>WEIT01018995.1:33691-72953 GCA_013389985.1 Dryoscopus gambensis | reverse complement strand
CAGGTAGGGATATGCTGGGGAACGGGAGGTGCGGGCTATAGGGGGTGGAGGGCTGTGCGGCTGTAGGGCATGGGTAGCTGTAGGGGACTGGGGACTATAAGGTATAGGAATTATAGGGGAGAGGGGGCTGTGGATGAGAAGGAATAGGGGCTATAGGGGACAGAGGGCTCTGGGTTGGGGAGCTGTAGGGCACAGAGGCTGCAGGGGATGGAGACCATGTGTGATGGGGGACAGGGGCTGTAGGGCAGCTGCAGAGTGCTGTGGGTGTCCAGCCAGGCCAGCGGCTGCATGCAGGGCGGGCATGTTCATCTCGGTGTGTAACCCTTAGCTACCCTAAAACCCCTCCAAAGTGGCAGAAGGCAGGCTGCATCCCCTGGATCTCCTTCCCCCCAGCTTGGGAGTGGGCCAGGGGCAGGGATGAACCCGGCACAGTGGGCGGAGGGATGTGAACGCATGGGAAGGGCTGAACTTTGTGCAGCAGCTCCATCCGGATTGCAGCAATGTGAAATGTATCAAATGGCTTCCGTATCCTTCTTCAGGGCTCTGACTTGCAGTCAGTGTCTCTGTTCCCCTGTGGTCCTGTAGACTCCTGGGTGCTGGGTGACACAGCAGGTCCAGGACACCAAGGAGCTCTGGGGCTTGGGGAGTCAGGCCAGTTCTTTGCCTTTCTTTTCTTCAGTGCTGCCTCTTGGAGCAAGTTTGTGTGAAAAAACAGCACCTGGCTTTGGGAAAGGCTCTGAAGGATTAGCTGATACTCAGAGTGATAATCACTGGGATGAATGACCTCCAGTGAGCAATTCCAAGAACCAGATGGGCGGTTCCTTGTTTTTCACAGGCAGGGTTTGGGTGTTTCTTTTCAGCTGGTTTAACATTAGGAGTGAGGTGGTTGAAGCCACTTCATCATGGGTGTGTGAAGATTGCCTTCTCAAAATCTGTTCTTAGAAAATAGGATCAGAAGGGAAGCATGACAGAAAGTTCACTGCAGTTCATGCCAGCCCAGAATTGAAACTGAGGGACAGGAACACAAAGCCCTTGGAGAAAGAGAGCATGTATTTAGAGAGTAAACTCTTTCTAGTAACGTTATAAAAAATGTTTATTAAATTCTGCTCCTAGGCTTGTTTATACTTTTGGCAGGGAGAGTGCAGAGGGCAGAGAGGCACAGTGGAAAACATAACCAGAAAGTTGCTGCAGGAGGAGTCTGAAAACCCTGAGAACTTGATCTCTCCTTAAACGAAAATAAACAAAAACAAGTAGTAAGAATCCAGTTAACTCTTTAGTCAACAGATTAAAGAGGAAGTGAGGACAGAGTGGAGGTTATTTTCACCACCCTTTAAACAAGAGACCCAAAAGCTCTTGCTTTGGGGAGAGAAGGTCCTGGTAGATGTCCATGAGCAAAGGAACTGGCAGTCCTTTCCCAGTGATCTGTGAACCACTCCAAGTATGAACTCTGTAGTCAGGACAGTTCCCGAGCCCTGGGAGGGCAGGGCCTTTCCCGCTGGTACAGAGGTGATGGCACCAAGGGGCAGGTCAGTGCCCTTCCCACTGCAAAGGGGAACAGGAGGTCACCCTGCCTTGTGTTCCTCTCTCATCCCTTTTGGTAATTTCTGTAGAGACTGGTAAAGAGTTAAAGGTGAAAACAGAGCTAGTTATATCAACAACTCCAGGCTGTTGATTGGGGCTGTTCAGAGAAAAATACAAACAGCTCCTAGGATTAGTTCAGACTGCTTGCTTCAGTTCGATCGTTTCTGCTTCCTGCCATCAGGCAGGAGAGTTCTGAGACTGCTGGGATTTGGCTGCTCTCCCGCCTTTTGCCCAGAAGAGGATGCATTTTTCCTGGATCTCTCTATTCAGTTGTGTTGCTGAACTCCAGGGTTCCAGAGTTTTGTGGGGACAGCCTGTGGATAAGACTGACTCATTTGCAGGCTGTCTTGCTGCTGAAATGTGCTGCTAACAAAAGGCATGTGCTCTCCAAAAGTCATGGTTTACAGTCTGTGCTGACACCCAAGAGCAAGTAGAATTTTATTTGCTCTCCTCCGGCTGAGTCAGGGAAATAAGAGCTGGTGTAATATCAGGCCACTGGTCTTGTTTTATCTCCAGCAGCACCAGATGCTTCGTAGGAAGAGGTGAATGGTAAATTACTTGTTTTCTATAACAAAGATTAACACAGAGATTATTTCTAAATCCTTTGCACCCTTTCTTTGTAGAGGTCTCTTGATACATTCTCTCAGATCAGATACATGCACTTGCTGCTGGCTGGCGGCAGGAGGGAGACCAGCCCTCTGTGATTTCCAGCATGATGCTGCTGATAATGAACATATCTTGTGCTGCCTCCTTCATTCCACTCCTGAACCCCAGTGCTTCCAACAGGCTGCTGTGTTTTATCTCACACCTTTCACTTCTGCCACTGCCGAAGTGATACAGAAATGCTGAAGCACGCGTGAATGTCAAACCAGAATTTGGGGAGCTCAGACTCGATGGCAGCTGAGAATTTTGATTTAATGCATTTGAAGAAATGATGTGAGTTAGTGCTTTGAGAGGAGTCAGTGACTCTGAGTTATGAGCATGAGATATCTTAGCCTCTAATTTCAGTGCTGCTGATGCTTTCATTTGAAAATCTGAATGCTTGGGACCTCTGAGAGCAAGCTGTGTTCACACTGTGAAATACAGCAGTATTTTCTCAGTATTTTGGAGCATGTGGCTTTGTAGTGATATCTTTTACTGCTCTTTGATGCACTTTCATCCTCATGTTTGGGGGTAGGGAGGAAGCCAAGCCATGAAGCCTGGAGCTTTGTGCCTTCTTGCATTTAGTGTAAAAGTCTGGATCTGAAAAGTCAGTGAAACCCTTTGGCTCTTCAGGTCTGGAAAATATTGAGATAGTAAGCCCAGAGAGCCTGATCTGTGTAATGCTTTGCCAAGACATGGCAGTGTAAGATTGCCCTTTTCATTGGCAATGCAGGGTTGTGCAAGTACCTCTTCGAAGGCTGACTGTGGAGAGCAGGGGACTGTTTCAGCTGGATGCTTTGGATTCTGATTGAATTTTCTCAATCTGAATTTTTTAGTATTTCCTCCCCTCTTCAGTCTCCTTTTGTGATGGTCTTTTGTTGTTTATTTTTCCCAGTGCTGAGCCTGCTTGGCTCCCAGTGCCCCCTGAGACGGTGCTGGGGGGAAGAGCTCTTGTGCAACCGGGTCAGCAGCTGCTCCCTGCCCTTCCCGGGCAGGGGAGTTGGGGACAGGCTCTGCTGACACTGGAGACAACTTGGCTTGAGGGAAATGTAAGTGTGGCTGGCGCCATTAAACGTTTTAACAAACAGCCTGAGGGTTCCTCAGGGGACAGGGACTTCTCCAGTCACCATTTCAACCAGTAAGTGGCTGTGGCTGCAGTGGCTTTTACTGCTCTCCCAGGAGCATTCATCCTCCCTTTGCTTTAGGGCGAGTTTTTTCTACCTTTTATAGAACTTGTGTTTATAAAGGCCTTTCCTCAGAGCTTTCTTTCATCTCCTCGTTTATCTACATGCTTTGCCCAGGAGTTTTCAAACAATAAAAGGTAGTTCAGTTTAGCACTTGTCCTCTCTCCTCGGGCAGCCTTACAGCCTTGATGTGAGTTGCTCAAGAGCTCAGTGAGGAGGGATGTCTGAACAGAGCGTGTGGGAGTTTGCACAATTCTCCCTCTGCCAATAAGCAGTGGGGGAAAAAGGATCAGGTCATTTGCTTGTCTCTTGGAGCAGTACTCCCCCGAAGGTAAAATTAAGTTTTTTGTTCTCTGGGCACCGAATTTCATTTCACATAGGAGGTAACTCCATGCTCAGGCTTGTTTCTTGTGGGCAGGAAAACAAATCTTTTGTGGCAGTAACATGAAGTCTTTGCAGAATATTGATCCTATAGTAGATGGGAGTTTAGGCTGAGCTGTTTTTCCTCTTTAAGGTAGGGATTTCCCCATTATACGCTGAATTATACGCCGCTTCTGTGTTATGCACCCTACAAGTGTCCCTTAGCCCTGTCCCTCCTGGTTGTCTCCTAGTGTCAGAATGGAGGAGCTGAAGTTGAGGAGGAAGGCAGAGAGTAAATGAGGAAGGACAGAGAATATGGGGGGCTGCCTGGGGAGGAAGACAGCGTGGAGGGAGGTGGCAGCAGGAGCAGAGAGAGGCTTGTGGGAGATGGAGAGAGAAACCAAGGTAGGAACTGCAGCTCTCAGATGGTCAGGAGCTGTGGTTTGAGGGGAGATTGCTGCATTTCTGCTGATGATCAGACCTCAGGGAAAGCCTTAATGATTTTCCCTATTGCTCTGACCACATCTTCTCATTGCTGCCTCTCTTGACTCATTGGCCTCCCTCTTGGCCTCCAGCACAATGTCTCAGTGCTCCTACCCTGCCCAGGATTGCTCTTCTCAAACCCATCCCTGTTCTCCTCCTCCCCACCTGTCCCAAATTTGCAGTGGGGGCTGTCTCCTCCCTGCTGTGGTATTGCCTCTGCTCTTGTCCCCACCCCCAATCTCACTGGTAGCTTCTCGTTTTATTGGTGCTGTTTCAGTCCCATAGACTCTTTACATTCCAGCTGTCAGAGATAGAACATGTACAGCTGCTTGCTGTTGTAAATGCAGACCATTCCTTTGCAGACACCTCAGTTACAGCTTAACTTCTCTGAGCTCTTCTAAACAGTTTTCATTCTGCAGGATTAGACTCTCCTCTGCTGATCATTTTGGAGACTGACCTCTTTAATTTTAATTCTCTCTTTCTCACTTACTTGCTCTTTCCAGCCGGTTGGGAGAATTTATCTACAAACTGGTTTGATCCTGTTACTTCCCAGCTATTTATACTTTTTAATGTTGCAGAAAGACCAAACCCAGTTGCCATCTCTCTGTGAACTGCAGAGCCCATATTCTGTCCAGGCATCCCGACATGATTGTGTAGTTTTCACTGCAGGTGAATGGTGGTAGGACCAGGCTGTGCCGGTTCTGCAGGGCTGGTGCAGGCTCCTTCCCCACCAGGTTTCCCGTGGAGGAATGGAGGCTCTGCCTGTTCTGTCCGCTGGTATGGACACACATGTGGGTGCCCTGGGGGTACCAAGGTTGTCCATGTGCCCCAAGCCACTGTTATGCAAGACTTTTAAAGTCCTCTTGGAAGTCTTCCTGATCTTGACCCACTGAAGCAGCTGCCTATGGTTCCCACTGGTGCGGGAATGCGCATGAGGTATTCCCGATATAATCGGCAGGCTGATAATCCCTCCAGATGGGGAGAACTGTATGGACAGGTTATATTAAATAGGCTCTTCTTTTCTTTCCCAGTGCCCTGCACACAAGGATGCCCTCCATGTCCTCCAAGGTGACCAACAGCTACATCCAGGGGCCCTCAGACACTCCCCTTCTTGACAAAACCATGGGCCAGTGCCTGGAGGAGACAGTGGAGCGCTTTCCCAACCGCGAGGCCTTGGTCTTCTGCCGGGATGGGGTTCGGAAGACATTTGCTCAGTTCAAAGAGGAGGTGAGTGCCTGGGTCACCCCTCAGGTGAGTGGATGACAGCAGCAGATGTGATGGAGAAATGATAAACAGGTTCATTGCTCAGCTCGGGACTGAGATGAATTACGTGTATGCTGCCTTCATGCTGGCGCAGAGGGAGCTGCACGTTTCTAGCACACACCAACAGGTGTGTGCTGCCTTCATCCTCCTCAGAACCTTGGCATGAGAGGGAGGAGGTGGCATATGCAAAATACTTGTTGAATATCCTGTAATGAACACTCATACTTAAAAATTATCACACTTATCTGATGGGTTATGGGCTGAGTTACCGTGGTTTTCTTCTCTGGAGTAGACTCCACCATCTGGATGAGTCGCTCTGACTATCGGAAGTCCTGAGTGTGGGGAACATTTTTATCCAAGCATGAAGGCAACGAGCAAAGTCAAGGACTAGGGATCAGTGTCATATGCACAGATGTGTATGGGTGTATCTATGTGTATGTGTGCTGTACTAGTTTGAAAGCAAACTAGTGAGAGACTTCAAGTCAGAAATACAATTTAATAGGAAAAATAAAATAAATGTAATAGTACAAAAGCCAACCCACTGACAGAGTCAGAGTACAAACCTGACCCCCTGACAATCAGGGGGTTGGCAGTAGTCCAATCAAATGGTGGCTGCAGTTCTCCTGGAGTGATGGTTCTATTGAGGCAGTGACTCTGTAGAAAAGGTCTAGTCTTCCTCTGAAGGTCCAGTGGCAGTGTAGAAGGGTCTGGTCTTCCTTTGGGAATACAGTGGAAAAGGCTCTCTGTGCTGCTCCAAACCCCAGGTTATATCCAGGTGGGAATGCTTGGCTCCTCCCTCTTGGTGGAACATCTCACAATGGGATGATGAGTCACGGCTGATGGCCCATTAACAGAAGATATCCCCCTGGAGGGAGGATGGGTCATTCGAGAGATAAAGAACTCTGCCCTACCTGGTGTCAGCAGCTGGCCCTTTAACAGAAGATAATCTAGAGGGAGGAGGCAGGGAACATTGTTACACCTGGTTTCAAGAGATGGTGATAGACTATTTTTTGGGGCACATCTTACACTGTAACCTAGGACATGTGCATATACAAATATATGTTTATCTGGTTTTGGAATGGAGGGACTAACTACCTGGAAAGTTTCTAATAAATGTATGATATGATCTTTGATAGGAAAGAATTATGTGGTGTGTTTTTAGGCTTATTATCATTTTGGCCACATCCATTCAGATAAACAAGGTCAGCTGTGTTCACCCTGATTTTAAGAAGTGGGCTGTAATTCAGAACTAAATCAAATCATTCCTCAAATTCGTATCTCCTACAAGGTAGATTTTATAAATTCATTTTAGAACTTTAAAAACTATAAAACCTTTCCTGAATGTCTCAGAGTGTTTATACATACATTTGTGCACCTGAAACATGCTTACGATCCTGCAAAATAAAGTAGTCGTTAATGTAGTGGCTGAATTTGAGTTAACGAATCACAGAATCATTCATGTCGGAAAAGACCTCCAAGACTGAGTCCAGCCTTTGGCTGATCACAGCCCTGTCAAGTAGGTCAGAGTGCTGAGTGCCATGTCCAGTCGTTTCTTTAATGCCTCCAGAGACAGGGACTCCAATGCCTCCCTGGGAAGTCCTTTCCAATATTTAATAACCTTTTTGGTGAAGAAAATCCTCCTGATGTCCAGCCTGACCCTAGGCTGGTGCAGCTTGTGGCCATTTCCTCTCATCCTGTCCCTGTTCCCTGGGAGCAGAGCCTGACTCCCACCTGCCTGCACCCTCCTGTCAGGGAGTTGTGCAGAGCCAGAAGGTCCCCCCCGAGCCTCCTTTGCTTCAGGCTGAGCCCCTCCCAGCTTCCCCAGTCACTCCGCACAGGACTTACGAGGACAGGAGCCCAAAACTGGTCAAAAATCACTTGATAGAATTTTCTTCACCCAAATACTTTTTGAAGTAAGCTATACCCAGAAGGGCGGCAGATCCAAGTGTGGATGGGCCCAGCATATGGGTAAGGCTTGGTCCTAAGTGGAGTTGATGAGGAACTCAGCAATAGTCTTTGGGCAAGAAGTGAGTTGCAACAACATAATTGCCTATTTTGATTTCCTTCCTGCTTTGTTGTATTCTTCCAGGTTTGTTGGTTTTATGCTTTCAGTCAACCTGCTGAGCAGGGGCTGGTCTGTGCTCCAGGCTCAGAAGCTGCTGCAGCCCTGGGCTGATGGACTGTTCTGGGGAGATACATTCTGTTGCATTTCAGTTACAAAGATGATGCTTTTTCTCCAGAAAGCAGTGCCTGGAGATCAATATTCCCCACTGCATCCTGTGTGTGATCCTTAGGCTCTTGTATTGTATTTTTCAGGTGGACCAAGCAGCAGCTGGACTTCTGGCCCTTGGCCTGAGGAAGGGAGACCGGCTGGGGATGTGGGGACCCAATAAATATGAGTGGGTTCTCATGCAGTTTGCAACTGCCCAGGCAGGAATCATCCTGGTAAGGAGCTTGCTGTGTCTGGGTTTTAGCAATCTATTGGGAAAGGAAGTAGAGACCAAGAAGCAATAAGAAATACTGGAGAATAAAGTTTGTTTGTCTCTTTTTCCCATGCTTTTACTTGGCATGTCATCTGTAGCTGAATCAGGTATTTAAGGAAGGTCTGTGCAGCTCTCTGCATCTTTGTCCTCCACTCTGTAGGGAAGCAGACTGCAGAGGAAGGAGCAGCAAAAAAGTCCTTGCAACAGCTGTTAATAGGAGGAGATGTGCTTTTCTCTACAGGACCATTTTTATGTGGGATGTTGCTGTCATAACCACTTACCAGCTGGTTAGATCCCTTCCAAATGTATTGCTCCATGGAACAAATGCTCACTTAAAAATCTAGTCCAGACTGCATATCCCTAAAAGCCAATTTTCATTTGATAGCATGACCAAAATACACCTTATTTAGGCAGTGCACTGTGTTGAGGTCTGTACCCTGCCTTCTGCTCCTTTTCTCTATCCTGGTTCATTCCAGTGTCTGCAGGAATAGGGTGGAAGAGCGTGGCTCAGTAGAAACCTGGGGGTGAACTTAACTCCAGTGGCCACTCTGTGGAGGGCGGGGTAGAAGCAGGTGTTATCGTGGTTGTCCATCAAGAAACCTGACTTGCACAAGAGTTTTGATCTAGTTTAGTGGATTGGATCAACTGGATCAACTCCTGTGAGACAGGAGGTCTGGTTTCTGTTCCTGAAGCTCTGTTTTGACTGTGTGACCTCACATAAACCTCTTTTGCAATTGTTTTCTTTTGCGCAAACACAGAGTTCAGGTATTTTTTCTGTGAATATGGAATCCCTGTGGTGGTGAGCTCTTAGTTCTGCGTTGGAGGAGAGGCTCTGAGCATGGCTTAACCCTGGGGAGAGGGTGGTGGCAAGGCAAGAAGGTGATCAAACTTCTTGTTTCTTGCTCTTCAGGTGTCTGTGAACCCAGCCTACCAGGCCTCTGAGCTGGAGTTTGTGCTCAGGAAGGTTCGTATGGCACAAACTGTCTGCTGAAGGGGATGATGGGGACATGGTGCAGATTAGCTGCTTAAGATTTGAGTGTATGGGAAGAGCTGGCTGGAGAGCAGGGCTGCTGATGGATGTGTAGAGGGTATGAAGCTGCAATTCAGTGGCCACATTTCTTGTTGTTCCCTGTGGCTGCCGCACTGTCTGATGGAAACTGCTGTATCCTTCTCATCTCTCTCTCTCTCTGCTAACAGCCAGGTACTGCCAGTACTACCCCAACCCAGCAACCCCTGTCAGCAATCATTTAGCGTGGAATAAGGGAAAAATGCAGGACTAGGTATCTCCTCTTTGCCCTTCCTGCTCAGGGCAAAAATCAAGTGGCATCTCAACCTTGAAAGTAGGACCTCATTTTAACCTGAGAAAGAATCAGTCTACTTGGTAGCTTGATTTCTCCTTCCCAGGTTTGTCTGAGCCTGGCTGGCCTTGAATTTAAGCTGGTTTAAATCCTAGATATTGCTACTGTTTAACATCTCTCTGCTGTCTGACCCTGCCACCTCATCTACCCTTGAATACCTGCTGGGGTTTGAGTTCGCAATATGCAGAGCACTGATCAATTTGAACTGTTCAGGCTCCCTCGCTCAAATAATGAGGAATTCAGGTTATTAAACATTTGATGGCTAAAAATTAAGATGAAGCAGCTAATTTGTTCACTGTGGTTTGTTCAGCTATAAATCAAAGGCTAACATTAGAAGAGAGGGAGCCACTTCTGAATGTTGCCAGCACTGTACAAGTAACTGTTTTACTTAGAAAGTGGATAATTTTTAGCAACTTTTCTCTTGTGTCAGTAACTCTGTAATTGAGTTCTTGGGCTGCAATTTGAATTCTTGTTTCATCCTTCATTTAATCCTCTCAGCAGTCCCGCTGGTTACTCCTGTTCTCAGGCATTGGGGTTGAACCCAGTGCTGCAGCAGAGCACCATCTCTTCCAGGGTGGATGTCTTTGGGCTTCTCTCTGCTGCTGGAATGTGCAACTTAGTTCTTCCCCTTTTCCCCAGCAAGGCTTTGGTTTTCCTTTTCATCTCCTCTGATTTTCTCCTCTGATGTAATCTGGAATGTTGATGGGGTAAGAGCAGAAATGTGCTTCAGCTCCACTGGGAATTGCTCCTGTCTTGCCCTTCCAGATTTGCCAGCATTCCCAGCTTTTCTATGCACCTTTGACATTGGGATCTCTGGAGTTCCTCACCACCCTAAGGATTTGTTTGTGTTTGTTTATTTGCATAACAAAATTTCTGAAGACTTTAGGGATCTGAAGACTTTTCCTTTTGGATCCTGTCCATCTGTGCAGTCCCAATGGTATATATTGAAATATGTGTGGAATAACCATTCCTTGGATTCCTACTGTATTTCCAGGGCTTTGTAAAAGCAAACTGATGATGAGTTTTCATATTTTACATTCTTTGAACACAGGTCTGCTGCCATTCAGGTTGAGGCCAAGTGGGAGAGGCCCAACCAGAGACTCTTATCTTGTTCAGCATCAGCCCTTCAAGCTCCTCTCCCCACGTAGCATCTATTTTTCAGAGCTGGTTCAACCAGAACTGTAGTTTGAAGGAATTAATAGTAAGAAGTTGCAGAGGCCCAGAGCAGCCTCAGTCCCCTGGGTTCTGGGCAGCCTGTTCCAGAAAAGAGAACAAATGTTTATCTTCCTTTCTGACAAAGCCCAGAGGGTACTTACAAATAATTTTTTGGCGTAGCCTTTGTCTCCTTATTTCCCAGACTCTGGGAAAATAATGAGAACAGCTGAGTAAATCATTTATGTAAATAGTTTATTTGACACTAGTGCATTTTTTGGAAGTTGAAAGCAGTTTGCAAATCTGGGTCAAATGCAGCAAATCTCCTCTGCTGAAAAAGAAATGAAAATTCTTGGTGTAATTAAGGTGCTTTGTTTTGAGATTATGTAAATGTAAGGGGTGGATGAAAAATGTTTTAATTTTCAAAATAGCTAGTGCTTTAAAAAGAGGTGGAAAAATCTTAGGAAAAGTAACACCTCAAAAAATTCCACAAAAAAATCTTGGCTTGATCTTAGAGGCAGATTTTAGAACTCCTTGTTTTTCCAAAGTTCCTCAAAAAGCCTCATTCCAGATCAACACAAATTAATTTGTTTTAACTTTACTTATTTATTCATATTTTGGGACTGGGCTTTTTGTTACAGTTGAGACTCATAATCTGAAAAATCAGTTGTTTGCCTTGTGCTCATAACAGAGTATTGATCCTGGGCAAGGAGGGAACCTTAGGCTGCAGCTCTGCTTTCTTGACCAGCAAAAATCATCCTGAATCCAGCAGTGGGAAGGAACAAAGCACTGGCTGCACAGCTGGATCCAGGCTTGGGATGCTGGGTGTGCAGTGACAGCACAGCCTTGCTTTTGGAGGATTTTAGGAATGCACAGCTGTAAGGGCTTATTTGCTTTTGTCCTTGGAGAACCTGCCTGTTGTTTCTGTATTGATAGTCTTTATCATGTCCTGACCATCAACCCAACATGACTTTTCATGAGTTTCTGTCTCCCTTCACAGGTTGGCTGTAAGGCACTGGTGTTCCCCACTCAATTTAAAACACAGAAATACTATGATATTCTAAAGCAGTCATGTCCCGAGCTAGAAAAATCCAGTCCGGGGGGAATAAAGAGCAAAAGGTGAGTTAGGAACAGCTGGTATCTTTGCACTGACCTCACAGCCATGTCCTGCCTTGTGTCCCCTCAGCTGCACAATACAGGCTTTGCTGAAGAAGGACCCACAGGGACTCTCATCTGAAGAGAACAAGTTAGGGTGGCCCAGAGGTTTGCCCTGACCAGTGTGCACCTGTCTGGGCACTTTTCTCCTTGTTCTATTATTGTTGATGGTATTTTCCTCTCTGCCAGGCTACCTGACTTATCCATTGTCATCATGTGTGACTCTAAGCTGCCCGGCACCTTCCACATGGATGAAGTGATGCAGGCTGGGGACAGCAGTCATGTAAGGCAGCTCAGGGCTGTGCAGCAGACCCTGTCCTGCAATGAGCCCATCAACATCCAGTTCACTTCAGTAGGTGCCCTGCCGGCTCCATGCCCTGGGGTCGGGTTTCTCACTGGGGTCACGGGGAAAGAGGTGTGCAATGCCACACATCACATTTTCTTCCTATTTCCCTCTGAGACCAAGCTTCAAAATTCTGCAGTAGGGTAAGAAGTGTTCTAGCATGTCCCCTTCTTCCATTCTTTCTGTTCAGCCCTTTATCAAGGGCTGATGGAGATAAGAGAGTTCCGTGCGAATTCCGTTCAGCTGAAGTTGGGCTATTTTGGGGATTCAGGTGCTGTTAAAGAAGTAAAAACAGTCTCCCGGGTCTGACAGGAGAAAAAAGTGCAAGATCACCCCAGAGTCTGCCTGGGGAATCTCCCCTAAGCTCACCCTCAGAAAAGGTGGTGTTATTGCATAATGCCCTGTGTCTTCCAGGGGACAACAGGAAGCCCCAAAGGAGCCACCCTCTCCCACAGGAACATTGTGAATAATGCCAATTTGGTTGGTCTGAGGCTGGGGATCACAGAACAGGTGGGTCTTGGTGGGAATGGGATTTGGGGAGGCCTCCGCTGCAACAGAGAGACCACATATGTGGAGAATGCTGGCATTTACTCAGTGGAAGGGTAGGACATTTTGCTGCAAAAGACATTGAGGGATATTAATGCATAACATTTTGCATTTCAATGGGATTTATTGATGTTTCTTTTTAATTTCATGTGAAGCTTTTTTTTTTAGGCAAAAAGCTATCTTTTTGTGGGGGAAAAACATGAAATTAATCACTTTTCATTTTGGCAAATACTCATTTCAAATAATTACAAGACTCTGGATGTTAGCTTTGAATTCTGTTGAATGAGGTTTTAATTTGATTTACATGACGTCATTTCATGTTATGTTTACAGTCTTCTAACTCTTATCAGGGCACAACCTCTCTATTTGTGGTTTCTTTTAAAAATTACTAAAAACAAATATTTTCTCTTGAAGTTCTGAAGTACTTATTTCTAACATATCAGCTTTGATCCAGAGCATAGATGAGTTGTTTCAATCAGTATTCAGAGCCTTTAGTGTTTTTAAAAACAAGTCCTGCATATTTCATGCCTCTCACAGCACTCCTACTCGTCTGTTTTGGCATATAATATATAAGCAATACCAGACCAAGGAGTCCAGCAAAGAAGAGACATTGCAAAATTACAGGATGAAATATTGACATTAAAAAATTCCCAAACTGATTTTTATTAAAGGCAGGATGTGCCAGTTGCGTTTTCACCTAACAGGAACACAGCATAATGTAAGATTTCCAGCCAAGTGAATCAGGAAAAATGTCTCTGTTGAGATCTTTGCTCTTCAGCAGAGAGGTGGGCTGGACACGCACTGGGAGGTCTCCTCTCCTCACTGTTGTCTGGTTGATCCCAGGAGAGTCGCTGTGGGCTCCCTGTGCCCCTCTACCACTGTCTGGCATCGGTGGGAGGCTGCATGGTGATGGCTCTGCACGGCACCTCCTGCATCTTCTCATCACCCAGCTTCGAGGGCAAGGCTGCGCTGGAGGCTGTGTCTCGAGAGAAGTGAGAGCCTGTTTTGCTAAGGAGTGGTTCTTGGCCTCGTGGCTCTGCTTCTTCCCTTGACCCACCTGCCAGGACCTTGCTTGGGCTCTTCCTTCACACTATGGGAGAGGCAGATTTGCTGCTGCACTCAATTGCACAGGCACTGCAGGAGCCAAAATCTACTTTTTCAGCTGTACTTGGGAGTGTGCCACCCTTCTTCCAAATTTAAGGGATCCACAGTGGTGTCTCGGTTTGCTGTGCCTGCTGTGTTTTCCCATCTGAACACCTGCCCTTCTTTTCCGAGTCCAGCTCTGCTGCTGGGATAGTTGTGTTTCCAGATTGTTCCTCAAGTATAGCTTGGGAAACGAAAGAGCTGTTGCTGTGTCTGCATCATACATGTACATATGTCTCTATGTTTTATACAGATGTATGTCTGTGTGTGCTGATGAACAGCACATCTGCTGTGCCTGCTTCCATGTTGCTGCTCTNTGGGATGGGATGGGATGGGAGCTGAGCTGGGGCTGCCCCCAGTTCCACCTCTGCAGCTTTGCCTTTTTTTCCTCTTTTTCCTCAAGATGCTCCTTCCTCCTTGGCACGCCCACCATGTTCATAGACATGCTCTCCCAGCCAGACTTTGACTCCTATGACCTGTCAACTCTCCAGGGAGGTAAGTCCCAGAACTCAAATGGGAAAGTCCTGAGAACCAGGATGTTCCTGGTTCCCTGCTGGGAGGCTGTATCAAGTTTTGTGAGCAAACATCTCTTCTGGTGGGAAGAATTTAGTTGTATGAGCCTTATGGTTCCCCTGTTAATTTGATGCTACATTTCCTTTCCTTGGGGAATCCTTCTATCATTGTGTATTTTAGGACTTGTTTATCTTAAGGCAGTCTAAGGAAGGACCTTTCTATTTTAACTGCAAGGAGAGGTGTCAGGTATAGCTTGATTTTCCTCAACTCCTGTCTCTCCAACCACCACCATGTGGCAGCAGATGCTTTCTGTGCCTCAGGCTGATGTAGTCCCTAAAGCAGAGCCATGCTCAGATTTCTCTCTCTGACCTGAAGTTTGCTGCCTGTTTCTGAAGTCGTTCATCCCAGTACTGGAGGGTGTGCACTTCCTCTCTTGTCGCAGCCCACCTTGGAAATAGCTGGGCAGACCACCAGTCATTTTGGGGCTATAACAGTACGGAGAGAAGGCGGTGCTGGAGCATAAGGAAATATTTTAGCAGGTTACCTAATCATCTCTGCTATGTGCAAAATTATGCTGTCTCATTCTGTTCCCTAGGAAAGCCCATATATTACCAAGCTCTTTTGCTCTGTCATCCTAGGTTGGAATAGGTGGAAGTGGGATTTGCTGTCTCCCACAAGGGCTTCTCTGTGCAAGGCAGGAGGAAGGGTTTTTGGTTTTATGGTGATGATCGATGGGAGTGTTTGTCCCACTATAAACTGTGCCTCTTTCTGTTCTGAATCTTTCCTTTTTTGGGGAACCGCAGGACTTGGTTTTGAATTAGGTTTATGCTATAGAGTTTGTTTTCCTGTCAAGAAAGGCAAATTTGCCGTGCTGCATCCTTTACTTCTAGAACAACTAGGACCTGTATAAAAACATTTAGGAAGTATTTTAACAGGAACCAGTGTATCCCACAGGTCTTGTCAGCATTAAATCTTGGAGTGCAGAACCATTTGAGGGACCTCTCTTGGGAATAAATAGCTGGTTTCCAAGGTCTTTTCCTTTTTCTTTCAGGAATCATTGCAGGTTCTCCTGTTCCTCCTGAGATCATGAGGACAATTATCACCAAGATGCACATGCCAGAGCTTGTGGTGAGTTGTGGTTGCTGTGACCAGAGCTGCAAGGGATGTTTGTCATGGTGAGACACCGAGTTTGGGTGTTTCTGGACCAGAGTGGTCCCTGGTGGTCCTGGAGCTGCTGGGATCAGGCTGAAGAGGGAAGGCTCAGAGGAGCTGGAAGACTGGGAAGAAGTGGGGGTTCTGCCTGGTTGCTGCTGGGATGTCTGGGGAGGAAGCTTTGGAAGAAGACAAGGCATCACATTCAACATCATTAAGTGAAATTCTGCTGCTCATTTAAAAACTTTTACTAACATTCAGTTGTACACACTGCCAGGATGATGATGGCAGAGTCAGTGCTGGTTTGTGTTGGTGGGGGTGGATGCTTGTATTCCTCTTGCTGTGGAGCTGTCGAGTTTTTTTCCCCATCCTGGACTTCCTGTGGATGTAAAACCTCATTGCACGGTTTTTGTCATGTCTGAGTCAGGTCGTGGGAATGGTGCCATCTACATGTGCAGCACCAAATGTTGCATTGCCAGAAGGGCAGCACGTGCTGGGCCATGTGTGCTGCTGCTCCATCAGGTGTCCCACCACTCTGGGTCTGTGCAAGAGCCACCAGCATGTGCTGCATGTGGGGGACAGGCCACCAGCAAGGGGGTCAGCGGCCTTTTAGGTGACACATTTCATAGGCAGGTCCTGCCATCTGCATGTGAATGGCTTAGCCAAAAAAGGACTATTTTGTTTTACCCTAAAGGAAATTAATTTGGTGCCATGCTGCTTCCCGGGGCTGAGGAAGCAGCCAGTAGTGATGGATAAACACGTGGGGCTGGGAGTCAGATTAGGCTGTTGTTGTTGGCAGACCCTGACTGCACCAGCATCAGGGTTTTACAGGGACAGCTGTGTCCTCTGCCACAGACCAGGGGAATCCAGGACATCCGTCCTGGAGCCGTCTTGGATGCAGACAGGTTTTTTCCGGGATATGATGCTCTTAATGCTGAGCTGGAAACACCAGGGACAGCCTTGGTGCCACTGCTTGAACTCTTGTCAGGTGACAGCTACCTATTTTTATAGTAAACTTGAGTTTGGCCTCACAAAATATTTTCAAGCATTAGTGTGAGAGCCCAGGACTCATTAGGTGTCACATGTCCCTGTTGTGTAGCAAGAGAAGTAATAAAACCCTCCCAAACAGTTGTTCTGCCCATGGGATAAAGAGGATTAAGTCTATATTTGTGCCACTGGTCTCATGTTACTTCTGATCCCTCCAGCCCTCAGACAGACACACAGAGACTTGTTGAATTCATCTTTGCAGCAAGAGCTTTATACAGAAGATGTACATAAGAAAATATACAATTCGATTTCTATATAGGAGGCAGAGGAGTTTTCACCCTCTTAAAGGTCATTTACACTCAGTTACAGAGGAATAAATAGACATATATTTATATAACTCTTTAGGATTAAAAAACATAGTTAAATTGCAGCTGTGGCATTGTGATAGCCATGACAATAAACCACAGTCATCCTGGTGTGCTGCTAGATCCTCTGGAGTATGGGTAGGGAGAGAGGAGGGGTGCCCAAGCCAACTGCACCATGCACACCTTCTCCTCTTGGACGCCTTGGTGACCCCACAGAATGGGAGGGAATCCAGTCTTCAGATGGCTCCAGTTCTGGAGCTTCCCAGTACTACTTCCCTTAAAGGATTTCTGGCCAGTTTTGGGAGATTATTGCCTTGGGGCCACTGGCTCTTGGTCACTGCTTCATCTGTCCCCTCAGCCCTGCAGGGGTCCCCTCTGTGGGAGGGTAGGGGAATCTCTTTGGGTGGTTTGAGACCAATTTTCCTTATCAAGCAGCTGGGGGAGGGATGGTCCTACCTTCCCACTTGCTCCCTCTCCTCTGGAGTGAGAGAGACAGTGACCAGCTGGTTGATCAGGGACGTGGGTTATGTTTCTTCTGGGAAAGATGCCTGTGTTTTACCAGCAGGATCTAACTTAACTTGTCTTAGTATGGTCATGCATAGTTTAGTTTTTTAAAAGGCCTCTTTTAAAATACGTAGATGTCAGAAAAGATGGAGAAGGTGGATTCCATCCTTGTGATCAGCAGAGAAGCAGGGATTCGGAGGAGGCTGGAGGTGTTCAGATATATCAGAAGTGTTTCCTGACAGGTAGGAGAAGCTCAAGGAAGGACTCGGAAGTCAGTAGTTTTCTGATGGTTGAAGTGACCGGTCACCAGGACGGGCCACCAGCCTGCCAAGGTTAAAAAAGAGAGAAGGCCACATCTTTAAGGGGATTTTTCAAGCAGAGCAGTAAACTTGTAACATTCGTCTGTTTATTTTGAAATCAGTGGATTAAGCCCATACTTGAAAGTGAAGAGTTTGGAGTCAAGGAGCTGTTACAACTTGCCACAGCACAGGAAATGGGTTAGTTCTGTCTCTGAGCTACTCTGCCAGCTCTCTGTGTGACTCCTGAGGATCTTACCCAAAGTGCTGATGGTCAGGGAGCACTTTTTTGGCAAAGGAAGGAAACCCAGAGCAAAGATTTCAAGAGTAGTGGACTATTCTGATGCCCTGGTTCTCAAGATCCAGGGCAGGTGGAGTTTTAGAAACTACCAAGCAGCTTTTTATCTTAAAAGTAGTCAGTGACCCAAGTCAGTCCTCCTCCCTGAAATACAGACGCCTGTATCTGACAGCTGCCTGGCTCTCAAGAGGTGCATGATGAAGTTTGAGTACTTTCATAAAATTCCTGCTCACCACACTGGAGTGGGTGTCCCTGCATTTTGGCACTGACACCTGAAGGCACCAAGCTTTGTCTTCTGCAAGACTGGAATAAATAGTTTTCTATTTCATGAGCCCTTGTAAACCTGTTTGAGGGAGCTGGATGGAAAGTGCTACAGAAAAAAACAGGTATTATTGTCATGGTTTTCTTACTCTCACAATGAAGGAGGGAACTGGGATTGAGTTCAGGCAGGGAGAGAAGATTAAAAAGGGCCAGACCTGTAAATAAACTATGTTTAAGTACTGTAGTTTAGAAAACTGAAGTTTTTCCATGCTTAGAGCAGAACTTTTCTTGCCCTGTATGAAATGACTGGTATTTCCATCTCTAATCCATAAAACCGTCTGGCACTACAAGAGAAATAACCACTTTAGAAAGGCACAGAGCAGCTGGTATAATCCCTGACATTTTGGCCATAAATTTCCTTTCTCCATCCTGTTGTGCATATCCTTAGTGAGGTGGGGACCAACTGGCCATAACATGGCACAATGACCACCTCTGTTCTTACAATGCAGTGCAGGATCACTGCACTTTCCTTTACAAATGAGCAAAGGTCCATTTCCCAAGAGCTTACAAACTTGCAGGCTCACTCAAAGTCCTCTGGAATCTGTACAAACTCCAGACCTGTTCCTGAGATGGGAAAAAGTAAAATGCTTGGGGTGGAGTGATGACAGTTGTGACTTTTTTGCTCCTCTGTGGGCTGAATTTAATACCCTTGGTAGTTTCCAGCTGTGGAAAGTGTTCGTGTGATCAGTTTTCACAATTGGTATTTGCCTTGATAGCTGTCAGCAAAAGCTCATTGCTGGAGGGGAAGGCAGCCCTGTCTCTGAATCACCTCCTGGCCCAGGACACCTTACCCAAAGAATATTTACTGTCTTGAACCTCCCTCCTCCGGGATACTCATTTGAAGGCAACTGTTGTTTTTAAATACCCAAGTGTCTTGGAGGGAATTGTAGTTTCGGAAAGACAAGTGCTGGATCAAGAGCTGCTCCTTATGGAAGAGATCTGTTTTCCTGTGGGCTGGGCAGCCTGGGGCAAGACTTCCCAGCAATGTCCTGCCCTTGATTTCACAACAGACCTGGAGGACCTTTATAGGGCAAACGGCTGAGCAGTTAGTTAGAAAAACAAAGCTTGTGTGGTCCCAGCTCAGGGTAAGAGGGGACTAAATCCACCCTTGTTTTGATATATGGTGTTTATTCCTTTTGCATAACAATTACATCTTGACTTGATACGGGATTCTTTTTTAGGACAGGGTGCATATCACCATGGTGCCTGAAGCATGATCGAGGCTTAAACCCTGTTACATGTAGGGCTTTTGAGTTTTTTCCTAATGTACAACAATTGCTGCAAAAAGAGATTAAATTTTTCCCATGTTGCAATAGGACTTCTGAAGATTTCAAAGTTATTCTGTGTGTGTTTTCAGGATCCTTACTTCTCTGTTTCATATTTATTTACATGTTTGCGCTCACTTTCTGCCCCAGGCCTGTCTTTAGCCCTGTGTTTGTTTCACAGAGTTGACTCCGTCCCTGATGCTCCAGGCAGGTTCTCTGCTCTAGGAGCTCATGGAGCCAGGAGATGGAGCAGCTCTGAGCCGAGACATTGGTTGGTGGATGGATGAGCTGCTGTGAGCCAAACCCTGGTGGCATTTAAGACTGATGCCACAAAAGGTGCTGGGGCTTCTGGTGTGACTAAAAGGGAACCATCTTACGTGTTTAATGGCGGCTCCCCTTCCTGGACCTCTTGGTGGGCAGCTTGCAGGAGCGGAGGGCCGAAGTGTCCCTGATGGGCTGTCCCCGGTACTGGGCTGGTGTGGTGCAGGTGTCCTCAGCACCGGTGCGGTTGCCCTTCAGCCACCTGTGACACAGGGAGGAAGGAAAAGAGGAGCTTAAAAGAGGCACAAACCATGGACATCGGAGGGCAGGGTGGGGAGAGGGCTGCCAAGTGTGACAGCAGTGTCCTGGCACAACTCAGGGGGCCCAAGGAGACTCCAGGGAGCATGGGGTGGGATGGTGCCATACTTGCGCAGAGGTGCCAGCTGGCAGTTGCAGTGCCAGGGGTTTCGGGAGATCATCAGTGTCTCCATTTTGTCGAAAGGGAAGTTTCGGGGCAGCTGGGTGAGCCGGTTGTTCTCCAGGTGGGCAGTTTTCAGCACGGTCACGCCGGCAAACGCGTTGTCTGCAAACTGAAGCACACAGTTTTCTGGTGAGGAGCGTGGAGTTGGGGACTGGAGACTTCAAACCTAAGGGCCTCTGTTCCAGACTTTGAGTGTCATAAGAATAAGGCACTGGGATATGTTGCCCAGAGAAGTTGTGAATGTGCCATCTCTGGAAGTGTTCAAGGCCAGATTGGATGGGGCTTGAAGCAACCTGGTATCCTTTCCCATGTCAGGGGCTTTTGGAAAGGGATCATCTTTAATTCCCCTTCCAACCCAGGTCATTCTATCATTCTATGAAGCATGGCGAAAGCAAGAGAAGGAGCTGTGAACAGGGACCTGGCTTGCTGGAAGCCCAGTACACTTGAGAGGCAACAGGCTGGTGGGCTTATGGGTGATGGAGTCTCCTACAAGGAGAGCTACATCCCAAATCCATGTGGGACTGTCTTTGCAGCCACATCCCTAAATAAATTGAAATCTGGCAGCCTTTTTTATTTTTGAGCCATACTTCATTCTAAATGAAGATATTTTCTGGTATATTCCTTTCTAAGGCTGGAAATCCTCCCAAGGCCTGTTGCCTTGCCTATCCTGGAGCGACTGAAGGAGGGAGTGTTTGTGGCATATCAAGGGGCTGTAGACTTTGGCAGTGCCCAGGGTCTCCAAGTGGAAAGTTACACTTGGCATCTGAACAATGTAGAAATACAGGCAGGTTTCCAGCACCTCATCTCCTCCATTTTTCCTCATTTCCAGTGGTTTTTTTGCAAGGGATGCTGTAAAATTTGTCTTTTCTTGCTTGACAGGAAGGCTTTAAGGTAGAGCCTCCCTTAAGAAAGCTGCCAAAAAGCAGAGAGAGGCTATAGACCTGGCTCTGCAGCCCTCTCCACTTTTCCCCAAGGCTTCATCCCTGAAATTTTTCAGCCCATGGTTACTCAAGCTGAAAAGCTGTTGAAAGCAAACCCCTCAACAGGAACTTCCTTGGCAGTGATGGATTGGAGAGGGGCTCCCTGAGAAAGCATGAAGCTCTTCTTGGCTATGACAAACCATTTCTCCCTCCTCTCAAAGTGGGGGGAAAGCTTTCTCCAAAGGTTGGAGAGAACACTCACTAGGTCTTCCCAAAGCCACCCACCCCAGCACCTGTGCTCCCATTTCTGAAAAGAACCTTGCTCTGCTCATGGACCATCAGGGCGTGTTCATGCTCTCTAAGCTGAAAACCTTGACAGAGGAAATGCACTATTTTAAGCCATGAACTTTTGTCATCTTCCAAATTAAGCGTTGCTGGATGGGAGTAGAGCTTAGCTAGGAGACTTCCAGATCCCTGTAGCTGTTGGACAGTCAGCACTGCTGGCCTTCTCCATCCAAAATTGAGCTGACCTTGGGAGGCTGGACTGTGCTCCGACGGATGCTGGCACGCCATGCAGAGGGGCGGGAGGGTTGGACAGTGGTGTTACTGTCTCAGCTGCTCATTCCTCTCCCAGCCCCATGAGAAGAGTTCACATCTGCTGCTAACAGCTGCCAAGCCGCCTGCCAGAGCGTGTCTTTGGAAAGAAAAGGGTGATTTTTATCCCTTATTTAGATGGAGGATTGCTGCTGTAAATTTATTTTACACTGAATATGCAGACAGGAGTGCCTGTCTCATGTTGAGGTACAAGGAGGGTCCTGGCCTGTGCAACACAGCCCTGTGGGGTCTGGTGTGGGTCTGTGATGCTGGGGGGGAAGGGGAGCTCTGTGCTGGAGCCTGAGGGCTGTCCTTCCTTCTGTTCAAGTATTATTTAGGCTGGGGTAGGATTGTGTGGGTTTACACTTGATCAGCTCAAATATCTTGCAGCCATGCAGGGAACAGCTAAGAACAGCATGTTTGTGAAGGAAAAAGAGCTGCAGTCAAGATGCCAGCAGCACTTAGAGCATTTGGTGGTGATTTCCTGGATCACGTGGCCTCTGTGATTAGATGTCTCTTAGCTGTGCAAAGTTCACACGTGGGCTGTTTGGGTATGAGGCCTTTGAGGATTTAAAGGGAAAATGCTGAGCTGGAAGCTTTGTATTTGCAAGCCCTAAAGCTGCAGAAGCCACACCTGTTAGTGCTGATCCCATAAACTGATGTCCTGTTGGGCTGCTGGGGAGGAAAGAAGGCACTGGCCACACAAGAGCTTTTAAAGTTCTTGTCCACAGGTGCTCACTGTAAAAAAAAAAAGTCCTTTTTGCTGGCTAGAATTGTTAACCATTGCTTCTTGGCCAAACCAAGGATGCTTGTTTCCCTGGAACACCCCAGAGTCTAATTTCTTCAACATGTAACTTGCAACTCTGATATCTCTAACTGGTACAACATTATGCTGCAATATTTGACTGCAAGTGCCTTAGAACTGAGTCTACAGAAATGCTGTGGCAGCACGTCTAAGGTCTTTCCTAGTAAGGTCAATAGATTCTTTTCAAGTATTAAGTTTGTTCAGTCCCATCCTGGAGAGGTTAATGCTCAGAGTGCACAAGGGCTTAAATACTGAACTATTATTGAACTGGTTTATTTAGTGTTGTTCTGCACCTGAATAAGCTGTAATTCCATGTAAATTCATTTGGGATGCTATCCCTTTGAAAACTCTGGTGTGATGCATTTCTTGTCGCTTTCATGTGATCTGCTCATGCCTGTGAGACTGAGTTGTGAAGAAATTCTCTTTTTCATCACATTTTCCTGCATATGGTGGGTGTTGCTTTGCCATGCAGTCCCAGCCTGCCTCACCTGAATGCTGTTTGGGCTTCCTGGCAAAGCATCATCCCAGGGAGAGCTGTTCTGTTCTGCCTGCAGCACCCTCCCTTTCCAGCCATGGGGGATTCACCCAGGATGTCAGGCTGCATCAGGGTGCTGTGCTGAGTTCTGCAGCACTGCCTGGCTTTTCAGAGGTCCTAACACAAGTGATTCCCTGAGTGTGATGCTGCTTTCTCACAGAAGAAGGAGGGGGCTGTTTTGCCCTTCAGGATACCTGAATGTCCCTCCTCCCTTCCAGTGGGAACAGGGCCCCTTTGTAAGATGCTGCGAGAGTTCTTTTCGAGAGAGCATCAATAAACAAACCTTTCTTTGTAACGTGCCAGGTTGGGAGGCAGTGGGGAGGCAAAGATGAAGGTCTGTATGCCTACCTGTCTGCAAGGCAGGGGTAAGAAACCAGGACTATTCACAGATCCTCTGAGGAGTCTCCCTCTCCCAACCTACAGCAGGTACCTGGGCCGAGCAGTTCAGCTCTGCAAGGAGGAAGTGCACTCCAGTACAAGGGACATGCTCACCTCTCATCCCTCACCTTGTTTCTGGGAGGATGGAAGGTTCTTAATTGTCCTAGAGCATCCTAGGTACCTTTCTCAATGTCTGGTGTCACCTCCAGCATGGGAGGGAATGCGCTGCCTTGTATGCATCCAGAGGGCTTCATCAGCTCCAGATAATTTGGTTTTTCATAAATAACTCAACAGAAGGGTGTTGAGTGCTCTCTCTCATACGTCGCTTGAACCATGTCAGGACCTTGCTGCCTGCAGAGCCTGCAGACCTGCATCTCCCCTCTCCTCTGCAAGGGAGGGTCAGCAAACCAAGGGCTTTGTAAAGGAGAAGAAAACCAAGCCCCATGTTTCTGATCTGGAGCAAGTGGAAAGAGAAAGGACTCACCTTTTTCAGTTTCATATTGTCCAGGTGGAGTGTTTGCAGGTATCGCCCAAAGGACTGGAAGGCGTTGTCAGGGATGACCTCAATTGGGTTATGAGAAAGTTTCAGTTCCTCCAGCACTCTCAGCTTACTCATTGCATTCACAGGGTAGCTACTCAGCTGGTTCTTGTCCAGGTGGAGGACAGCGAGGTTTTCTACATCCTCCATGGCCCCAGGTAGTAGGTTGGTGAGGGAGTTGTCAGAGAGGAAGAGCCAGCGCAGATCTTTAGCCCCACTGAAGACCCCTGGTTTCAGCTCCCGGATTTTATTGCTGCCCAGGTGTAGGATGAAGAGGTTGACAAGAGGGGAGAGAAGCCCTTTGGATAGGTCTGGGATCTTGTTCTTGTCCAGGTACAAGTAGGTGAGATCTGAGAGATCATCGAAGGCTCCTGGCTTTATGACACTGATCTGGTTGTCAGAGAGATAGAGGTAGACCAGGCTCTTGAGCCCCCGGAAGGCTCCAGTGGAGATCTCCTTGATCCGTGAGCTCTGGAGGTGCAGGGACACCAGCTTTTTCATGTCACGGAAGCCGTTGGTTGGCAGGATGGGGAAGTTGTTCTTCTGCAGGTTGAGAAGCCGTGTCTGCTCAGGCACTTTGGGGATCTTCTTCAGCCCCGCATTGTCACAGATGACGTGCTGCAGGTCTCCACCATGGCAGTGGCAGGTGGGGGGACATGCCTGCATGGTGGAGACAAGACATGCCAGCAGGCTGAGGACACCGAGGAAAAAGCCTGACCCATTCATGGTCAGATCTGGAATTAAGTGTGGTGGGAAGAGAAGCGGGAGGAGGAGATGGGTGGGAGAGAGGGAGAGAGAGAGTAACTGGGTTTGCAGCATACTGAACACAGCCCTATTTATAATGTTATTAAAAAGCAAAATCCCTTCCCACAAACCGCAGGCAGCAGCCAGTTGGAAACAACTGGCTTTGGGAACTTACTGTGAGCTTAACCCCTTGGCACCAGGCGGAGGAGTGTCCATGGCCCTGCCTGGCCCTGCTGCGGAGTGATGTGCAGAGGTGGTTTTCATCTCTGGAGGAAAATGGGAGGCAAATAGTCTGGAGGAACCAATGCAGATCAGCTCTGTGGAGAATCTTCCTGCTCCCTGCTGATTCACCTGTAGCAAGGAGAGCAGCCTGTTTTGGTTGAACAGCATAGCAGGGAGCACTGCTAAGCTCCACAGCCACCTTCTGCTGGAACTTCCAGCAGGCTCCAGGGTTCTCTTTAGCCTCAGCTGGTTTGGGGAGAAGCACTTGGTCCTGTTCTCCCAGAGGAAGGTTCCTGGTGGTGGGGGGTGGGGGTGTCTTTTTTCACTGATTCAAGAGGAGTTTGCCCAAACGGCGATTGGAGGAGGTGGGAGTGCTACGGGGTCATGCCAAAGGCCAACAGCGCTGCAGTTGCTCTTGCAATGCAAAATTTTGGTTGAACACTTGCCGATCTAGGCTGCATTGGGGAGCTGGCCAAGAAAGGGAGTGCAAAGACAGTCTTAATTCTGCTACGTCTTTTCTTATGAACAGTTGAGGATAACATGGTCATGGTCAGGGCACCTGGCACCTTCCAACAAGGGATGGGGCAGCATCAGAGCCTGCAGGGAAGTGGTGGGACATAGGCTGGTGGATATGAAATGCCAGGCAGTGGTGTCAAGGTAGGTGGCAATGCTTGTGGCTCTCGAGGCAGAGCTGTGGAAAGGGAAAAACATTGGCATTGATAAAGGGATGGAGAGTTAGCAGAGCAAAAAAAATCACTGCTGGAGCTGAGCCTGGGATCTGCCTTGGCTCCTGTCTTAGGGTAGCGGTGGCAAAGGTGAAGTAACACCACAGGGGATGTCCCCTGCTCTCCCAATAAAGAAGGCTAAAACAAAGCAGTTAAAAGCCCCAGTACCTGCTTCTGTGAGTGTGGAGAGAGAGATCCAGGGATTGTGGGGTGGGGTTTGGAACTGGAACATTTTGAACTGATTTCCAGCCAGTTCCTGGCTGCAGCAAGCAGCTGAGAGCTGAGCACATAACTGTGAGCTTGTTGAGATTTCTGCTCCTGAGGCTGGCTGCAAAGCCCCAGCGGAGCCTGTGCAGAGGCGAGATGGGCTCAAGAAAGGGAGGAAATCCAAGGGCTGACTTAGGACACAGACTGGCTTATTCACTGAGATTTCTGGGTTTTTCCATTGTTGCAGCAAGGAATCAGCCGGCGCCGAGGAGTGTGCCCCAGACCGTGTTATGCAAACGGCCTGGCAGCCCTGCTCTGGGTTTGAGCAGTGTTTGCACTGCAGGACTAATTTGGAGGAGAAAATAGGCTTCTGGGGTGGGAATGTGGTTCTGGTGAGCCTGTGGCTGAACGATGATGTAATGTGGGACCTTGGTGCAAACCAGGCCACATCAGGCTTTCAGTGTTTGTCAGCCCTAAAGTGTGATGCCCTGACGTGGAGCAGCTCACCTCAGCACCAAGAACTTCTCACCTCTGGAGAGATGCTTTGACCTTGAGAGCTCCAGGCTCCTGCTGGAGGGACCTCCTGGTTACTGTAGGATTTAAAATTCTTTGATCAAAACAATGGTATTTTGGCTTATGCCTGGTTCAGTAGGCACCACAATGGCCATGCACATGCTTTGCGCTCTGGAGAGGCTCTTTGAGTGTCTTGGTCAGGACCTTGGAGACAGAGAAACAGAAGACAGACAGAACCTTCTGTGTTTTCCTTCCTTGCCTCTCCAGTTTGCTGTTCCTTGATTCTGAGAGTGCCCCTGAGTGTGCACTGCTCATAAAGCTCAGGCAGGGAGCTGGGCGAATGATTGGAAAAGAAAAAAAAATCACTTTTAAGGCATCACCTTCTATCTTCATGTTTTATTTTCTCTCTCTGAGCAGGTTCTACCACTTTAGTTTTCACTGTAATCATTTGATGAACGATTCCTGTAGTTTGTATTGGAGTCCAGGGCATTCCTCTGGCTGCCCTGGGGGGTCTGGGACCCCAGCAAGGGGGTGTCAGACCCCAGCAGAGAGCCAAGGACAACACTGTCTTTGATCTCAGTCCATGGGAGAAATTACTGACATTGCAAGAAGAACTACAAACCACAAGAGTGTGAAATAAATAGTAGCTTAGTTTACCACAGGGTGAAAATGTAGAATTTGGGTTTTTAGAATGAGGATCAAGGAGGCAAAGATGGAGGATTTAGGGCGTTGTCCCTTCTCCTTCTTCTTCCTTCTCTCTCCTCCATCTTCTGCAATGACGGTGGCACAAAAAGATTGGTGGAATGAAATCAAGGTAGAAATGACATGTCTAGACTAGGTAAGAATTAATTGGTATAGAATTATAAATAAAAATACATTGTGGAAGGTGGTTGGGTCAGAGAACAATAGGAAAGGTGCAGGACCTCCTGATCTGGGGCCAGTTCTGGCGCGATTCAGCTTGTGCTCAGCTCTGCAGGGGGAAGCTTGCAGCAGCTGATAGCGAACTGTGAGATAAGAAAGAATAAACAACATTGAAGCCCAAACTCGCAAACTCCATTTCTCTTTCTGGCTCTGGCGCGGGACTTTTGAGAAGAGAAAACTCAAAACAAACAGGTGTCGGGGAAAAGAGACCCCAACAGTTATGTACCAGCTATTCTGTGCAAGAGTTAACTGGTGGGTGAAATTTAAAACCCTGCCTGTTTCTGCTGGGCATTGAATCTGAGGACTGTATCTGTGCTCCTTCCCTGAGAGCCTGGTACTTGGATTTCCTGTCTCCTTGCAAAAAAATATCATCTAGCAGCTTACTGCTTCTGCAGAGATTGTGGCCAGTGTGGGTCAGGTTGGAGCAAAAAGTTGGTGAGGGCCTTGCAAACCCCATCCATAAATACATCCTACCCCTGTGTATTTCTGGAACAAGACCCTTTTCAAAGGTTAAACTGCTCAAACCCCCTTCTCTTTCTTCCTCTCAGGATAAAATTCCCTTTCTTCCACCCTTTATCTGTTTGCTGGCTGAGGCTGCAGATTTGGGGGTACAAGGGCACTCTATCCCTGCAGGGATGTGTGTGCTGTGGCTGTGGACACCAGTGAGACCTGTAGCTTCCTTGTGAAAATGCAGGGACATATCTGCTATGATGCTGGTATGAGGTGGGAAGCTGTCCCTTCTCCAGGACTCCTGCCAGCCCCAAGCCTGCAGTAGAGTTTAGGTGGATGCTGGGTTATTTTTGGCACTGCAGTGGGGTGGCAGCAGGGAAAAAGTGTCCACTCCTCAGCTCCATTTCTCCATGCACGATTGGTGAATAAAAGGAAGTTCTTTCCCCTAGTATTTTTTGATTTCCATGCCTCGGTAAGCACATTCCTGTGGTGGGAACTGTTTGGCATCTGCCGCAGCTGGCACCTCTCCCCCGGCTCCTGGCTGTTTGTGTTTTGAGCTGCTCGCTGGATGGCTCTGCTCTTCCCACACCGGGTTTTGCAGCCCGCAACTGGCCAGCAAATGTCGAGCCATACTCAAAAGCCTGCCTGGGTCCCGGTCGTGGGTGGTTTGCAGTCTGGAGGTGACAATGGAGCAGTGTTGGTGTCCCTGTGCCGCAGTCGTGGGGAGCTGGGTCCTGGCCAGCTCCTACCTCACACATCCCCTGGGACCAGCACTGCAAGGACATCACAGAAGAGGCAGGATTATCCTGCCCCCTTCTCTTTTTTAATTGATTGACGGTTCTGCAAACATTCCTGGTGATTTGCAGCTGCTGGTCTCCCCTCTTGTCTTTCTCGGAGCTGTTGTGGGGTAAGCAAATAAATACAGTTTTTGAAGCAGTATAAATATAGATTTGGGGTGTTTCTTTGATACTGCAGGTCTGAACTGTTTTGGTACAATATTGGAGATGGTCTTTTCCGTGTTTAATCTTTATTTTTATAAATATGAACAGTTCTGGCATATCGAGACAGCTCCATGTTAAAATACTCCATTGCTCTTTTAAGCCTGATTCTGTAGATTTTAGGGGTTCCAGATCTGGTTTCCTGTGTCAGTGAAGACTTGCAGTCAGCTTCTTGAAGTGGCACCAGTGTAGCTGGCCTTGGGGCGCAGCCCTTCTCATTTTAGCTGGAGGTGAGGGCTCAGGCAGCTTCTGGGGCTGTCCTGGAGTGCCCCAGCCCTTGTGGAGCTGAGCCCTGGGTGCTGGGTTGGGAGCACGGTGGGAGAAGGTGCAAGCTCTGCAGTGTCCTGTGGATTTATCCCAAGGGCAGAGTACATTCCAGGCAGTGTTCGAGGAGCAGTGGTGGGTGGGCTAAGGGGAATCCCAGAGGCTTTCCTGGGTTCCAGGCAGCACCTGAGGGTCCCAGCAGTGGTATCCAGGGCTCTGAGTTCAGACCTGAATTGCCATTTTTATTTGAAATGCTTGAAGGGTCCTCATCACTGCAGTGTGGGGGCTGCTTGTTGAGCTGGAGCAGGTGATGATGGGTCTACTTCCCTCCTTCTGATGGTTTTCTTCCACTGTAGCATGACCTCCACCCATTGATCTGTTGCCAGTTTGGCTGCCCGTTGATGTCCACCCACCCTTCCCTTCTGCTGATTCCAGCAGCTGCTGGGTGAGGCTCTTGGCCTTTCCTGAGAAGCTCACCCAGCCCTTACAGCCCCTCCCAGCCCTGCCGTGTCCACCCTGTGAGGCACCAGATGTTCCCTAGCATCCCACTGCTCTGGCCAAGGTTCTTGTCCTGGTTTGCAGAGCCTCTTCCCTTGTGGAGCACCACTGAACCATGCAAGACTTCTGAATTTCCCAAATGCTCCCCAGCCATTAGTCCCCTCTGTTCTCAAAATGGAAAATGCACTTCATGTGGTGACAACTTCCCTGCTTGTCCTTGGCCTCCCCATCTCACCCCACCTTGTTTTTGGGGAGGACCTGATGAATAGGTGGTTTCTGTAGCTGTGGGAATGGGCTGTGAGAACATCTAAAATGCTGCATGGAAGCAACAAGATCCTGGGCTTCCAGCCGTGTGTTTGGCGGGAGCTGAGCTCGCCAAATCCATAGGGATGTCACCTTTGCCCCTCGATTTTTGCTGTTTCCTTCTCCAACAGCTTTGAGCATCCAGATATCCCCAAACCAGTGGTTTTCTACCTTCATGTGACACTTTGTACATTTCCTCTCACTTTTTGCTTTTAATTTCACTTTTCCCAAATGCATTGGCACCAGCACTAGGGAGGATGGAGTTAATTGCACAGCAAAGACCTTTTATCACACTGTGGATAAACCAGTAACTGCCTGTGTCTTTGCTGGTTGCCACTGGGCAGCACTTCTGTATTGCTGGCAAGAAGGGGGAAATAGTTCCAAGCCTCAAGGCTTCTGCTTGGCCTGCAGAGAAGAGAAGTACCTTTAACTCCAGACCACGAGGAGCAGCTTGTCCTCACTGGGCAATAACAGGAGATTCACTCCCATGCAGTCTCAGCCTGGGCACACTGGGTTGTCCTTTTGGTCTCCTCCTGAGGCAAAGCCATTGCATGCCACAGCACAAAGAAGGTGCTTTGGGCACCTAATACTTTTGGGATCTTTTTTAAACCCCATCCAAACTGGGACTGTCTGGCAGCTCTCTTGGTGGGGAGAGATGCCAACAGCATGGCCACCCTTGGAGATTGGTCCTGCAAGACCTGTTTGTTTGTGTCCTGATGTTTTTGACACAAAGATGGTACTGTTGCTGGGGAAGGAAATAAGATCTTGGTGTGACACAGCCTGGATGTGATGAGAAGTTGTTTCTTGCAGCAGCAAAGTTGACCTGAAGGTTCAGGAATATTCCAGTACAATTTGGGATAGTGGGATGTGTCCAAAGCAAGGAGACGCATGTCCCCAGAGGACAGAAATTTTAGGGTGATCTTGGCAGTGAGCAGCTGAGTGAGGGAAGGTTTTTGCTCAGTTGAGAATGATTTGGAGCTGGCTGTGATGGGAAGGGCTGGGGTTGACTCTGGTGGAGATATCTGAGACAGATGCACTCGGCACGAGGTTAGGGATAATTAGATCCATCCAGCATGTTACACTGAGAGGGGTTCAAAGGGCCTCTTAGAGGTCCCTGAGCATGTCTCTTGAGTTGCCAGTCTGCTTTCTGTTGTTCATTACGCCCTCTTTGAATTCTGAAAATCCCAATTATTTCATGGTCAATTTGCTGCTTTTATTCCAAGGCCAATATTGTCTCCAGCAAAGCTCATTTTCTGTAGGCTTTAGTTTGGCAGTTCAAGCCCTGCCATCATCATCCTCCAGCATGGCACAACCAGAGGCTGGTGACGAGGGGTGTGAAGATCCTCCCTGAGCAGTGCACAGGTCCAGGGCTGGGTGTCCTCCGAGGAACTCATGCCCCCCTGCAGCCCTGACCTTCTGCTCCAGTCCCACCCAGTATAACCCCTTGGGGTACTGGTGGTACAAACCCCAGCCTTTTCATCACAGCTTTCAGCAGCAGTTGAATGTGGAGGGCACTGGGTGTTTTTATTGCTGTTGAATGCAGAGGAAAACCAAGGAGCAGAGGGCTGATGTGGCTTATTCCAAGTTATGCAGTAAATAAGCAGCACAGTTGGGAAAAACCCAGGGTCTTCAGAGTCCCCACTGTCCCCACCAGATCAGCCTGCCTCCCAAATGTTTACTAAAGAGACTGGAGTCTGATTGTTTTTACTTTATTTTTAATTTTTAGATGCTACCCTCTTCAGGCTGTTTTGCCTGTTCCACAGTGACCAGTATTTGAACAGCACTAGCAGGAAATGTTTGGGAAATGTGCTTTAAAAAACACAGTCCTGCTAAGATGTTCTTTTTATTCCTGGTTTATACAGAGGCTTAGGATTCACAAAGAATGAATCGCTTGTTGGTAGGAGCAAGTTAGGCAGCAGTTTGTTTTGGAGCTGTCCTTGTCATCACTGAGGGCAGGACTGATCTGGGTGTTGGGGGGTCACTTCTGGTCCTACAGTAAAAAAAGGCTTTGCAGTCAATTATATTTTGCATTCTTGTAGCTCCTCTCGAAGCCAAGGGTCCAAGCTGGCATCTTTGCCTCTGGAAAACTCTGCTTTGACACCAGATACAGCTCCGGTGGAAATTATGGAGCTGATGCTGAAATTATTGGGTGAGGTTTTCTGGACTGAATTACACCAGATGGCAAAGCTGAATGTCCCTTTGGGTCATGAAAGCTAGGAATCTTCATGGAAATCTCCAAGTTTAAATTGGTGTGTGTGGTTTTGTGGAAGTGTTGTTTCATCTGCTGCTGACAATGGAGATGTTGGATGCTCCACGTGTCAGATAAGGGCTGGGAAGGACAGCAGTGCTGGCACAAGGGTTTGCTCCATCCCTTGCCTCCATTCCAGGAATACAGGTGGGGAAAACCATGCTAAGAGGGAGGTAACATCTTGGAAAGATGTGGAGCAACATCCTGGTGTCTGGCTACAGAGGGATGTGCTGGTGCAGGCAGGGGAAGGCAGTGATGGCGAAGCAGATGAGGGGCTGGAGGTTCAGAGCTCCAGGGTCTGTGTTGCCCTCTGGACCAGCTGGGAAGCCCATTCTTGAGGGTGTGAGGGTGTTTATGGGGACAAGCCATGGGCCAAGACAGCAATAGCTGGTGTTTGGGGTACAGGGCACAGTGCCAGGCATCTGGAGGAGCCTGGTGAGCCATGGTACTCACAGCATCATCCTGCCAGGAGCTGCCTGCTCCTGCATCCAATTAAATTGCTGGAGTGACCTGGAGAGGCAGCAAGGATTGACTCAGGGCTTGGCTGGGATCCTGGGACCAACACTGCAATTCATCCAAACAGAGTAAAACAAAAAAACAAAGGCACTGGGATTTTTAATAAGTGTTTAGGGTCTTGGATTTGGGTCCGGCCAGTCATTTGATTCGGCCACAGGACTCGAATTAGTGGGTGGGAGAGAAATCCAGTCTGAGCATGAGGTGCTGTGGGTTTGCACCCAGCTGGGAAGTTGTCCTTGTGTCTGGGAGCATAAGCCTAGTCACAGTTGCTCCTTGGGGGCTGCCAGGCTCCAAGCAGAGCAGTTTGCACCAGATGGTTCCTGCAGCATCCTGGAGAAGTTCTCCTCCAGATTCCTGGATAAAAGCAGGCTCCAGCTTGGATTCATGCTGACCCTGGTGCAGTCAACAACAGCATCAGCCGTTGTGACAGACTGTGCCCAACATGAGATCCTCCAGCAGCTCCAAGCAGTGGAAAGCGCCACATGCTCCAGTGTTATGACACACTGTTGTACACTATACCAGTGTTGTGTTTGGCTCATTCAGGTTATTTTCATCTTTGTTCAGATGCTTCATCATAGTCCTTTGCAATGTCCCACATTAATTTGGGACACGTTGTCTTGAGTTCGGTGAGCACCATGCCCAAACCATGACCACATAGGCACACCTGGGCATTTGCTCTGAAGGAACTGACCAGATCTGGGTGCCAAGGCAATTTGGTGAGTAAGAGCTGCTCACATGTCAGTCTGGCAAGTGGAGGAGAAATGAGGAAATACTTCCCACATCAGCCCTTTCACAGCCATGCTCTCCCAGCAAAGTAGCCACTGGTGACATTACTGAGGTGACGTTACTATGAGTGGGTTAGAGACACCAGAGCAGTGCTCCAGCAGCTCCCACTGCTGAAACACAGCTCCCAAGAGCTGGAGATGTAACAGCAATCCCAGCGATGGTGCTGTTGGTGCAGCTCAGAGCTGCCTAGGGCACCTCCTGTGCAGCTTCTGCTGCCTCAGCCAGGCCACTGAGCTGGGCATAAAGCACTGGAATTTTCCTCTGGGGAGAAGTGACCTTCAGCTGAGGTGGCTCAGAGCCTGCCGTCGGGATTAGCTGTGAGGGAGGTTTAGCAGCAAGAAGCTTTTGTCCTGCTGTGAGGCTTTGGGTTTGTAAGGGCAGCTGTGCTGAGCATTGAGCAGCCTCGTGATGCCCTTACAAGGGTTACAGGGGCTGATGTCTGCACAAAACGATCGGCAGCAAGCAGCCACGCTGCAGTACACACTGTCTCCCACAGGAGCCTGCTGCTGGCTCCAGGGTTTTTCCAAAGTGATGTCCTATGTTCCTTGAGCTGTTAGAGATGCAAGGTGAACTCAGCGCCTTGGCTGCAAGGGCACCAAGGCAAAGTCAGTGTCTGGCAGAGATGGTGTGGAGTCAACAGGACAGGGCTTGGAGAAGCAACAGTTAAAAAGGAGGATGGCGAACCCTGGAGTCCTCCAAGAATAGCAGCTGGGGTGTCAAAAGTACATGACATCCCAAGTGTTATGGGCGATAGGGTCTGGAGCACTGTGAGGGAGGTGAGGAAGGCCATGGCAGGCAGGTGCAGTGATGCTTTAGCTCCTATTTCTCCAAGACTCTCTGGCAGAAGTGTCTGGAGGGCCCCATCCACAGCCAGGAGAGCAGGGCTTCCTGTGACCTAAGCGGCTTGGGAGAACATCCTCCTCCCACCCTGCTCTCCCCTGTGGTTATGACCAGCTTTGTCTTTCCTGTGGCCTAAGCTGTGTGGTCCCCTTCCCTCTTGAGACACATTTCGTCTCCTGTGTTTGCAGGTTGCCTATGGGACCACAGAAAACAGCCCTGTCACCTTCATGGGGTTCCCTAATGACAGCATCGACCGGAAAACCAAGACAGTGGGATACATCTTTCCCCACACAGAGGTGACCATGACCTTCCCCACCTGCTTCAGGTCCTCTGCCAGCAGCAGACCTCACTCCATCCTCCCTGTCTGGTGCTGGTGTCTAACTAAGCCCTTCTTCTCTTTCAGGCAAAAATTGAGGATCCAGAAACAGGGCAGTCTGTGCCTCTGAACACTCCCGGGGAGCTTCAGATCCGTGGCTACTGTGTCATGCTGGGCTACTGGAACGACCCTGCCAAGACAAGAGAAGTGATCACTGCTGAGAGCTGGTACAAGACAGGGTGAGTCTGGGAACAGCCCCACTCCTCCCAGACTGTCCCACAGGGTGACACTGGATGGGGATGCATGAGTGTGTATAGGAGTGCTTGGCGGGGGTTTTCAAAGTAGAGAAAACTGTCCCAGTTTATCCCTCTGATCTGTCTGTGACACTTCAGAACTGCTTTTAGCACAGAGCCCTTGGTGCTGAGTGTCCCTGGAGAAGGGGAATGTCACGGGCCACTTGTGGATGGAGGGGTTGTAGGGGTACAGGACAAGGGCAGGAGTTGCCTCCCCCGTAAACCCTGGTGCTTGTGTGGATGCTGCCAATTTCTGTAACAGGAGCTCTTTGATCTCTTCCATATGTTCAGGTGGCACCTCAACCATTATCCTCTGGATACTGCCCTGGCTAGGTGGGAGCATCAGCCATTCTTCCACCCAGCTGGGACAGGACTAGGAGGGTGTTCTCATTGCAGGGACCTCGCGAGCCTGGATGAGCATGGCTACTGCAGAATTAGAGGGCGTTGCAAGGACATGATTATTCGGGGAGGAGAGAACATCTACCCAGCAGAACTTGAGCAGTTCCTCCACACTCATCCCAAGGTTGAGGAGGTCCAGGTGAGGGGGAGGAGATGGGGTGGGTGAGCAGCTGTTTTTGGGAATCCTGTACGTAATGCTTCTGGGATTGCTGCTTGGAACCTGGTTGTCTTTCCCTGTTTTCAGCATCAAATTCTACGTAATATTGGCTAGCAAGGAGGAGGGAGAAGCTCACAGCATGGAAGGGGTGGGTAGAGCTCCTAGCATGGGGCATGTTCATTGGGGCAGTCCTCTCGTGCTCTAGTGGCACACCTGCAAAGTGCCTGTCATTCTTCAGCTTTAAACTTCCTGTCCACTTTCATAGCTCCCTTGAAATTCTTACTCAGAAAGCAGTCTGGAAGGACAGTTTTTACTGATAATTGCTTAACTCTGACATCCAGGAAGACTCTTCCAACAAGTCCCTGGAGATGAGGAGTTTGTATCACCCCTTTGCAAGACAGCAAAGATTTCCAGGACTGAGCAGCTGCTCCCAGTCTGCTGGGATTGTTCTCCTCCAGGTTTTATGCCAGACAAGTTTCCCCATAAATAAACTGGTTATTTAGTCAGAGTTCTGCCTGTCCCAGGCAAGCAGCTCTCCTTGGAACAGTCTCAGTGCAGATGGGTTGCAAACCAGTTCTGTTTATGTGGTTTCTAGGGCTTTATGTCACTGCTCTGGACTCAAAAGGATCAACGTGTCTCTAGGAGTTTGCAATATTGGTTCAAGGTGGAGAATGACAGTAGGATTCTTGTGGAATAGTGGGAGCAAACTTTGGAGAGAGCTCAGGCTTGGAAAGCCCATTTCCTGGTGTCATAGGCAGTGGCCCACTAAGATCTGTGATTATAAGGGTTTCAAATAATCTTTTAGTTCAACCTCATCCCTCCCCTGCCATTCCATCCAGAGATCCCAAAGCACTCGTGGCAGCCTACCAAATCTCCTGTTGTTTGTGAAACCTCTTGCCCCATTTTTTTGGAAGCAGAGGGATGACAGGTCCATGTTGCACCCACAGTGCTCCAGCAGCCTATGGTATGGGGTCAGGGAACATGCCATGGGCCAGCACGCAGACCCTGTGGGAGGACAAGGATGTCCCCAAGGGTCACACTGTCTATCTGTCCCAACCAGGTGGTTGGTGTGAAGGATTCAAGGATGGGAGAAGAGATCTGTGCCTGCATCCGGCTGCGGGCTGGGCAGGACTGCAGTGAGGAAGAGATTAAAGCTTTCTGCAGAGGGAAGGTAGGTCCCCAGTCCTCAGTTTCCTTCCAGACCAGTACACCCAGTGGCTGGTGGGGACTGGTGGATAAAAGCCCATGGATTTAGAGCACTGGGGGGCCCAGCCCTGACAGTGCCAGGCTGTTCCTTTTGGGTTGTGTAGCCCTTGTTTTTCTCTTCCCAGATCTCCCATTTCAAGATCCCACGTTACGTTGTGTTTGTGGGCCAGTACCCACTCACTGTCTCAGGCAAGGTAAGAGGGGGCTGGGGCAGGGCAGGAGCCCTTGGCATTCTGTCCCAGCTCCTCTCCAAGTCTCTCTCCCTCCTCTCTGCACTCTATTTCAGATTCAGAAATACAAGTTGAGGGAGCAGATGGAGAAGCACCTTCAGCTCTGAGATTGGGAAGGCAGACCAAAAACCAGGCTAAATCAGCCATTTCAGTCAGCTCTGAGTCTGCTTTTCACCTGTGCCTTGGTCTAAGCAGTGGAGACTTTCCCTCCCTGACATCAGGCCAATGGCATTTTTAGTCAATAAAACAGAGCGCCTTTTTTTCCCAGTTGGGCTTGTTTCTTTGCCAACAGAAATACTGTGGTGTGAGGAAGGGATGCTTATTTCTGGAATTCTGTCCAGTTACTGAAAGACCTTACGAAGGTTTAAAAATTTTGCATATCTCTGAGCAGTTTGGCCACAGCCATTTCAGAGGAATTGAACAGATGCTGGTGGGTATTTTTCTGACATTTTTAAGTCCGAATGCCCTGGCCTGGCTTCCTGGGGTAGGTGATGCCTTTTTTCCTTGGATGTTGTGAGATTCCCTGGGTCATTTAAGAGCGACTAAACTTGAAATGAGGGGCAAAGGGTTCAGAGAATGAGACTTTGCTTTGGGGCTCCTTAAAACTGGCTGGAAAAGCTCACTCTGTTCCCACACCTTCCCACGTGTTTCCCAAAAAAAAAGCCGTCTCCAAGGTAGACATGGCATTGTTTATTTTGTTGTTTTGGACAAGATGGACAGTAAGGTTGTTGCAGAAATACCAAAATTCCTGTCCCATCGGCAGCGTGAAGCAGAGCGTACCTGGGACAGCATTTTACGGGAGTTATTTGGTACCTCCCAACCATGAAACACTTCTGTGAGAAGAGGAACAGCAGGGCTCCTCTTTGCCAGCAGAAGCCTCCCACCCCAGCTGGAAAGCAGATGGTGTTGCTGCCAACTCTTGCTGACCTCCTGCTGTCTCCCTCCTGCTTCCTTCCTGAGCAAGGCTAAGGCTGGGCCCGCTCCATGCTGCGTCTTCCTCCAATGGGTGGAGGGGAAGGGTGCAGCAGGGAAAGAGGGGGAGTGTCAGCGAGGTCTCAATCCTTCATCTCGCAGCTGGACTGTGGGCTCTACCCATGGAAGCAGATGGCAGGGACAAGTCCCCTGTCCACATCTGCTCTCTGAAAGAGAAAAACATGGATAGTTTGCATCAGACTCTTTCTGTACAGTGCCTTTCCAGCAAGTTCCTCTCCTGTTCCCACACTGCTTGTCAACACGGCTCTCCTCCCTTCCCTGGTTACTTCTATAACCTTCCTTCTCGAGGAAAGGACTCTTACCTGCATGACAGCAACTGTAGCCAGGGACCTTGGGGGCACAGAGGACCTCTGTGACTGATTCTAGGGAAGGACTATTTACCTTCTTTTGCTTCCCACAGCACCAACCTAGGTGCGGGACAGGCCTGCAGTGAGCGGAGCTTCTCCTCCCCTCCCCGATCAGTAACTCCACCCCTGGCACAACCCCTGCTCTGACCACAGGTGCCCCGTGTGCTCACCATCGTTGGAGGGCAGTGGGTAAGAAATGAAGGTGACACCAGCCCTGGCTGGTGAGGACAGACACACTGCTGAGAAACCCAGGGAGTCCTGGTCACAGCCAGCACAGGGAGAACAGTCCTTGCCACCCCACTACTGCTCCTGTTCTGGGAGTGGGGCAGCACCATCCATGGTTCTGAGCCCTGGCAGAGCCTGGTCCCAGGGAAACTTTCTCTACCATCCCATGCCTTCCCCGGAGCATATCCAGCCCTTGCCAGCCAGGAGACCTCCCGCGGTGCCCCCTGCCCGTTCCCAACCCCTGGGGTGATGCATCCCTGGCTGTAAATACTCACGGAAGAGGAAAGGCTGGTCCTTTTGGTTGACAGTGCGGTCTCGGTGTGCGAAGTGCTCCAGGCTTGCTCCATGGCCTCTGCCCTGCCCGTGCCTGAGTCCCACTCTTATAGTCCTCGCTGCCTGCTCGGAAACCCCCGGAGTGGGAAGGTTGCATCACGGGTGGGTTACGCCGAACTACACGTTTCTGGCCTGGGAACGGGAATCTGCAGTCACAGCCTTTGTCATGGGCATTTCGGAGTTCCCCGTGACTATATGGAGTCAACTATTAACGTCGGGGTTCGTCAGCTGCGGGTTTGCACAACCCTGTGTGGGACAGGCCACCTCCCTCCGCTGAAACGCTGGGAAACCCTTCCCGGCCCCGAGGAGCAGCCGGGGGAGGATGCGGGGGTAGGTCCCAAACCTCGTTGGGACCATGTGTCTGGGGAGGACACTTGGGGGAAGACACCGGCCCTGGCATCCCCGGCTGGGACTGGACACTGACCCCAGCCCCCCCGCCATTCCCAGCGAGCATGCCCCACACAGCCCTCGGGGAGCGTAAAGGGATTTGCTTCTGATCCGTCCCCGGCCCCTGCGCCCCNCCCGGAGCTGCTCCCAGACCCGCCCGCCCCCGCCACAGCCGCGCTCTACGTGCACGTGAGCGGGGACACGGGGGGAACTCCGGGGCTTGTGTATGTGCGGG
>WEIT01018995.1:14489-30883 GCA_013389985.1 Dryoscopus gambensis | reverse complement strand
CAGTGTCCCTGGGCTCCGGGTATTCCGGAGTCCCGGCGCCCCAGTATGCCGCTGTGTCCGGGTATCCCGGAGCCACGTGGTGTTCCTAGTCCCCCGGTGTCCCGAAGCCCCAGTGTCCCAATGTCCTCAGTGTCCCGGGTGTCTCGGCGCTCCAGTGTGTTCCTGTGTGTCCCAGAGCCCCGGTACGTCCCGGTACCGCGCTGTGTCCCGTAGTCCCCGCCCGTGTGGCAGACCCATGGCGCATGCGCTTGGGCAGGCGGTGCATGCGCGCGGCGCCCCCCGCCCGCCGGAGCGTTACCAGGGAGTCCCAGCAGGGGGCGGCGCCNNGGCTCGGCAGCGGCGGCCGGGCCTGCGGCCTCGGCGGTGCCGCGGTTGAAGCGGCCGGAACCAGCCCCTTCCCCAGCCAGAGACCTCCAGTCGTTATTGTGATAATTTTTTTTAAAAGGAGCCCGTCGTAGTGGGAGGGGCGCGCAGATTAAGGGGGAACAGCCCCTGGTGGGATCCCGTGAGCTTGGCCTGCCCCGCAGGTGCCGGCGGAGCTGCCCCGCACCCGGCTCTGCCCGGGTTTGGCTGTTACAGAGCTGTTCTGCCACTGAACACCTTCTGAAATCCAGTGCTTTGTTATCCGAGTCGTGCTGGGTGAGCGCAGGGAATCTGTGTGCTTGCGCTTGCAGCTGGAGTTGGAAACTTCCCAGGAACGTGTTGTTCCACCTGCAGGGATCTGTATTTATTTGCATTTATCTTACCCGTTGACTCTCATCTAGAATAAAGCGTGAGACAATTCACTCCTGCTTGACCCACTTTGGTCTTTGCAGCTTTTTAGAGGCTGATTTTTGCAGTTACAAGAGATACTGAATTTAATTGTTCTATGCAACCTTAAAGAGAAATAATCCCAAAATGTAGTACAGCTGGAAATCATTAACGAGGCTGAAAGGAATATGGTGCTTCCTTGGGAGATTGCAGAAGTCTCTTCATCTGTCTTTTAGGCAAGAAGGAAAAGACATTTGAACGGCCCTGTTCAACAATTGCAGAAGAGCCTGAGCCCGAGCCTGAGCCTGTACCATATGTTCTGCAAGGAGAGGACATCCAGGCACTTGAAATTAGGGTGGAGGACCTGAAGAAAGTATGTATGAGTATTTTTACTGGTAGAAACAGCTGCCTTAAATGACACTCTCCTTTTGTGTGTTTAACAGAAGGTGCTGCCCATTTATTTAAGCCAAAAGTCGCTCTTGCAGCTGTGTTCTCATTCCATTTTATCTGTCCTGCTTTTTATCGTGATAAAATGTCAGCTCATCAGGTTCAGTTGCTAAAATTAAAGGATTAGAAGTTCCTATACAGTCCTTTCACATGGAAGGAAAAGTCATCTGCTTCTTCAAAATTAAATTTTCAGCTTTCTAATCTAATAAGACCTGTAAGTTGTTCAGTAGCTCTCATGGCTTTCCTTCTGAAACTCAGGTCACAGTGTGTGAGTGGAAGCATTTCAGTGACACAGCAGCAGAAATCTCTTGGGAAAGTGATTTAAAACTCTCCTTTCATGCCCCTTTTATAAACCAGGATCCAGAGGAGTGAGACAGTAACTGAGCTGGTGTCTGCACAGCTGTGTATGCTGTCTTGTAGGAGAAGAATCATAGAAGATTTGGTTTGGAAAGGACCTTAAAACTCATGTGTTTCTACCCCCCTGCCATGGACAGGGACACTTTCCACTATCCCAGGTTGTTCCAAGCCTCGTCCAGCCTGGCCTTGGACACTTCCAGGGATGAGGCAACCAGAGCTTTTCTGGGCACCCTGTGCCAGGGCCTCCCTACCATCACAGGGAAGCATTTTTCCTAATATCTAATCTAAACCTACCCTTCTAGTTTGAATCTATTCCTCCCTTGTCCTGTCATTACACGTCCATGTGAAAAGTCCCTATCCAGGACTCGCAGGACCCTTACAGGAACTGTGCTGATATGACTACTGTGCATATCCTGAAAGGATCAGATGGCATGAAGGTGAGTCAGTGTGTACCTAACCACACTGTGACTGTTTATTTCCTGAAGCTCCATGCTCCACGCCTTCCCCGTGGTGCTGGGAGAATTCCAATTAGGAAGAATTACCTTGTCCGAAAATACCAACCCAAGGAGGTGGCACATCTCGTAGCACATCCTGTTCCCCCCAGGGCACCCACAGGACCACTGACTTTTCCTGGTAGGGTTCAACTCCACATCTTACCTCTGGGTTTTGGTTTTGCTAAACCAGACTTTAGTGACCTGGCTCTGGGGTTGGGTACTTTTATATGTGTATTGTAGGACCAAGACAGTTTGATGATGGCTGTGAAGAAATCCTCCCTCATCACATTTTGGGAAGTCTCCAGGAGTTAAAGATGGAAGCCTTGGCCAGAAAAAACACTGAGGTTGGTTTATAGAGTTAGGAAAATGCTGCTGCATGGCACTTTTCCAGAGGTGGAGTGTGGTGCCTGCAGTACCTTTCGATGCTTTCCAGCACCTATCAGGAGCAGGCCAGGCCTGAGGTGTGGTTTTCCCAGCCTCGTCACACTCTGGGGGAGGGTTTGCCTTTGGAGAAACCGCACCAGCAGGTTTTGGAGTCCTATGTGCAGGACCAGGTCATGGAGGGAACAATTACACAGGCTTCTTCTTCCCTCTGTGCCCTGCTGATGGTGTCAGGGAAGAGCTGGTGTTGCAGCAATGCCATTGCTGGAGTCTCACTACTCAGATAAATACTTCCATTGCATCTTAGTGTGTCTCTACTGCCCTGGTTTCCTTCCTCTCAGAGTGCTAATGTAAAAGTGCTGTCATTCTGAAGAGTTCTTCTCCCCTCTCCCATTCCTGTTTTGGTGTGCATAGAGAGGTTCATTTAATGTTTCATTTCTCATCAGCTAGCAGATGCAATTAAGGTTCCTTGTCCAGATGTTACTGCAGCAACTTTAAAAGAGGAGCATGGAGGAGAGAAGAAAGAAAAGGCACATCAGGCCCAACTAGCGGAGCACAAAGCTTTCCAGAACTGGAGCCATCATATGGCAATGAGGAAAAAGCAGGAGAAACACCTAGGAGGTGAGAAAAGCTAAGGAGGTCTCATTTGTTGAAATTCTGTGTGCAGATTGAAAAGTTCGATGTCTCCACGCCCAACTGCAGTGGTCATTGCCCATCAGGGATAATTCCATTCCCATTGCAGTCTAATTCCATGTTCTCAGAGCTCCCATACTGCTCATGCTGGTGGCTCTGGATGTGGTGGGAAGGTGAGCTGGTGGCTCTGGCTGGGGAGAGGACAGTGGATTTGGTAGGGAACAGTCTTAAGTGGGTTATAGGTGAACAGTAACAGTGGCAAAGGGTGTGCCCAGAAGTGCAGCACCAATGATGTGACGTTTCTTACTTACAGAAATTCTTCACAAGCCAGAGAATGAATTGCTGATGAACATGTCGGATGATTACAGGCAAATCCAGGAAGAACGTGACCTCATTGACCGGAGTCTCCCTGCCCTATTTCTTGGAAAGGTGAGAGCCCCACTTCCTATGTGTCCTGATTGTGCTGCTCTTGTGAAACAGCACACTATTCTGAGTAACTCTCTGAAGTGCTGTTAGGAGATGTTTATCAAAGCCACTCTGAGTCCCTCAGCCTGGTGTGTGAGCAGAGCTTTCAGGGACATAAAAAAAAAAACAAACCCTGAGCTGTGCTATCCATACCAGTCAGGGGAAAGTGGTGATGAGCAAGTGGCATTTCTTGATTCTCACCAAAGACTGTTGTGCCCTGGGAAGTGGTATGGGAACGTGTCACAATTGCTGTTCCAGGGGCAGAAAGATCTGATAGCTTCAGGCTTGGATTTTAGTGATTGCCATGGAGAAAAGGGCATGGGTAAGGCAGAAGGGTTATGGGAGTATTGTGTTAAAATTCTTTTTTATATTTATAGCGCTATGAAAGAATTTGCATTTGTGTGAGGCTTTATTTTAATATCATTGAACCTTCATGTGCACTAGATAGAAGAAAGTCCTTTTGTCTTTGACAGCAGCCTGATAGAAATTTCGGCTTGTTCTGCAGAAAGGGATAATTCCTAGACTTTTTAAATGCTCATATACGTAGGATTAGACCTCTTCTTTTTAGCTTCAAGTGCCTGTGAAAATAGCAGGTAGCTGCACGACTCTGTATCAGTGGGAGCCTTGTTTCCCACCCTAGGGATACCGAGTGGGAAGCGAGTTCTGGAACCTTCCTGAGCAAATTGGGGATGAACTCACCGGGCTGACTCTGACCCTGACCCAGACAGAATGTGGGCACCCAGAGCCAGTCACTCATATGGGGAAACCCCGCACTGTCCAAAGGGAAACAGGTAAGGGAACACTGCATAGAGATGATTCCAAAGAAATGGGGCACAAGTGTGAAGGGAGCAGCTCCTTCCCTGTTGAGCCTCCTCTTAAAAACACCACAAGGCCAAAGTTTGGCAGAGAATGAAATTTGATAGGCATGTGAGTATGTAGAGAGTGAGCTCTTGTATGGGTATTTCCACAGGTCTGAAGCCTCCAAAGAAGATTCCTTGCCACCTAAACTGGGATAAGAGTCTTTTCCTGAAACATCAACGGCAGGAGCTAAAATCTATCCTAGAGGAGCTGGGCTTTTATAAGCCGGTAAGACCAGAGGAGCAAGGACATTCTTCGTGTCGCTTGTCAGGTGCTGTAAAGTAACAAAATTGCCAAGAGCTGGATCTGAAAAAAGCATTAGGAAACTAAAACTGGGTCCCACAGTGCTTTTCCTGAAAGTTCCCACATTTCCAAAGGGCCACACCTATGAAAGAGTTGTCTGACCTCCTGAAGTGTTGCATGGAGTAACCTAGGAGCCTCAGAATAGGACCCCAAACCCTGCCAGGACCTAGGCAAAGAAAAATCTGCCATGTACTGGTGCAGAACTTTGATTTAGTACCTTGGGGCAGAGGGAAGAGATCTTTACCGATGTGGAAGACACACTCTGAAATAATCTCCTGAAGGCAGGTGGCCCCTCCTCCTAAAAACAGAACAAACCTCACTTTTTTGTCTTTGAGACCTGTCTCTGAGGATGAGAAACATGTGTGAAGGAAACTTTCTCCATGCATCTTTGGTAGTGGGAAATGCAGTCATCTAGGATTCTTGGGAATCTCAGAATTGGCTCTTTCCCATGTCCCTTGAGCATTTTTCTGATACCTCTAAAAACCATTTTAGGAGCAAAATACTGCAACTTCACTTTACTTGACTGAGTTGGTGCATTTGTCTGGTGGTTTAATGTGTTTGCTATATAAAAGAGCAACTGTGAGTTGGTCATTTTTGTGTATGTCCAGGATCTGGAAGGACTGGAGGTGATTGGGAAAGGGCAGCCTTTCACATCTGTCACAGCTGAGGCTTTTCAACATACTGCCCTTTCTGAAGAGATTGATACCCTGTAAGTTTTACTTCGTGGCATACTTTGTAGCAAAAGAAAGAATTTTGTGTGTGCACCACCAGTCTGTGAGGATATCCTTAGCTGTTCTTATCCAGAATGGAGACGAGTCTCCATGGGACACAATAAAAGGCATATTCTTATATTATAAGCACTGGGTTTAGGATCTTTTGTGTCTTGGGGCCTTGTGTCTAAGGAGCAAGAATCAGGGAAAAGTTTTGTTGAGGCTCTTCCTCCAGTCTTCACTTGGTGTGGCTCCAGAGCTTACATCAGGCAGGGTGGGATTCTACTCTCAGTTACCTCCATTTGGTTATCTTTTTGTAGCCTTCCATCATTAATTTCCTGGTTTTCCCTGTCCTGTTCATCTGTAACAGGCACAACCTGAGGGCCTCTTGTCCTTTTTCACTCATGTGCCTTAGGCAGGTCTCATTCTTTAATATTCTGGCTGTCCTGTCTCCTTGCCAGTGACATGTAGCTAGATGTTCACAACATCTGCAGGGCTGTGTCCCTAAAGAGATTACTTTGTGAGAAAACATCAATTGGGATTATTTCTACAGTTCTTACAGTTGTAAATCACCCCTGGTTCTCCCCTTTCTGGAAGTGAATTTCACTCCATGAAAATGCTGGCTTTTGTTTTCTTTAGCAGTGACACAGAAGGTGACGCCTTCATTGTGGTTCCAGAAGCTGAAAAGGTTCCATCTTTAGTTTTCTGTGGCCAGCCTGCTCGTTGGATCAAGGGCATCACTGCTGGCAGGGTAATTGTGAGATTTTAATTGTTTAGTCAAGCTAAGCCTATTTGAGTTCCCAAGTCACAGTTGTACAAGGAGTGTCACTCCAAAGCCACAGAATGGGGGACTTATTCTGAACGTAATAGAGTATCCCTATGTTTGCTGCAGAGAGATCTAGGGACAGAAGGGCTCTGGTTGTGGTGTGAGGGTCAGATTCCCAGGCTTTCTGTGTATAATGGCCAGTTCTTTGGACCTGCCTTACAAGTTCTCCTACCAAGGCTCAGCCCCTTATTTGAACTATGACTTCATGCAGGATAAATCCTGCCAGATAGAGCAGAAATTGTTATCTTTTCCCTCTTCCTTGAAGGAAATTGGCATTGCTGCCCGGCTCACCTTTGAGACTCTGGCTAGTGAGAAGGCTGAAAGCTTCCTGACAGTGACCAATGATGGCAGAGTTGCCATTTGGTACAACTGGATGAGGCTTCCCCAGCAGATCCCCTCCAGAGAAACCAAGGGGAGGAGGATACCCTGCTTTTACTTTGATACCAGACCAGGTATTGTGGATACAAAAATGCTGCTAGCAAGAATTTCTCTTGCTTCTTTCTAATCCTATGAGAAACTTTTCTCTCTCACAGAAGGTATCAGTAAAGTTTTGTAAGCTATGGACACCTGCAACCTTGCTAATGTTTGTTTATAGTACAGTAGAAAAAGATTTTGCTGTAAGACTTCTGCCAATCACCCTAAAGGGGTGGCTGACCAATTGACCAATTACACCATGACGCAAAAGGTCTATAAGAAGAGTTGTAAAATAATGAAATAAATCACTCCTGCTACTGAATTCCTGCATGCTGCGTCTCTCTTCTCCTCTCCACTGCCGCGGAACAATAGCAACAAGGTATGAGACCTGCTGGCCTCCAAGACCTTGGTACCTCAAGCAGAGAGCAGGAATTTGGGAGTTACTTGGGATGTGGAGTCTGACTAATGGCAGAGCACTGCTGGGTGATTTCTCCTGAGGAAGCCACCCTGGGTGTCAGAGCTGACTCAGCCCAAAAGAGCTGTGCAAGGCAGACCCCTCTCCTTGAACTTAAAGGAAAGGAGGTTGTTCCTGCTCTTTGTGTAAATGGGTGAATCATTTTCTGATGGCCAACGGGGCATGATCTTCTGGAGAGAAAACTGAGCTTGCTGTAGAAGTAGAGTGCAATGGGAACAACACCAGTTCAGGAACACAGGGACTGGGAGTAAATCTGGAAGGAGAGCAATAGCTGGATGAAGTGTGATAACCAGCTAAACTGTGGGGAAAGAGTCTCCTAGAGAGATAAGGACACTTGGGGTGGTGTTGGAAAAGGGTCAGGTTAACCAGGTGGCTTCTTGCAGACCAGTGCATTTTCTCTCTTATTTCAGGTGTAATTTTGCCTGGAGAAACACAGAGGTTTTCCTTTATTTTCAAGTCAGAGAGAGCAGGCATTTTCAGCGAGCCCTGGGAATTTAGGACACATCCTCTGTTATTAGGAGGAGCTCTGCTTCAGGTGACCCTTTGGGGAATTGCTGTGTATGAGGATAAATTGGCTGACTTCAGAGAGAAACTGGAGGTAACCAAACATGTAACTGGGTAACTGAGCTTTGAACTTTATATGCAAATAGAGGATAAGGGTGGGAGTGGACAACATGGTATTTTTATTGTTGTGCAATTACTGCTGAGAGTGAGATTTACAGAACGTCTGCACATACTTGAGCAGGTTTGCTAAATAACATGAGGAACTCTGCAGTCTGTTGTAATGTTGTTACTAAAGACATGACTGTGTCTCCTAAAGTGTTCACACTGGTCCTTTAAAGAATGAAATTTCTGTTGGTAATTCATTTCATTAGTTACTTACTGGGAAGGGGATTGACTGCTGTACACTATGATAGCAGTTAAGGTATAAATTGAAAATTACACTGTGCTTTGAAAAGTAAATTTTGGGGGAGGATTTGTAGGGTTCATTTGAAAAGCTGTTGGAAGTATTGCTCTGCTCAGTGGGGTTTGCAGTTGTTCATGCCCTTGTAACTGTGTAATAAATAGTGTGGTTACAAGTGGGACTGAATTTTTGTGTTTGCATATGCAATGTGGACTCACATGTGTTGTTCTTGTTGTGATGCCTCAGAGTGAGCTGGCTGCTCGAGAAGGCGCTGCTATAGTGAAAGACAGCCTGAATGAACTTCTTGACCAAATTCGGACCCCCGAGCGCACCCCATCTCCTGTGGATGCCTGTGTCACAGAGGAAGAGCTGTTCCACAGGAAAAATCCTGAGGTGATGTTTGCTATTGGATGGGCTGCACAACTGAAATGAGTGGGGAGGGCAGACCCATGGGGCTGCTGCATCCCTGGGATTCTGGAGCCGGCAGAGTCTGCCACGGAGGCTTTAACAGTTGGGTTTGAAGAGGGGAGGTGCAGCTCATGTTTACCTTTTCCCGTTATCACAGTTGCATTATCAGCATCAAGTGGTAAAGCAGCTGCATAAACTCTGGAGACAGCACCTCACTGTGCCTTCAGTCTTGGAGGAGGAAGTGCCTTTGGACCAGAGGAGCACTGCAGAGGACATGGAGTACCTGGAGAGCACCTCGGCGCCTCCCTCTGCCCAGAGCAGCACCACGGAGCTCCCAGGTGGGAAGTACCCATTAGAGGAAGCTCCAAGGGAAAAGAGCATTGAGGAGGAAGAAGCAGGTCCTTCAGGATGGAACCTTTCCCTCGAGAATTTTAAACAGGTGGTCACCTCAGTTCCCACTGGTGCTGTGACAAACTGATGGTGCGGTTAATTCCCCTACAAACAACCCAGCCTGCCCCAGTGTAAGCCCACCCAAAAGGCTGCTGCCAATGTGCTGGGAGTTTGAGAGATTTACTATGTGTGTTGGCTCTGCTGACCACACCCTTAGTGCTCTTGTAAAGAGATTCCCAAGAGAGACTTTGTGGGCTGTTGTGTGAAGAAGAAAAGAGAATCAGACAATATAATAGATATTTTAAGCTCTTCCCTTGTTAGCTTTCTGTCATCCCAGGACTGAATGTGGGGGGCAGGCTGCGCTTACAGCTTCCTGTGGCTCCACCAAGGGCTCTTCTCCTTGGAGAGTCCTTCCTATTCATCAGAGAACCAAGAGGGCACTCATGACAGGCTGTGAATAAAGTACAGACCTCCCTAGATTAAAGCAAGAATGCTTTGGAGTCTGTCAGCAGTTTTTCTGTGCTCTCTTGGAAATCTTTCTGCTGTTTTTATAATTAAGCTTTACTAGGGAGCCTTCTAGCTTGATACAATCCCTGTTCCCCAGCGCACCTGAAGTTGCAAAGAGGCTTAATATCAGTCTGATGGGGGAATCTGGGATTGTTCCCCAGATCTTGGGTACCTTGGCTATATTACAGCTGTGTAGGAAGCCACGTCTGGGTGGGTAAGTGCCCAGTGCAGCCTGGTTTCAGACTGGTGTCCAGAAAGAGAGCTGTGGGCTGCTCCATTGAGCTCAGGGACAGGGAATGAGGACTGAGAAGTGCTCCACAGCCCTTGTGTGTTTTCTCTCACAGGCTATAATGTCAATCCCTGGGGAGGAGCAACGGGAAGAAGCACTGACCCAGCTCAATAAGGCAGCTCTGGAGCTGTGTGTTGAACAGAAGCCAACTCAGTCAGACCTTCTGTATCCACTCTGGTGGGTTACCTTTGCAAGGAAAAGCTTGTGAAAACTGTGTGATCAACAGCCTCAGCGAGCTCTATTGCAAGTGTAGTGATTCAGAGTGCACATAATTATACGAGGTCTAGAAGTCATCTTTACACTCTGGTTTTTTATAGCTTAATTGTAGCAGCTGTCTAGGACCCAAATGCCTTTTTTTTTCCTGGAGATAAGTTTAGAATATTAAATGTGTAATTTTGGAGAGTGTACAAGATTATTTCTGGAAAGATTATTCTAGTCTGTATTTATGAAACCTTTGGGTATTTTCTGTACCCTTTTACTCAGATAACTGTCTCTTCCCTCATACAGTCTTTCTGTTCTTTGCTCAGGCTTTCAGACTGTAAATATATCATCAGCTTTGAGTTGCTTCTAAATTAAAAGGATGCAGGTTCCTCTTGGTAAACCCAGAGCAGGTTGATGCTGATTTACCGACGTGTGTCACGTTGAAGAGTAGACCTAGTTTCACAGTAATATTTATGGGTTCCTAGGAGCCTGTTGATTTGCAAACCATTGAGACCTTGGAGGGATCTAACATGAGGAAAGCAATTTAGCATCTCCCTGCACAGATATTTAGACAGTGGGTGCTGTTTTGTTGGTTCAGTTGCACGGGACAGCTCTCAGCTATAAGGTGCCTTCACTTCTACGCACAGGGTCAGACAAGGTGGCAGTTGCTGCACTGTCTCCCTTCTGATCCTGATCCTTTTCTCAGCTTCCAGCTGTGGTGTGGAGCAATTGATGACCTGGTGAGTCACTCTCTGAGGCTGAGATCCCTGCTTGGTTTGATTAAGAAGGACACCTATGTAGAAGCTGTTCCAGAGGAAACAGGTAAATGGTGGTTTCAGCACAGCAACTGCTTTCTTTGGGCTGTTGGAAATACAGAAAACCTGATGAATTTGAACTGAAGTGTCAATTTCAGCATGTCTCCCTGAGGAAAAAGCATCAGGAAAAAACTGGCAGATTGTGTGACAGTCACAATAACTAATTGGGATCTGCAGTTTGGCATCAGTTAAAAAGTACCTCCACAAAAAGCCTTTTAATTCAGCTAGGTGTAGCCATGTTTTTCACACAGACTGACCCAGTAAACACTGCCTCAATGAGACCTCTTCATTCCTTATTTAAACAAAGAACTCTTCAAGGTATTGTTTTTCAGTGCAGTACCGCTCAGATTAATAAAAAGAGGAAAATACACTGCAAAAGTAACACACTCCCACTGTGCTAGTGCAGTGGGCTGGACTTTCTGGATGTGTGGATGCTTTTGGTTAATTGAAATCCTCTCTTTTGTAGAGGAAGTAAAGCAAGGAGGAGCAAAAAAAGGAGGAAAGGAAGCCACTAAGAAAGAAGAGAAAAAGGATAAAGAAGGCAAAAAAAGTAGAGGGTCATCAGGGAAATCGGTAAATGTTGGGATACTTGGTGAACCCTGAGTGCTCGGGACAGTGTGATCCATCCTGAGGTTGTGTATCCTGAGTTTAAGCTGATTTCCAACCCAATGAAAGAGGTGCTGCTGCTGGAAGGTGCATCTTGCAGCAGTCTGAGCAGTGTCCTGACCTGTGTTCCTTTTTCCCTTGGTCTGTCCCTGATTAGGATCGTTCGAGCAGCAGGAAGCTGAAAGCAAAAGATGAGAAGCAAGTATCTTCCATTTCAGTGCAGGACGTGAAAGGGGGAGCAGAGTCTGTCAAAGGAAGAAATGAGAAGCAGAAGGTGGAAGAGGGAGCTGTACCTACCGATGGTGGAGAACCTGCTCAGGAGCAGGTGGACTCTATTTCACTTGAAAAATACCAGGAAAAGCTCTACATTGAAGTGAGTCTGACCAAAGTGTGTATCATTGTATTGGTTTTGTTGTTTCTTGTAAGGCACACTGAGGCTCAGGGGAAGAGGTAAGCATTTTGTTAAACTCAAGAATAACTGGCAGACATATGTCCCTTGTGCTGCAGGAAGGTAAGTGTGAAATCCAAATTAATTTGTTTCAGCCTGGAATCTGTTAGCAGAAATCCAGCTATCACATAGCCACATGTGGGACTTCTATCTGGGATGTCTTTAGCATTGCTTGCAGACTCTGGAGGGATCAGCTGAATTAATTGTGCCTTGGATAATGTTAAACACACTTCATAGCCAGGGAAGTTATTACTAGAGCTCTGTTAGCAGCAGGCGGCTACTTCTGTGGGGTTGTGTGTGTGCCCATATCAAAATGTACCTCAGAAACCACCTCTGTCAGTCTCGGCTTCAGGATTTCTTCATGTGTTTTCACTCCAACTGTCTTCTCTGAATTTCTGCAGGTTTATGGGCTGCTGGATTCAATGGTGAGTGAAATGGTGTCTTTATTTGAGGATCTAAAGCAGTAACGTGTTCTGAAGTGGGAGAGTGAAGCCCTTTGTATGTAGAAATAGACTTGCTTTAAAAAAAAAAAACATATTTACACAGATGGAGTGGAGATTCTTCTTTCTGAAGTGATTCAGTGATAACAAATACTGGGCTGCCTCTTTTCTGACACACTGATGTGAGACTATTGCTAGATCATCTGTTACTGCTACAGATGATGCTTGCCAAGAAGAGACAAGGCAAGAAATATCACCACCTCAGAAAACATTAAGACTAGAAAATACTGGTATTTCTGCTAAAGAATTTAAAAGTGCCAGTCAACATGAGGTGTGTTCTTTGTGTCTTGACTGTGCTTGGCTAGCAGGCGAGTGAGCAGGGTGTTCCTTTTACTCATGAACACTGGTACCAGGACAGTAGACAAATCCATCCTGGTTTTTATTATACTTTTGGCTGCTTGTCCAGTCTCCCCTTGGGACTTGCTGATAGGAGGAGGCAATTCTGGATCCCAGTAAAAGCACTGTCCCGAGGGGTGTGCCACCCTGCCTGGTTTTGCACTCACAAATTTCCTTCTTGTGCTGATCTTACCATCTCTCCATTGAGCTCCAGGTACCCATGCCCCATTCTGAGCCAGGTTTTACGTGCTTCCTGCCAAGACGAATCACTTTTGAATTAAATGAGTGAAATTTTTGTGCTGTAAAAGTTGTGAGCCATGGTAAGGCCTCGTGATAGAGCCACTCCTCCTGTCTGTCCATCTGCCTGTGTGTGTGGGCTCATCACCATTTTCCATCTGTGTGCATCACTGCTGGAATGGGGCTTTTTGTGGAGGCATCCCAGGCCCGAGTGTGGCACATTGGACTTCACTTGCAGCAGGTTCAATGCTGGGTCCAGTGTTTGAAGTCTGTCTTGGCCTGGTGTCAGTAGGTGCTAAAGCAGCTGGACAGCATTCCCTGGAAACGCTTTGGCCCTGTAGAGCAATAACATCAATCATTAACTGGGGATGGTGATCCCACTGGAGCTCTTAGGCAGCAGATGCCTGTCCATGCTGAGCATTGCTCAGCCAGTGGCTCTAGGTGTGTCCCTTGGCTACATGCTCCTGTCCCTGGGCTGGCACATGGCTTGGAGCTGCACATGTAGGGTGAAATGACTACTCCTTCTTCTGAATTGGTGTCTTCTGCTTTCTCATTTTAACTCCTATGCTGTCCCTGGGGGGAGGATCTGTTCCTCCCCTTGGCTCCCAGCAGGACCATGGCAAAGAACAGCTTGTTTTTTTTCACTAGCCAGGTGAGGCCCCTCATGTTCTGAGATGTTTCCTCTTAGTGGGTTGTGGGGAAGCATTTTGGCTTCTGTAGCAGCAGGAGCCTCCTCTGGCTTAGTGGGCACAGACCCACAAAGGGAATGTCTCTGCTCAGCATTCCTGGAGTGAGAATTAGGAGGAAAAAGGCCTGAAGTTGGGGTGTGTCTCACAGGCTTTGACAATAGCTCCTGCCTCCCTGGAGATGATTATCAGCTTGTGAATCTGCCCAACTCAAACTGCTCAAGCCATCTGTTTCTAGGAGAGAGGGAGTCTGCACATTCTAGAGGCAACATGTTTGTCTCAGAGGCAGGGATCCTTTCGTTTGGTGTTGCCGTGACCCCTGCCCATCTCTCTGCCGGCTAGCGAAGGCAGGAGTCTGGGGGCAACATTCCCTGTGGGTCCGTAGAAAGAAGGGGGCTGCAGCAGCTTACCGGGGCTTCTACAGTGTCTCTGGGCTCTGTGGCAGCAGGCAGCAGCAAGCCGTAAGAGAAACACAGTATCGCTCTTAATGGTGAAGTGAGGAGCAGTTTATTTTAGGTCCAGCGCCGGCAAGGGGGGGAAGGGAGAGGGAAGGGGAAAGGGGGAAGGAGAGGGGGAGAAGATCCAAAGAAGGAGACCTTCGTGTTTCTCAGCACTCCCTTATCACAGTTTCGAAGGGCCCGCGGGCCCAAGGCTTGAACCAATGAAAGGCTCATAGGGGAGGGATCATAGGCCGGGTTACGCCTTAGGTATATACCATACGTTTTTGGAAAGGGGGAAACAGAACAAACCATTCAAAGGCAAATACACAACCTCACAATTTGGTAGCTTTACTTTAAAGGATGGCACAGCCCATCCGTGTCTCCATGGATCCCGATGTTCAGTCCAGCCTATTGAAACCATTTCCTGTGTTCACCTACCCACAGGAAAATCTGTTAATACAACACCAGGTAGATCAAAGTTTTATGTCAGTCACCAGTGGAAGAATGTCCTGTGCTGGCATCTTCCCTTCCGAGGGAGGAGCCTGGTGGCAGAGGGCAGGTGGGTGGCATAGGAGTTCTGCAAAGGAGAATAAACCTGTGAATAGTCTAATTTCTTGTTATGATTTTTTGTCATAAATATTGCCAGTGCCTCTTCCAGCCTTGGACAAGAGTGTCCTCAGGGGACAAGGTACAAGCAGCATGCAGGAAGGGATGTGCTGGGCCAACAACTGTGATACTCTGCTGGCTGGCTGCTGCAGCTTTTTCTGAGCTAGCTGCCTTTTTTTTTTTCCCTTTTGCATTGATTTGTGGAAGTAACATGATGGGAACTGCAGTGGTATTAGAGGTGGCTTCCACAGAGCAGCTTTAGAAACATATACCTCTCATTTACAGGCCCAGGGTGAGATGTGGGCTCTGTCCTTAGCACAGAGACCCTCAGGTCTGTCAGCCCTGCACTCTGCAAGACCCTGTAAGGCCGAGTCCTTGCAGCCAGGCAAGGGAATTATTCCTTCTCCTCTCCCAAAGGCGAGCATTATTTGTATTAGTGTTAATAATTCGTGTTGTGTTTGCTAAATAACCAAGGTGAGTGACCTTCCTGGCCTTGGGAGTTGCATTCCCAACCCATCACGTGAGTGGGGCCTGAAGACACCATCACCACCAGAGAGGATGGGAAGAGGGGGAATTGCATGCAAGCAGAAGGTTACAGTGCATTTCCAGAGGTTTCTCAGTGGCAGAGGGGGTCATGGTGAACAGCCAGGCTCTGCTGAGGGCAAGCAGTGCTTTGCTGGGTCCCATTCCCACGGTGGGGTTTTGGGCCACCCAGCAAAGAAAGCACACATTTGTACAGCTCCAAAACCACCTCCTGGGGTGTTTTCCCCATGGAGAGATTCCCTTTGCTTATAAAAAAATCACTGCCTGAAGAAACCAAGCTGTCTGCCTCACCATCTGACACAGTGAAGCAGGAGCACTCGGAATGGAGGAAGAGGAAAACTTGGAGCTTGGGCTGCCATGAGGAATGCCTGCCCCTTCCAGAGCTGGCATGTTCTCTGGGCTGACCTGCGGAGGGTTGGATGCTGGATATGCCCTTTTCCCACACTGCGGCTGGGAGTGGAACTAGATGCTTATTCAGCCTGCATGGCCAGAGCCTGTTGGGAATGTCAGGCTCCTGAGACCTGCAAAGCCCCCAGAGGCACATGGCCTCCCTGGAGACCCAAGGCAGGACCCTGGGGCCAGATAGGTCTCAGCTCTGTGCTTTGTGTGGCAGGAGCACTGGCAGGAAGGCACGAGCACCTCTCCTCCCTGCCCCCCCCCCCCCCGAATGTCTCAGCACCCCCAAGATGCTTTCCATCGTGGAAAATGTCAGTGATATTAAAAAGATTATATATATCCATAATACTTGAAGTGCTGTTAGTGATTAAAATGGAAGGCAGAGGCCGGGAGAGAGGGGGTGGCATTGAAATGATCGAGAGACATGACTTATTTTGTCATGTCATCTGATGCCTCCCTCTCTCCCCCCAGCCAGGCTCCGGGAGCTGTTCAGAGCAGAAGAACCCGCTCCAAATTTAGATACTNTTTGTACTGATCAGTTGACTCCATGAAGATAAGACTGAATTTTGGAATTTTTTCATTGAGGCTTGCCTTTCAAAAACTGGAAATGAAAAAAAAAAAACCAAAAAAACCAAAATAACCAACCAACAACGAATTTAAAGAACCCAAATTGTGAGCGTGGCCTTGGGTAGCAGCGAGGGAGCTCCGCGGTGGGGAGGGTTGACATCCCTCGGAGCTTCTTCCGTGCCCGGGGACGTGGATTCTGTCTAAAAATAATGGGGGGAGAGGAGGGAATAAAAAAAAAAAGGAATACAGGCGCGCAGGCAGCAGCGAGCAGCGCCTGGCTGGCTGCCAGAGGAGGGGCAGTGACTGAGCATTTACAGCATCCCCGCCTCCCGCATGCGGCGGGGCAGGGGCTCGGCGCCGCATCCCCCGCGGCCGGTACCGCACCGCACCGCACCGCACCGC
>WEIT01018991.1:1768-20763 GCA_013389985.1 Dryoscopus gambensis | reverse complement strand
CTGGACTTGCTTCAATGGGTACATGTCTTTTCTAGGCAATCTCTTTCTCTGAGGAAAAAAATTGTCACAATCTTTATATACTTTAGAATAATTTCCACTGAAAGTTAACTGAAGAAAGTCTAGAAAAGATTTAGTAGTGCAGGGCACAAAAGCAGGGGACAGTTTATCTTTAATGAGCGTAAGATTAACAGTTCCAAAGAAAGTGTGGCTTGCATACTGTAGCATCCTATTCGTACAAGGAGCTTTATATGATCAAGCACACCAACATTCTCTTTTACATGATCAGCACAAATTAAAACCTGCTGAGCTGACTATCAGACAAGTTACAATCAGACAAGTTACAAGTAGGTAAATTAGCACAAAAACTACTATTTGTCTCTTACTTTTGTTGTAGAAGGTCAAGTTAACCATAGACTGAACCTGTGTTCAATATTGCAAGCCCAAATCTAGACAGGTCATTACATAGCTAAAGGCACTTCTGTTTCCAAATGTCTAGATTAACTAAGTCAAGCTGACAGAACATTCACTAGATGTATTTTCCTCTTTATGTTGTGCTCAGCCCACAGCCATGGGGTCAGGGAATACTTTCCATTTTGATTTAGGATTTCTTAGCTCTATGCACTCTGTTCCTTTTATGTGTAGTCTAGTTGGTTTGTTTATGTAAATTTTTAACTAAACCATGAAAATAAGCTTTTTTCACCTCTTCAGTTCTAATTGCTGCTTGTCTTGGACATAAATCTGGTCACAGAGGGTCCCTTCTACCAGACTTTTTTTTCAGAAAGACATGGCTTCCTTGCTTACCTGTTAGTAAGCACATCCTTCTCATGTGTATTGTTGAAGGAGTGTAAGAGGCAATTCACTAGAGCCTAAAAATAATCTTAGTTTGGTAAATAAACTATCTTTTCTATACAATCCTCATCTTTCCCCATTTTTAAACACATTTTTTCAGTCCAACTTTTTATTAAAAATGTCTCTTTTTTTGCATGCTTTTCTTTTTCACCTGCTGTGTTTTCAAGAGGACCAATTCTTTTGAAGGATAAAAGTATACTGTAATAAGGAACCATGGGAACAAGGCCAAGGTATTAGACTATCAAATGAAATCTATCTGAGGAGATGCTGAGGTTCACTTTTTGAAAAGGACTGAGCTCTCTTTTACATTTTGCAAATGGAGCCAATCTGTCTAAAATAGTGCATCTTCATTCCAGTGCAAAGGACTACATTAGAACTCTCCCTAGAAGAGTAAAAGTGACTGTTTGCTACATATACATAGAAATTTGAGCAGCTTTTAAAAGGCACTCCATTCTGAGAGATCGTCACCTATCTGTAGAGACAGGGGTAGATTAAAAGGTGAAAATAAAGGATTTCATTGCTGTGCTGTTAACCCCTGACTCTGGTGAATTGCTGTACCCTGCTCATGGCAAAAACTAATCTCATACTAAATTACGGGCAGACAATAAAAGGGGAGGTTGTCTCAGTGCAGGCTGCCAGACCAAAGTATGCGAACACTTGTGTATGCACATCTGTCTGTGTTTGTATGGCCTCAGTACAGTACTGACTCAAAGGGCAAAGTGCTGACCCTTCCTCATGGTGTACATGTCAGGAACTGATTTTATAACATGTAGGGGGAGAGCACTTCAGGCATTTACTTGTTTAAAGATTTGAATAAGCAGCTTTTTCATTTTCATAAGATGAATTTGTATCCTACATAAAGGAGATGTTGTAAATGTAGGCATATTGTATCATATCACATTACTGATTAGTTTGTATTTCAGAATACTAATATGGTCTGTAGCAAACACACTGGGTTGTCTCAGTTAGATACACACTGTGAATATGAATGGCATTTGCCCCAGGATTCAGGCAGGACTTGAAGCTGAACAGCAGAAGAGTTAATTTATGGCACACAGTAGGACTGCAACGCCTGGAATTCTCCATCAAGAGAAGAATTGTTGGAATAATTTAACTTGAGGAAACTGGGCATGCAACATGATCCTGGAGAGCTATGCAATTAATGTTCTGTCTGCCACATTAAAGATTTACCACTGAGATGGTCCATTTGCATACAACATACCCCCAGTGCCAGGAAAAGCTTCACTTGCTTTCACCACCCAGTACGGCACCAGACAGCAATAGTGAGATGCTGTTTTGATTCAGTTACTGCTCAGCTGTATATCAAACATGTTATAGAAACAGGCCTTGACTTCAACATGTTTGGTTTGGATCAGTGAATTGAGCACTTGCTGAGCTCTGGAATACAAATGATCAACCTATCTGTCTGAGCACTTTCCCTGTTGGTGCCATCCTCTCGCTGCCTATTACTAATGCAGTAATATGTATGCAGTGCACAGCATCCTATGTGACTGCCACTTGACAAAATGTGCCAGATCATCATTGTCTCCAGACGAGACAGATTTATTATAATTCAATATGTTCCTCGTGAGCACTTTTTTCTGTCTTATGTTACAGTCTGCATAGCATTCAGAATAATAATTACATGCTCTTATGACATTGCAGCACTGAATTCTTGTGGCTGAAAAAATTATTTCCTTGGCTCTGACGGAAATTCACCCAGAGCAATATCTTCCTGCGTCTGAAAATTAGTGTGGGATTTCCCTGCTCCATCCCAAAATAATAAGTTCATAAAGTAAAGCTAAGTAGAGTGATTTTTAATTTTTTTTAATAAAATGTGTTCAATATTCAAAAACTGGAATGCCAGCTTTGCTCCGTCGCATTGCAGATAAAACTCCATTGTACAAGGGAGTGAAATTATGAGATTCTAGATGCAGTTTTTTGTGATCTCAAAGTCAAATAAGGCATAGCAAGAATCATGAAAGGCTGGGCAGGACTAACAGCTGTTCTTGCTCAATTAAAGCTTCTCTATATGTTGGGACTGTCACCTGATAATAGAAACAGAAGTGTTTACAAGTGGTCCACATAGACTGCTCAAAAATGCACAGGTTTCACACTTTCTAAGAGAATGGCAATCTTTTACAGTGAATGAGTCATTTCCGTTGACTTTAGATGCCAGGATGACCTTTACAAAGTGGTATAGATAATAACATTGAATATGCAACACACCAAACATGAATATTGGCACAATTTGGCTCATGAATATTTACCATCAATACTGCTGCTGACAGCATCTCAGCAGCCCTAATCTGCAGGCTGGCAGTCAGCCAGGTTTCCCACTTTTCCCAGACATAAGGAGGAATTTCAGCCCTACTGGCCAGGAGGCAGAAAAGGATCTGGCATCCCAATTTGGTTTGCACTCCATCTGTTAAAAAAAAAAAAAAAATCTCTTGTTAGAGGTAATGATGAAAATAGATTGCCTAGTATGCACCACACCCAGGATCCCCCTGCAAAGCCTGTTAATGCTATAGCGAGCATTGCAGCATCAGGCAAAAATGTACTTTGCATCCCTTTGAAATTGCCCTACGGCATCAACTGTACCTTGAACAGATCACAGAGCTTTTTCTGGGTGTGGGTGATCAAATCCCCTTGTGAATATCAGGCCTGGACCTTTCTGTCATATGTCCCTGACTGTTCATGACACTCGGTTGTTGTGCTTCTCTGACAGTTGTTTCCTGTATCCACCACAATCTCCACCCCCTTTTCTCCCTGACCATGGCTCCCAGCCTGGAACTGATGGGAGTGATCCAGACAGCTTGCAGTTTGGTCACATCAGCTTAGACCTTTGCTCAGGGATGACCAGCCCTAGGGAGCCTCCTCACTGTCTTACAGCTCCTGCTCTTACCCATTTTCTTCTCTCCTTTACCTTTGGTGTTGATAAATAAGCCAGTTACTTTTCCCACTCCAATGAATGTGAAGAACAATGAAGCTGTGATTAGTTATTAACTAATTAGTAACTTTAATATTAAGAGTCCTTGTCTCCCTCTGAGGATTTTGATGGGGATTTTTTGGTTTTTAATCACCCCACCTTCCATCCCCCTACTCTGTTCTGGCTATGTTAACCTTTCTTCACATGTCATTTTATTTCTGTTATTGCTGCTCTCCTATGTGGACCCCAGATCTGGAGGTGTCAGCTGAGACTGCACTTATTTAGTGGCAGAATTATCTACTGGATGAGGTGTAACTGGATGCTGGATGTCTTACTCAGGCATCCCAGCAAGGTATTTGTCTCTTTGAGAGAACAGTGCATTAACTAGCACCTGTGAGCTCAGATCTCAAGGTTCAGTTCAGTTTTTGCAGCACAGATCATCAGCCAGTTATTGCCCATTTTGTATTTGCACATTTTGTTTGTCATACAAATGAATTACTCTGCACTGCTCTTTATTACATGTCATCTTATATATTACAAACCCTTTACCAAATTTTCACAAAATTTTGAAATCTTAACTTGTATCTCTTTTCTCCTCCCTCTGATCATTGTAACCTGCATTGTACTGGCATTTTAAATGATATTTCCTATTATGCCATTCATATAACAGTCATGATTAAGTAAAATATCAACAGGTAATAGATCCATTGAAGTCCTCATTTAATTTCTCCTCCTATATTAGGCAAAAAGCTAAGGACAGCTGCATAGGTTTTCAAACAGCTGTTTATCTACTCTACACTAATTTCACCCAACAATGTCTTCCTATTTTACATGTGCAGGATCATGTCAGCAGTCCTACTGAAGCCAAAATAAATCTCATCCTTCATTCTCCTCTACCTGTTGGACTAATTAATAAGCCAGGGAGTAAATGAGACTGCTTGACTGACCAATTTTTGCCTTTTTATAACCATATATAATTTTTTTTGGCTTTTCTGGTGCTCCGTGAGCTAGTTTTTTCCAAGGCATGCCTTAAAAACAGTAGATTGACTACAAGAAGGGAAAAAAAGGATTACACATAACAGGGCAGCATGTAATAACTGATTCCTAAAGTACAGCTATATTACTTTGAAATCACTGGATGCAATAACTGGATGCAAACACACCACCTACTTTCCATTTTCTGCAGCAGTATCACATTCACCACAATTAGTGAATCCTGCTGGGTAGCAAGATCTGATTTAAGCTGCCATTGATATTGCAGTGGGCCTTTCTTCAACAGTCACTCCTATCCCTCATGAATGTCTTGTTTCTAGTCCTGGTTCCAGTAGCTGGACCTTTCCTTGCATATCCTCAAAGTCTCTCCTGCTAGCTGTGCATCACTGATCCCTGGCCCACTAGCTGGAACATGGATTTTAGTTTTGCAATTTTTTTGTTGATTCTCCTGACCGAACTACCAGTGAGAAAACTGAATATTTAGCACTTTTCTTTCCAACTTTTCATAGCAAAGGCAAAGAAAAAGAAATCTGAAACCTGAAGCCTCTTTAAATTGTAAAGATTTTTTTTCTTTTCTATGGCAAGTCCTTATGGCCTCCTTCCTAGTTCTGTATCTAACAATCACTTAAATGAACATGTAATGAAAGCAGTGATCACAATGGCCTTACATGACTTATATTTGTCAATTTGCTTTTGCCCTAAGCCACCTACAACACCTCAGAACTGGTAAGATTTAAAATACTTGAATCCCTTAGTATACGTTTTAAAAACCACAAACAACTTTTAGAAGAAATGTCACGAGAAAATAAGTTAGTTTGGATGTGCAATAGCTTAATAATGATTCATTTCTAATGTTTTTCCCCTGAAAATCACCAAATTCTATTGAAACACAAATGAGTCTCTGAAGTAAACCTCTGAGGTCAGATACGGCCATATATATTACATAAGACAAGTACTAATAAATTTAAGGGACACACAATGTCATAAAGCTAGATAGCCAAGTCACAAATAGAGCTCAAGGAGCTCTACCTCCAGTTCCCGCTTGAGCCACTGGCACATGTAATATTTCCTACTTTTTGGAATTTGCTTGTGCTAATATATTGCTCCTTCAGGGCTTCTCTCTTTCTGACATTTTTCTTGGTGCTTAAACAAGACGGAATCCAGGAGGTTCTTCCAGGCTACACATACACCTGCAGTCAGCAATGCCAGTGCCTGCTGCAAGCCGTCTGAGTGGCCCTTCATACAGGTGGAGATGCTGTGTCAGGTCCAGGGCAATTCTCACCACCCCACTTACCTTCACATGCAGGCTGTTCCATGTGCTCCACTCAGCTCTCTGCTTTACCAACAAGACTGGTCAAGATTAGAGGATCACACCTGAAGTATTCAGTAAGAGCACATTATGTACTAATGTAAGGATTGTTCTGGCAAACGTCCATACAGAGCATTATTTGTCATCATCTCATTTCTTAGTACAAGTGTTTGCTCTGAGAAGACACTTGCTGGTCTCCTTTGCTCTCAGTTACTGAAGATATGTGCTACTAGTAGCAAGGTCAGCACTTCAGCTTGTCCTCTAGTAACTGGTGTGTGGCCCAGACTATAGTCTAGACACCTTTTATTGTAAAATCCACTTTTAATTGTAAAAGCTGCTTCCTAATGTAAAATCCATTGTTATTTTCATAAAAAAAACCACAAATACACTATTTCTCTTACCCTCTGTCACAATCCCCACCCTCTTCTTTCTTCTTCAACTCAGTGAATATTTTTTCATTAATATATATTTTTTTATTTTCCTATATATTACTTAAGATGAAATGGTATTCTCCTATTTCCTCTTAAAAAGCAGAAAAGAGAAAAGAGATTTCATTTTTATAGGGACAGATATTGGTGCCCATTTAATAGAACAATCGCCTTGGAAAAGTAAACAGGATTTCTATCCCATAGGAAGTGACAGTTTTTCAAGATCATTTGTTAAAAAAAATATTCAAGGGAGAAAAAAATTATTTAAATCTTAAATTGATAGGTGTCAAATTTTTAGCTCCAACATGAACTTCCAGAGCACTATTCTGATAAGAAAGAAGAAAACCAACCAAATGACAATTGACACTCTTAAAGCTATAGACAGTAAATTACAGAGTGGAGTAATTTCTCTTGCTCAGCCTTGAATCCTCATTTCAAGAAAGCTGTACAATCAGCTGGAGAGAGTTCAGAAAAAAGACAAAAGACACTCATGCAGAAAGGGTCAAGCACTGCAAAACAAGGTCTCTGAGGGAGGATTTCAGGAGTTATCAGAAAAGAAAAGGTTTAAAGTGATTACTCTGTAGAGATAATGTACATTAGAAGAAAAAAAAACAAGCCTGTGACAAAAAGAGGGACTCCTCAGCCTTGCTGACAAAGGCATAAAAATGAAAGGAAGAGCTGGATATTCAACCTTGAAAATCTTGCCCATAAAGACAGACATTATATTATAGAGACAGTGAAAGAAAATGCATCTCCAGGTTTGGAAAACTTGAGTAGAGAAGGTGGTTTTAACAAAAAAAAAAATTCTAATCCAGTTTCTAATACGAATTTTTGTCCTATGTTTGCACTACTCTTCGTTGTCTCTAACTCCACTCCCTTCAAGAAAATACAATTTCTAACTGAACTGAGATAAACATAGTAGGGATTATGGTTCAAACTCAGTCAAATAGGAAAACTCATGAAAACTGATGTTTCTCTCCTGCATCAGAAATTCAATTTATGACACAAAAGTCACTGCAGCTCCCCTGCATTTTAGCAGCTTACCAAATGTGCTCCAGTGACTTAGTATTCTTACACACCACAGACTCCCAAGATCTTTCCAGAGAGCAAGGACTGTTCAGTTCCTCATATCTTAGGCCCTCAAGCCCCAAGGCAGTGCACTGCCAAGATGGGACCCGATAAGAGAAAATAAATAAACTTCACCTCTTCTCTTCACCCTTTCCCAAAAAGCAATCATTCTCTCTATAGCTCCTGAAAGAGGTTAAAGAAGAGGAAAGCATATTTCCAACCTTTTGCTCTCAACTGGGAATTTTTTTTTTTTTAAGAATTGCAAATATTTCCTAGGAGATGGAAATTCCAGTTTCCACTTCGTTTAATATAAACACATGCAAGGATGTAAGTAATAACATAATTGTCTATGTGAGCAATTGTTAAAAACATGTCATGAATGTTTGATTCTCAGCTTTTAATCAAGTTTGACAATTTTGGCAGGACCTTCATCTGTCCTGAATACTACATATGCCTACAACAAGTCCAAGGTAACTCTTAAAGGAGCACAGATCACAATACTTAGTTAAAAGACATCATAATTATCTACTAGCTAGAAACTCTGTGATGAGTGAATGCGGAGCTGACCTTTGGCAAATGGCCTGGACATCAGCACTTGTTAAGACATGGAGAATATCCAGTGCAAGTGGCTCAAATGCTCAAATCTATCTGGAATAGCACTTCCCTCCAAACAGATCAGATTAAAGAGAAGAGAATTACAAATATTTTTGAAAAACAGGAGGAGTCAACTTGAAAAGGAGCATCTTTTTCAAAAGTGTGAACATTTGTAATGGGGATAGAGACCTTTTACCAGAATCAGCAGCAGTCAAAACTTGGATTGATACTGGCACGTGCTGCCTCCAGCATCTCAACCTAAGCCTGGATCAGGCAGAGCCACTTGTCTGTGGGACACTACTCACTGTTTACTGGCTAATTATATTTCATTAGTAAATCAATAACCTTCTTTGATACTGTTTTAATTTAAACTACATTATTTCAATAGGTTTTCCTTGCAACCAGACCTAATAAAAATCAAGAAATATTTCTAGTCTTCCTATTCACTGAAGCTCTCCACAACCTCTGTTTTCCAGTAGTCCCACACTTAGAAGGACTTCCCTAATTCCATTACATAACAAGTGCAACACCTGCCGCACTTACCCCCTTTTCAGGTTGGAATATAGAAGTTCAGGTGCTAGACCTCAGAAATGCACACAAGGTTGTTTGTAATAACATCCTGATTTGGGTGACAGAAATCAAGCCCAATGATGGTAGATTTGGAAAAAATAACTCTCCAAACCAAGCAACAAAACATATTGATCAATCTGGCATCTATTCATCCCCAATACACCTATATTTTAATTCCAGACTGCTTTAGGCTTTTATTCGTCCACCCAGAACGTGTTTCACTGTATCACTGTTAGGCTATTAGAGAAAATTTTTATTTCTCAGATCCACAGTACCCTTAATTGAAAGAGCTTCTTTGGAGTAAATAAAGCTGTACCAAAACTTGGCACATATCACCCTAGCCATTTCCTTTAATACCAGGGAGTCTTCTAGTTTGCTGTATGCATCTCTTTGGGAATGTGCTGAGATACTGCCTCAACTTTCAACAAATTCCATTCCAGCACAAGTAAGGGAAGAAACAGTTTCATTTAGAGACAATTTTAAGACATCCTGACATTTCGTGCATCAGATATGTGCTACTAAAATATTATCTGATGAGTCAGGATGACCTGACCACCAGCTAAGAAGCAGGAGAGAGTAAGGTCAGGAGAGAGAATATATCTATTTTTGTCCTCCAAAAGTTCTTTCGTTACACTCATAGATCCTCCACAAATTCAGTGGGGGTCTTTTTGTAAACAAGTTGCCACTATTAAGTTTTTGTCTAAACTAGGTCTCCTGCTAACTTAAATTGTGTTTCCATATATTTAACAAAGAAGGCTTTAGCTGTACATTAATCTCCTCTCCTTTCCCACTTCTTAACCAAGTGCTTCATACATTTGATGGACAATACTGACAATTTCTCAGCTCAGTGAGCCAAAAACAACTGCTTAGCATGCCAGGCAAATATACCTGGCACGAAGGCTTTCAGAGCAAAAAGGATGATGCTACCAAGCCCTACCAGTATCATGTCCTTTTCTCCACTGCAGCCTTGAGCAGTATTCCCTCCTTCCTGACCCAGCCAAGAGGAATGTCTCATAACAGAAACCATGGCAGTATACATCTTTCAATGTGATGGCCACAAAATATGTGTCAAGTCCTTCCTCAGTTTAGAGCACTATCTTCCTTGTGCTTAGCAGGTCACCTTGTCACAGTAACGGTTACACTGGCATGACAGATTGTCTCAGGGTACTTAATTTTAGAACAGCACTCTCAGTGGGAGAAGAATTTCAGGTATTTCTTTTTTGTTAGGTATTCATTTAATTTATTTGTTGTGGGCTACTGATACAGAAATTCATTTTTTGTGATTCCTTTTCTCAGACACCAACTAGAAAGGGATGGACAATACTGTGAGTCTGTTACAGAACTTAAAGTACTGGCAAATCCTTGTTGAACTGGGAAAATATGAAAGAGGGCTGCAGGAGCTGAAAACACAGCAGTGCTGCAGAGTTAAGAGCCACAGAACTTTTAGCAGTGCTGACTTATTTGTCCTGTCATCTAACAGCATTCAATTTAGAGAGTATGAGATTCTTTAGACATAACAACTTCGAGTGGAAACAAGTATTATTAGGAGACTTTAGTGTGTATCTATTATACTACGTAAGTATTAACCTTTCACCTAGTACAGTGGAATTCTGTTTTAATAATGTATTTTATACTGTATGTATGCCATCTAATGGTAAATAAGAATAATTCCTGTTGTTTCAAATGAGGCAGTATTCAGCTACTTCTTGACAGGAAATTCTATCACTTTTTCCCCCTTTTCTTCTCCCATCACAGTTACAATGTGACTGCAAACTTCTGAGAGGCTATTTCTTGCAACTTGGGAGGTTTTGTTCCTAATGCAAGACCTGCTGTGAAAAAAGGTCTGAGTTGAATAGAAGCAGTGCTGTACTGCAGTGGAACAGGCTGTGACCTGAGGGACTCCAGTCGAAGGAGTCCTTCTAGTAATTCTCTGTGTCGGACTGCACTGGGAATAAACCAGCACAGGCTGGGAAATTCAGCATTTCAGCACCAACTGAAACCAAAATACATCTGAGGAACTAGAAGTTAAGAATCATAATATTCTTCTCTTTGTGTAAATTATAGCAAGATTGCTCCATTTGACTTGATTTCTAGTCTAAATTAAGCTACAAAGATAAAACACTGAGGCCAAGTTGGCTATATTTCTACTACTATTTTTTTCTTGTTCTGCTGGTATTATTACTTTAAAACTGAAAATGGCTGGGTTTATTATATCAGTTTATCATGCCTTTGTAAATGTTCGGATATTATTTCTGCAAATGAATCCTTCCAGCACATTATATGATATTATTTGATGGTATTAAGAACTCAGTTTTTCCCTTTACTTCCCCCAGTATAAAACTAGAATTATACTTGTATGGAATTGATGTGAGTCCAGCCTCAAAGTTCCAAATGTCTGTCATAGTGATAGGGTTATGCATTAAAATATTAAATTAATAACAAATAATCAAATAAATAAAGCTAGTATTTTAATGGTTAGTAAAAATAGAATGTGAATGGTTTGTGGACCAGTTTTTATTCTGAATTTAGCCACAGAAGAAATGATTCTCAAATAATGCAACTGAGCCTGAATTCATTGTCTCCTGTATAAATCTGTCACTTTACACATTCTTTAAAAATATTACTCCTCATTTACAAAGATAAAAACCATAAATATTCCACCTTTTTGCGACTGTAAAGATTTAGGAATTATCTATATTATTCAATTGTCTTAACACTCTAGATTTTTAACATTTTAGTGTAGCAGTAGAACCAATAAATATTTCAGATGGTTTTCATTGTCATTAAAGACCACTGTGATTCAAGTCTTCTGGGTTTTGGGGGGGTTTTTTTAACATTTTCATCCTTAGCATATTTTTACCTTTTAAGAATAGTTTTCCTCTTTAGTAGCTGTGTTTTTCACTTCACAATGTCCCCTCTATAACAAGCTTCCTACAGGACAGAGAGGAGACATGGTAACTGTCTTCAGCTGTGTAAACTGTTGTCCAAACATGAGTTTTCAACACATAGAAGAATAAAAAAGAAATAATTGACTTAGATTGCAACACAGACATTATAAAAACTTCAAACAGCATAAATAATGAAGCACTGGAACAGCCTTGGAAGGTGATGGAAATCTGCAGCATAGGAAGACTGCACAGACAGGCTAGACAAACACCTGGAAAAAAGCAGTATCAGTGTGCTTTACAAGTTTTTGAGATAATTCTGTCCCTAAAATCTTCTTTTCACTTTTTTCCCTTTCTCCAGTTTAATTTCTTTCAATATTTTTGTGAATCAGACACTATTTAGTACACTTTAAAGAAAAGTGGAAACAATAGGGTGGCTGGGTGGATGGAAAAATAAAATAGATGGAGTGTTGTATGCATATTGCTGGATTTCAGACAATAGACTCTAAACTAGAGTATTTCAGTCAACTCCTGCCTCATGAGATTAAATAATTTAATTTAACTGTGTTTCAAACTTCAGTCTCCAAAGTGACATTATAATCATTTATTTTTTCCCTTTTCAAGGAAATTACATATTTACATTGATACTTGGAATAAAAAATTATATAGTATCAACTGGGAATTGTATATTGTTTCACTAATAATGTCATACTATTAGGCATGACAACTAAATACCATAGTAGCTATGCTTTATTGTTATAATCGGATAATTTACAGTTCTGTAAATATGAAATGAATAGTGAGAAGTACAGAATTATTTAACTCATAAACATAAAATGTTTGTGTGGAATATTTCAGTACCAAGTTCAGATAAGAATAAACTTGTTACTCAAACATTGAAGATAATTTGTAGGTCTAATTTTTTAGAAAAGTTAATTTGTATTTTTCCATATTTATGAAAGGTGTGAAAAGACCTCTGACCCAAAGGCAAACAAATCTGAAAGCGAAAAACATATTTTCTGTCATTTGAAAACAGAAATATCATTATTGTCAATAGAATTACAGCTGCAGTGAGCGTCTGCCAGAGATTTCCTCTCAACTGAAAAAAGCCAGTTCAGATTGTGATCTTACAGCATTAGCCTTTCCTGCCAGGGAGACCTGGGCTGTTGACGCTAGAGCTGAGTGCTTGTTCTCAGCTCTGGCACCTTTAATCTGTTGGATTCTGCAGAAATGAATTTCTGAAAGATTTGGGAAAATCAATTCTTTCAATGAACTCATTCAACCAGTTTGAAATCCACAATGGAGAATATGCATGCAGGGGAGAGTGTACATATAAAGTGCACTTTCCACAGGTAAGTTATTTCTTAGAAAGAACAGGCAAAGAATTTTCAAACAATAATATTTTCTTTCCAGTTAAAATTGTTCAACTAACAACTGTTCATAAGTGTCAAAATGCATTGAAATGGATATAATGGTAAGAGCCAGTCTACTTACTATTCATCAGGATTTTGCTAATTTCTATTCTCCTGACAATTTAGAGGGTTTTTTCTCTCTTTTTCTGTCCTGAGAAGCTCCATTGCCCTTTCAGCAGCTGCTTCTGGAACAAAACCTCCCTTTGACTTAATACCTCTTGTGAGAAGTTAGAGTGAGATTCTGATCTCTGACAGCTGCAAATATGGATGAAACAGACTGGTTTCAAGAGAATAAGTTATATTTTACAGAAGTAAAACAATAAAGTTCATTAACTTTGAAAAACAATTTTCATGTCATGTCCATCTGTATAAACTCCTAAAGAAGAAAGAATGGAAGATATTGAAGTTTTAGATACAACATTGTTTAGGTAATGTCAGTGTTTTACCACAAGCCTCACTTGACTCCATGTGGACCTTAGCAAAGAGTATTAAACCACACTGCTTACTATTCTTGGGTTTTACTATATTTTACATTACATTTCTGAGACTGTCCTACATTTGTGTTGACTATGCCTTAGTTATGGCTTGAAAAAAACAAACAACAACAAAACAAATTAGATCCATTGGAAAAACACATCTGTGCAAAGCTGGTCTGTGTTCCAGGAAAGATGTGTGAGGCAAAATAAGAAAGACAATCATATTTGTTTTACAATATTTCATTCTTCATGGAACTACAGTTAGGGATTACTTCTCACTTAGTTTGATAACATAAAGAAGACAGCTGATATTCCAAGGTCTTTAAAGCCCATCATGGCCCTTAATAAGACTTAGATAAAATCAAAACAGGCAGTAGCAAAGTTTGTATGCTTACCCAGCTTTCTGTCATTAGAGAACAAAGGACCAATGTTATGGTGCGATTCCTGCACCCTTCCTGGGGACAGCTTGGTCCATGGAAGGAATCAGGAAAGGCTCATTCTTGTTGATTTTTCAGCAGATCTTTTTTGGGGTCCAGATGGTCCGGAGTCAGCACACACAGCCCAAGTCACAGGAGTCACCAGAATTCCCGGGCCGGGGAACACAAAATCACCAATCAGAACAGAGTTCTGGGGCATATGTGACCAGGGGCAGATGCAGGGGCAGGGGAAATCCCGTGCCCAGATCACGCATCCACCCGAGGGCCCCCCTCTCCCCAGGGGAACGGGGCGGGGATCCTTCAACAGACCAAAATGGAAATATAGCAAGTAATGTTTACACTCAAAGCACATTAAAGTGAAAATGAGGAGCAGTGTTATTTTTGTGCTCAGGTCAGTAGTGAAGCATTGATGACTGCACCAGCCAACTCTGAATACCAGTCATATGCATAGTCACCACACAAAATATAATTTAAAAAATACAAATTCATATTTAATGTATATGCTGATGATAAAGAATTGTAATGTTAGGTTTTTCATCCCCAGAATGTTCCTCTAGAGCAGTTCTAAATTTAAGAAAGAATGGAAAATCTAATATAACCTGACAGTGAACAAATGAGTCCAGGCTTTGCTTAGTCCCTGGGTGAGCATTAATTCACTTTTGCAATCTGTCATCATAAATATCTACATAAGACTATATAAGAACAGCCATACCATAACAAGTCAAGCACTCAGTTAGCCTTCTATCCTGTTCAAAAATAATTAATAAAGAGGATGCTTAAAGAGGAGTATAAGAAATAGACAGGCATTCAGTGACATATTTCAGGCTAAAATATCTTGGCAGTTTAGGAAGTTCCTGCACCAAATTTAATACTCTTCTGTTCAGCTACCTTTGATGGATTTTTTTTCTCCACTCAGTTATCATATTTTTTTTCACTCCATCTAAACTTTTTGCATCTTTAGTTTAGAGTCACAAAGAGGTTCACCATTTAACCAGGTGCTGTATTTATGGCATAGGTCACAGACTGCAGAGTTGGGCATACAGCCCCCACAGTCCATATAATGCATCTATAAAATGATTTTATGAGGATCCTCAGCTGCAACAGTAAGCTGGAGAGATAGAATTAATAGTAGGGGGAAAAAAGGAAAAAGAAAAAAGGAAGACATTAAATTATTCTGGAGGGGAAAAAAGAAACACATGACAGATAATAAAGCCTGATATGGTGCAATTGAAAGGAAGAAAAGATGAGTGTGGCACAAGCAGAACACTAGAGCATGTTTACAACCCTTAGGGAATTAATACAATCCTGATAGTCTGGGCTTTGTTCTATACAGAGAATAATGTATAACATGTTTTCATGTCCACAGATATGATGGCTATTTTGCTTTTGAATTAAATACAAATGCAAATTTTCAGCCCCCCAAAAATCCATAGTTACAAAACACAACTTATGTCAAATTGGATTCAGACAAAACAGATTCTTAAGAGGAATGTGAGTTTTTTTACTTCAGCTTAATTCTCTTACAGTCTCTTACAGTCTTTTTTGACTGCTATTGTACCGATTCAACACAGCGCACATATAGCATCAATAAGTATTTGTGCACTTTTTAATGGAGATGGCATTGAAGTGAAGTCTCCTCTTCTGCCAGAGAGTTACAAAAATAAATGGTAGTTGGGTAAGACAGTAATAAGAAAAATGTGAAAGATCAGAAAAAGAATGAAAGTAAATATCAAGGTGGTAGAGTCATGATTTCTACATGAGGAACTTTCACTGGTACCTCTTGTCCCTGGACACAGTTGCCAACACTGCAATTTTGTTAGAGTACACTTGGCTGCCTTTGTGTCTTTGTCAAGCCAGCACATTTCACAGCCATAAATATGTGGGCACCCCAGCGTAACTCAGCATTGTTGCCTTTCTTTCTTGTATATTTTGCATCTCCACTGCAGTGTCAGACTAAATGTCTTTTTTTGGCAGGTATTCAATCTCTGGGCTTGCTCAGAAACCCAGGATATCTTTCACTGCCTTTGGGGATGGGGAGGGGAACAAAAAGTTAACTGGGGTTTTCTACTGAGCCATTTTTGTATGATCACAGGGGCTCAGTTTCTAGAAGGGTTGAAAACAGATTTGATGGCCAGTCACTGACATAGCAATGAAGCAAGTCCTACCCTATAGCTATAATGATCAGTTTTTCCAGGATCAAAGGTTCTGTTCCTACAGCAGAACTGGGTTTTTTTCGTGGGGAAAAACAGCTTAACTTGCACAGTTTAAATGAAATCAGGATGGAAGCAGTTTATTGATTTACTAACGATGTAATTAACCAGCAATTGGAGAACTCTACATTCAGGATGAGAATCAGCAATAGAAAAGGCACCTCCTGACCAACACAGAGTGGGCAGTGCCTGCCCACCTTGTCTGCCCCATCTGTCCCTTTTAGAGACCTTCATGTTTCTCCTATACTGCTTTGCAAGCTGACTCTTTTCCTCAGAGTTTTATTGCTAGTCCCTCGGTTACTGTTTAATGTTAATGGTCAGCTTAAGCCAATCTGAAATTTTTTCATTGCCTTTTGGCATCATTAGTTTTGGGGCAAAGGCCTTTTCAGAAGAACAAGTTTGGGGTGCTCCTCACACACACCTAATGTTTACATTCACTCCTCCTACCCAGGCCACGTTACTTTTCTCAAATACATCATTCTACCAGCTAAGATTGGTTGACAGACTTGCTCTTCCATGGGCCAAGTTTAAAACAAAGTAGTATAAAGACCTGTTTTCAGCATGCTTTCATAACATGGGTGTTTTCAAACAACTGTTTCCAGAAAGCCAATATTGACAGAAAAACAGGGCAGTGTATACCAGCTTAAGAAAAAACATGACATATATTCATTTATAGTCCCCTGTTAAAGATGGATAATGACTTTTTGAGTCATTTTTGGCAGTGCAGCTTGAATTTCTATTCAGCCACTGAACAGATGAAAAGCTTTGGCTTGTGGTTGGGCATCAACATGGGACTCAACATTTTGAACATTACACAGTTATCTTCCAGCTACACAGCATCTGGCAAGTCCAGTCATCTGCACTACTAAGTAAAAAGTGGAAATAAAGTCATGAATTTAGATTCTTTCAGACAGATTTCAATTCAGTGAAACAATAACAGTATATATATTGAAGATTTTTTCCACAGGTTTTACTCCTTTATTTTAACTATTTATTTGAGAAACTGGTTAGATTTCAGCAAGCAAAACTTGAGCAGTGTAAAACTATTTCTGAATTGAAAAAAAAATATAATTCTATTGACCTATTGACTATGAAATGAAATTAGTCATCTGTTAGAATAGTAACAGTTTTAGGTATGAGAAGTTGTGGGGGAAAAAAAATATAACAGCTGGTATATTGGAAAATGAAATAAGACAGGAAAATTTTTGAGAAAAGTAAGAAAAATTTTGTCCCTGCAAGCTTTATGAATCTGTAATTGAAAATCTTGAACTGTTGTATTGTTTTGCTTACTATATCAGTAAGCAAAATTTTCTCTGAGAAACAAGGGAAGCGAGTTCATTCTGATTGAGAAATGTTTGATGTATCTTGAACTGTCATTTCCATACAAGACACCTCAGCTCAAACGATGTACAGCTGGATTGCAAACTTCAGTTTTGAATACCACCTCAGGCCTCTCAGTTCCTGACCTCTATGCACCTGAAGTCACACATTATCTTAGAAACAAAATTGTACAGAAGATTATGCAGTACTTGGAGAAGCAACTTGGAGAAACAAGGCTAAAGGAAGATACATTCATAAGAAAATGCAGAAGGAAGCAAACATATGAAGCCTAATGAGGACCTGGAAGGATTTAGACTAGATAGGGTCAGGATTTAAACAAAAAGGGACCAGGCTATGCTGGGGGGTAAGCATTGCAACATTTAATGAAGCATACTTAAGTACTTTTGTGGATGTAGCTCCCATATCCATTTTGACTACAGACTTCCCTAGTGATCAGTTCAGTACCATCACTGAGAAAAATATGCAACTGGGATCACTGCAAATGGTTATAAACCACTAGCTCCAGCTCAGTAAATAAAACCAGCCTGTTCTTGAAATATGGCCATTTTCTAAATTGAAGTATTCTGTCAGAATTGAAGTATTGTATGAGATGCTGATTTCTCACAGTCAAGGTGAGAAGTACTTTGTCCTTTCTCTGTTCTTACAGATTCCTGCAATATAGCAGCCTATTACAACAACAACACTGCATGGAAAATCAGCTTCCCAACTTAACAGCCTTTACTAGCTCCCACCATTGCCTGGAAGTGTCCTGCAGTTGAGATCACAGTATTGTGCTCGGAGAGATTCCAAATCCTTTGATTTGTGTCCACTCTTACACAGTGGCATGGCCGAGGGCACTGGGGTGTCTGATTTCTTTCACTAATGAAAGAACCACTGAATACAGAAGGCGAAAGGGGGAAAACACAGCAGCAGCTGCTGTGGGAGGGAAACATGACTCCTCTAAAGTGTTCAATCCCCTGAGTGGGACTGACAACCCAACCATGCAAAGGAAAGAAAGTGCTGTAGGGAAAGGAGTGGTACCACCACACAAGGACACCATCAGACTTTCTCTTGCCACGCGGGAATAGCAGAAAAAAAGGTTTCATCTGCTGCTTTAGCTGAGTGCATTGGAGTGTGATTTCATTTGTCATGAGCACGTGCGTGCAAAAGACAACAGGAAGAAGCACTTAGTTTGATTGCACTCTAACCATTTGCTGATAATGTGGTTGAAAGCAATTGTGTCTGATAATTTACGTTTTAAAAGCCTGATTTGCAGTAACTGCTTTAAAAACACTGAACAAGATTAAAAGAAAAAGGTGGGGATTGGAAAATTAAATCTCTAAATGGAAACTGGAATTGGTAATCTAGCATGCAGTGGAATGAAATTACGTACAAATCACTTTGTATGCTAAAACTTCATGTGAAAACAAAGACTTTGTTTTTCCTTACACAGTTACCTAATAGTGGTAAAAATCCATACCTAAAGATAGATGCCTTTTCACTGGGGGAAAAAAA
>WEIT01018990.1:8535-26630 GCA_013389985.1 Dryoscopus gambensis | reverse complement strand
ACTCCACAGCTGTAGCTGGAACCACCTGATGTCTTGGCAGGCAGGACGTGCGGGGCTACAGTGTAGTGAAAAAACCCCAGAGCAGTGGCAAAGAAACATCAGGGGCTGGGCAGTGGCAGCCCAGCTCCCTAACATGCCAGAGGGAGAGGCTCCCTTGTGGGGAAATGTTTCCCCTGAGGCACTCAAGCAGATGGTTTGGTGAGGTAGGACGTTAATAAGGTCCCAGTGCAATGGCCGCTCGTAAGAGCAGAGCTCCACTCACGGTAGAAGAAAGGCAGCAGGAGGTGGAACCCCACAGTGGTGACGAATTCTCCTCGCAGTGACCGGAGCCTCTCTCCCCTTCGAATGCCAAGAGAACAGAGCTAGGGGCTGCACCCAACCCCATTTTCCCCAGATTCTCGTTGTATCTCTGCCCTTCCTAGACAGACCCCCAGGTAAAAAGAGAGAGTAGCCACCTGGACACCTTCCCTGAGTTGTGGTCACTTCTTTTGTCTCTCTTAAGTACTTGGTTGTNAAGAGCAGAGCTCCACTCACGGTAGAAGAAAGGCAGCAGGAGGTGGAACCCCACAGTGGTGACGAATTCTCCTCGCAGTGACCGGAGCCTCTCTCCCCTTCGAATGCCAAGAGAACAGAGCTAGGGGCTGCACCCAACCCCATTTTCCCCAGATTCTCGTTGTATCTCTGCCCTTCCTAGACAGACCCCCAGGTAAAAAGAGAGAGTAGCCACCTGGACACCTTCCCTGAGTTGTGGTCACTTCTTTTGTCTCTCTTAAGTACTTGGTTGTTATTGTTCCTTAGCAACAAAATGTGGGAAAATTCCTAAGAGAAAGAAAAACAGCAGGAAAAACCCTATCCTCCAACAGACTATTTCTTTAAAGCAGGAGAAGTGCAATTCCAGGAAGAGGTCTTTCTCTTCAAAAGAAGAGCTATTCTTATTTGGCCTAAAACTTTTTATGTTTACATGTGTAGCCTCATTAATTTAAACAGTTCTTTTTCCCCCCTTTTTTATCCTTTAAAAAATTCCACCCTCTGTATTAATTTTTAGGGGTTTTTTTATATATTTCTTTCTCTTTGTTGTTCATTTGTTGTTAATAGCTAATAATACTACTACTACTACTAACACTACTACTACTAATGCTGTTCTTATGCATCCCCCAGATGTTTAGGTAGATGCAGTTTTGCAAGTTCAGCCTCAAGTCTAAATATTACAGATGATCTGTGCCAACATATTGTATCAACTTTTCCCTTCTGATGATTATATCTGAGATAAACTTTGGAGGGAAAATTATTTGCATAATTCTATTTCCACCTACATTTCCTTAATAGCTAAGTTATTTGCAAAAGCAATTTCCTAGTCAGTGGTCAACCACAATAAAATGTTCCATGTCTTAAATATTTCCACCGAAGTAAATAAGTCTGGAGTGACAGGAAGAGATCAACACTACAGAAAATCCGTTACATTGTTATTGCATTTTCTACGTGATCTTATCCCTATATTGTTTGCATTTATTTTCTTTACAATGATTTCTCATATCAGAAATCTATTGTATTCACATTTTACCATGTCACAGTATTAACTTCAACATATTTGGGAACAGAGTGACTTAGCTAGCAGGTAAGTGTCCTGAGTGTTGCTCAGCCTCTCAACTGTATAAACTGTGTCCAGATCTCCAAAATCTTATGCTGTTCAAGGCATGGTGCATAATCAGGGTGAACCTCTTGAACACCGGACTTTGCATCCCCCCTACTTGTTGCAGGCGAGAAAAAAATTCTTCCCATCAGGACAAGCTGTTCTTTTGCTCTCCAAAATTGTAATCTGTGTTCCTGGTTTGGGAAAATTGCAAAATATATCTTGTTCTAAGAAGAGTTTCATGTTTCCCAAGTTTTCTTCTGTAGGCAGAAAAACAAGTCATGGGAGCCATCTTTTCTGCTGTTTTGGACAAGCAGGGTAATAGGACAGAATGAAAATGGATAGTTTAGTTCTACTGTGTTGCAGACAATGAACTTTACAGTAAATTGACCATGAAGAAAACACCAAAATAACAGGAGGGAGTAAAACATTACTTGAAAATATTCACTATCATTTTACCAAAAAAATACCCCAAAATTATGGTTTAATAAAGCTGCCTTCAAATAAAAATATGGATGTTAAAGTCCTTATTGAAATAGATGCCAACTAAATTCTTTTGAAAACATAACCTATTAATTAATAGAAGCAGAAATAGGAAGTAAAGCTAAGCACCAGTAGGCTAAATGTTACATTCCTAATATAGAGAATAATTTAAAAAAAACAAAGAAAAAAGTGAAAACTTTTTCACTTTCATTCCATTTAGAAAAGTTAATATTACTGTACTATTCTTTCAAACCTCAGGTGTGGGGGGTTTTTTTGCCTCCAAGTTTGCTCTGAAATCTTAATGATAGACTCACTTTTTTCTAACAGAGCATAAGGGAGAAAACCTGCTACATGCATTCATCTTACAGAAGAATAATTACTGAAATGTTAGACCATTAGGCAAATCTCTTCTGTTTCCTCATCATGTCCCGCCACTGGCATGCCATGGTGTGATTGGTGACTGGTGGGATTTTTGGGGTTGCCCAGTGAAGGGTCAGTAGATGGACTTGATGATCTGACGTGGTGAGTCAGTGGTTAAAGGAGTGCTGCGTTCTCCCCGAAGGCGTCCCTCAGGGATCTGCTCGGGAGAGTGCCACGCACAACGAGGACACACTCCAACACGCACACACTCACGGGACAGCTTCTCAGTGCAGACAGAGACAAAGAGGTGGGAGGGGTCCTTTGTATAGAATTACAGTTGTTTATTCTGGGAGGGATCCAGGGACAAAGAACCCAGAACAACGGAGGGCACAGGGGGCAGTACAGAGGGACGGCAGAGCATCACAACCAAGAATCTGAGGGCCAAGGGGAGGGAAGGACATGAGGTACATAAGCAATAACCAGTGGGGAGGGAGAGGGGCAGAAAAAGGGAACTAATAACCAGTGGGGCATCGAGGAACAAGGAATCATCTAGAAACTATACATATTAATTGAGGAGGCTACATATTCAAAGAGACATACATAAAAGAGGGTGGAAGGCCAGTGGGCCAACCAACTAGCAGTAGTCTACATACTGAAGCAAAGGCCTGTGGGAACTCGCAGTAAGCCTAGGAGCATTCCTAAACCTCAGTGCCGGCGCACCTCAGCTGCCCTTGTGCCTTGTGGCTCCTCAATCACTTCTGCGGTGGCTCCAACCACTGCAACTATGATCCTTGCAGGGCACTTCCAACTCAAGATATTCTATGATTCTTTGCCAGAAGAACATTCACATCAACAATGAACCATATCCCAGCATTCTTGTCTTCTAAACATCAAACCAGTAAGGTAGTTCATGTACATAGCTAATTAAACCAAAAGGTTCTGCCTGTAATAAAGGATTTATTCATTCCAGGATCAAGTTAAATTTTCTTGAATAAATAAAATTAAATATTTTTACATGATAGTAATACTATATTTTAAAGATTTCTCTTTTTGATCTTATTTTGTGACACTCTTGCAGATGCTGAGCATTATTTACCCTTTAAGTCATGGTATTACCAAACAGCTCATGGAGAGAAGTAGTGGATTTAGGTACTGTCAGGAGTTAGAGGGTCAGATTCAGACTCCTGGTTTGGACTACACAAAAGAAATCCTAATAACAGCATTTAAAAATTCTTCAAGTACAGATACTGTGCAGCTGAGATGAAATAAATAAAATAATAGTAATAATAATAGTAGTAATAATAATAACATTAGGAATAATATTTGGGATGGTTTTTTGGTTGTGGGGTTTTTTTTTAAGTGAGCAAAAGGTAGAGAGGTTTCTGTCCCTTACTTTAGATAATTCAGTCTGTGGTTCTCAAAACAGCTAAGACCTCACAGATATCATTTAGGATGTTATAGTTTAGAGTTATATTTAGAGTTTACCAAGATTTTTTGGTTTTACTGCTTTTTATACTTTAGCAGAAATCTTAAAATTCCACAGTAGTTAAGTTGAAGCTTCTTATGCAAGACAGGTGATAATTTTTAGGTTGTTCAGATACTGATATTCTGTGAAATCAAAATAACAATTGTTTTTTCTTTCTTTAATGAATGCTATCAGCTGAATATTAGAAGATCAGTTAGGTAGACTTTTAATCTAAGTTGTTAAAATGGGAAAAAGTAGCATTCATAGAGGAAAATATACATAGGTTTCCTAACATATTAAAATAGGAAACCCTCGTTTCTTCTATTGCTTTACAACAAAATTTCTAGTAAGTTGGTCAAATGCATTATCACAATTTTACTTTCATTGTAATACAGGGCTCTTAAAATACCTCTTTGCCTACAAAGGATGTGTGAGGAGCCAATTCAGCCATTTTAGTTTCCCTCATCTCTGGTTGTCAGGGCTGTCAGGGCATGTGGAGGAGGGGTGCACATGTGCCACTTGCAGGAGGCAGCCAGGAGCGGGGACGCCTCGTCTCTGAGGAGACTTCGCCTGGCAACACCCCACAGGAGGCAGGCAGTAGGAGACACTGTGGAGGGGCTTCTCCAACCAGGTTGGGAGGAGCTTTCCACCAATGGATGGCACAGGAAGGATGGACTGGACCAATGGGTCCCTGCTGGCAGGCGGACTTCGGGAGGGGCCAGGGGCGTATAAAGACCAACTCCATCACGGATCACTGCTGCTCACTGGGGCTCGCTATTGTTCGCTGTGCCCACTCGCTCCCTCCTTTGCCCTGGCCCCAGCCTGCCTGCCTTCTGGCTCTCCTGCCCTTGCTGGTTGGCCCTCGCACCTGTCCTACCTTCCTGTGCCCCTGACTGCCATCTTGCCACTTCTCCCTGTGTCCTTGCCTGCATCCAACTCTGCCACGCCGATCCAGCTGTCACTGCCTGCCCTGCTGCCCTGATCCAGCCGGTCGCTGCGACCCTGTCCAGGGTCCTGGTCCTCCCGCCCGAGTGCCCACTCACAGCATGTCCGGTGTCGTCGCCACATGAGGGGCACCTGTGGAGCCGCCCCGCTCCGGGAGCTGCGCAGGCTCCCTCACACCCAGCCCGGCCACAGACAGACAGACAGACAGCGCGCGCACCCGTCTGCCGCACGGACGCTGACAGCACTGCCCTGATTCACTGGTGGTAACGCCCTCTTTTTGTATCTGTCCCGTCTCTCTCCTCTCCCCCAGTCCTTTTCCATTTTCCTTTCTTCTTTTCTGTCTCTTCTAGCCCTCTTTTGCTCAGGGAACTCCTTTTCCCTCTCCTTTTGTTATCAATAAACAATTCTCAGATACAAGGTTTGCCTCATTTGACTTCATTCTGTTCCCGACCACCCATTTTTAAAATAACTCCTTGCAGTTCCCCACACTGGAACGTGACAGGATGTTACTATGCCTATATTTACTGTTTTAACAGAGGAATTTTTATAAATTCATTCAGTGATATAAAATGAAACCCAGTGAGGGGGCTGAGAGGCTGGGCTCTGCTGCTTTTAGTTAATCAGTTTCTTTCTCTAACTGTAGAGAAGTCTTGTCCAGAAGGAACACAATCAGACTTTTCATGCTAATGTTCGTGTATACTCTCTTCAACTTTAAATTAATCTTGAAAACAGAGTGTAGACATCTATTTAATTTCGAAGCACACAACACATTACTTATGCCTTTTGCATAAACTTCAAAACAGCTAAATAGTCTATTTAATTTTTTTACTGGATCCTGTGTTTTGAATACATATGTCTGTAAAATCTTCTGTACATTGTCAGCATATCTGTTGAACAGTGTTGTCAGGCAAGGATCTCCTAATCAAATTTATGTCATCTGTCAACATATGTTATTATGGATAGAGAATTACCCTGGCTAGCTGAACCCAGGTATCCTAGAGAAGTTTAGTATTTTCCGAACCTGACTGAAACTGAACTTTAGAAATTGAAGACACTCAGCAACTTTCAGAACCAGGCCCTCTATTTGTGAGCAGATAATGAGAATGTGCTGGAATATTTCAGGCAGAAATAACCTGACATCAAGACATGGGTAGACAGAAGTCATGACACAGGGCAGTGCTAACATCTGCCTCCTCTAACATACTGTAAACAGCACCAGGAAGCTCCTCAAAGCTCCTGACATTGTAATATTTGTAAAATCTCCCAGAATGTGGCATTAGTGTTTCAAATGTCAAGGTGATTGACATAAACTACTATCACACTGGTCCTGCAAGCCATCCTTCCCAGGGTGGATGACAGCAGGAAAGCTACCAGAGAGGCTGCACAGTGCTCCTGCTCTCATGCTGGAGCTGGAATCCCAGCCCAAACAGCCAGCAGGAGCTGAGAGTATGGCTAAAAGCCCAAATGATCAGATTGCTTTAGACAGATGAGAATGGAACTTGTTTGTTGTAATTTGAATTTTAATTATAGCTGTTTATCCAACACTAATTGAGGTCTTGAGCAGAGTTTTGTAACATGAAGTTATGCCCACAAGCCTCATCTTTTACAGACAAGCTTAGCTTCAACCAGCATTATGCTTGATATATCAAATTGCATAAAAAGTGACAAGCCTGGAAGCCTAATATAGAGTTCCACATGTTTATGTGGACAGATGGCTAAAAGAACCATGGTTTGGGAGAGTGTTAAGTGCAAAAAGCTTGACAAACGCAGTATGTATACCTTTATTATACTTTTTGCCTAAGATCATCTAAGCACACTAATTTGTGTCAGTCACTACAGACAGCTTGTGGCAATAGACATTTTTTCTAGTTACCCAGGGTAAAGAGCAGAAACAAATTAATTAAAAAATAATGTTGACAATAATGCTACTATCAATGCAGATAGAGACCATGCTTGAATAATCCTTGATAATAAAAGCATATTTGTTTCACTTAATAATATGTTACTCCATAAAAAGAAACATTATTATTATGTGGATTTTTTAACTTGATAAATATTTGGTATATCCTCAAAGTGTTACTAAGTGCTTCTCAGACATACATTATGATTTATTCTCATCAATATGTTGACAGAGATGTTTGAGTGTTTTTGGTGAAGATCTGTTCGTAGGATATGTGTACAAAAAATACTTCCAAATGAACACTGGAGAATAAATAAAAGAAAATCCTTAAAAATCAAATATTTTTTAAGACTTCTGGCAGAAAAAGACATCACCAAAACCTAAAGAAAATAATCAGAACTATTTGTTTGTGTCCCTTATCTTCATCTCTTCTTGTACTCAGAGGACTCAGACTTGACTTCACTGTTTATCACAGAAGAGAAGCCATTTAGAATTTTCCAGGCACATTGTGAAAGAATTATGATGCCAGTAATATATGGCTATTTTCTAGTTCTTCCCTACTGTTTCTTCTGTTACAAGAATTGGATTCTGTTACTAATATATAGATTTTAAAAAAGCATAGAGGATGAAAACAATAATTTTCACAGTGATGGCAAAAATAGCCTGAGAATTAGTGTGTATTTTATGGTTTGACCTTTAAGATTTTTTCCACACTTAAATCTAAAGGAAGATCATTATCTTCATGTAAGGTGCCATAGCTCTTGATTTTTAAGCTCCTGGTCTCCTGTTGGAACGTAAGCCCCAGCACTAGATGCCTTTAAGTTCTTCTCCACAGGATGTACAGAGGATAAGGCACCTTACAAAGGTCACTAAGTTCTGCATTTTTGGCAATAAGAAATACTATGATTTCTCATTCTGCTTCAGAACATGCTTATCCAAGTCTGAGCTATGGGCAGCTGCCTTCAGGGCGATACTGAGGTTCTCTTCTGAACTTAGCAGTTCATGGTAATTGAGCAGGAATCACTTTTTTCTTTCCAAATGCAGGCGGGGGAGAAATCATCAAACTGTACAGTTGGTTATGATTTTTACTTGCATATTGTTTATAACACTTATCTAGAAGGTTGAAGACTTCCTTACATATTGTTAAGTTGCTGATTGCAATATTGAACATACTTCTTATTTGATCTTTCATATTTGTAGAAAGGAAGGCAAAATTAACATAGGGAAGGAAGGAAGAAAGTAAGAAAGAAAGAATGTGATTCCAGATAGTTTTAGTTCTGCATTTCTTTATTTCTTTCTTATGAATTTATTTGCTCTCAATTAGGGTTTTGTTGTTACTGTTGCTGTTGCTGTTTTCTTTGATTTCAATTACAAATATAAAATGCATGAACAGTTAAAAAGCAAAAACCAGAACCCATACCTTTGATACTTCAAGATAAATTTTCTGAGTTGAATAATGATATTTTTGTGTGTTTTATTTTGACCTCACAAACCCTCCATGCCTCTTAAGCAGCTTGAATAAGTAAAAAGCCTTAAGAGAATGTTTTCCGATAGATATACATTATAAAGGCTTGATGCTTTTGTGAAAAGGGAACCTGGTCTAATATCTATTGCTTGATGGAAAAGAAAACATAGAATCATGGAAGCATAGAATGGCTTGAGTTGGAAGAGACCTTTAAAGGTCGTCTGGTCCCAGCTCTCCTGCCACAGACATGGACAAGTTCCACTAGATCAGATTGCTCAAAGCACAATCCAGCCTGGCCTTGAACACTTCCAGTAATGGAGCACAGACATAATGCACAACAGACATATTTATTAATGTGTGTTGTAAAATGACTGTCTTAATCTTTCTTTTAAGCCCCCTTTAGGTACTGGAAGGCCACCATAAGGTCTCTCTGGAGCCTTCTCCATGCTTAACAATCCCAACTGTCTCAGTCTGTCTTCACAGAACAGGTATTCTAGTCTTCTGATCATTTTCATGACACTTTCCTGGACCTGTTTTGTTAGGTCACTGTCCTTCTTGGACTGTGAGTGCTAGAGTTGGACACAGTGCTCCAGGTGTGGTTTCATAAAAGCAGAATAAAGGGAGAAAATCACAGGGTGATTTATGGATGCTTTATGGATGTGTACATACTAGACTGAGATAATCAAATATAGATAAGAAGCTGACACCAGGAGAGAGGAGCATGAGGTGATATGTGCTATATTGTGCTATAAGGTAGTCTGGGTTAAGTATAGGAACAGTTCTTGTTAAATGCTGTCATCTTTCTTGGCACTAGTAGAGGAATACTTGTCGTAAAACTGTTCCCTGATACATCAAAGGCAAATGTTCTAAGGAAAGTGTGTTGGAATACCTGAAAGTAAAGGATTAAAATAAATAGCATGAAATTCACAACACAAACTTCCAGGATGTTGAGGACTAAAACACTTTTGCTGTACTCTGAAATGTTATGATGTGGAAGCCCCAGTTAGCTTTCAGGAGCTGTTGAATTAACCATGTGTTAACACATGGCCAGTGAGAGCACATAGGGACCTACTCATCTCTCTAGGACTACAAACTATGTAACACTTAATAAATAGTTACTTAAATGTTTAGATCTGAAAAAAAAACCAAAAACAAGCAGACAGAGATGTATGGCTCTTTCTGTGAGTCACAGATCCTCTGTACTAAAGATGGAAAGTGAATTAATATCCACTACTTCAAATATTATTATGTTCCTTCCACTCTCCATTCAGTGATAAGAATTAAACAATACACCTGCCAATAACTGTGAAATATTTTTTGTTACAAAAATCCTCTGTCCAGGTTTGTGACATGAGAGATGGTAATTAGAACACTTCGTTAAAATCTGATATCATAACTTTAGAGTTTAAAAAAAACCAACTCCAAATCTGTTGCAGTGCATGTGGCAGCAACCGCAGCATCCACACAAACAAAGCACTGGTGGTCGGGCACCCAGGGCACTGAAGTTTAACTTTGGTTCCGCCAGGAACTGTTTTGCATATTGTTTTGTTGTTGGTTTAAGATTTCCCCACCCAGTTTTATGTATGTCCTCATGTTTATGCATATCCCTTATGGAATATATATGATTTCTGGAAAGTTCTGCTGTATTCTGTACTCCATTTGTTATTTCAAATGAAACCCTCCCCTGAGTTGTCCCTATTGGATGTTTTCCCTTTGTCATGTCCCAGTTAATCAAACCCCGTTGGTTGTATCCCTGTACTCCACCCCTTTTCACGCCCATATAAAAACCCCTGCACAGCTTCATTTTTTGCTCTTCCACCTCTGACATTTTACCTGCAATAAAGGATTGGAAACTGCACTGAGAGTCCCTCCCTCATCCTTCGCCTCTGCCAGTGCTCCTGTTACATTCGGCTTGCAGCTTGCTCCTCACAGGGGAGCCAGCATTGCCTGCTGCAGCTAAGTCCCGTTTTCAAGGACATCTCCTGCAGTTGGACACTGTGCTGTCCCCGGGCAGCTTGCAGGCAGCGTCACAAATCTGGACCAATATTTTGCAGACTGGCCCTTATTATGGGATAAGCTGTACCTCAGTTTGGAGCCTGAGCTAACCACACTGGTGTATTTTCAATAGATGTAGAGTTTGAAATTCCCATCAAGGAAAACAAATCATTAAGTTGACACTGGTAGTACCTAATAAAGTAAGATGGGGAAATTCCCTTAAGTGCTTTTCAAAGTTTTTCTCTTTCAAGATTTTAGTAAGTGCAGAATCAGAGCTTCACTGCATATAAAATTGTTATTGCCATGCAATTCTGAATTAGAAACATTTCCTCTAAGTTTAATTACATATTCTGTTGTTATCTTATTCTCCAACAGATTTGATATTTATGAAATGACAGAATAAAAGCAATAAAGATAAATTTCAGCAAAGCCTAGAAGAAGGTCTAAACATGAATATTGTATGGATGATGAGTTCTATTTACTTAGGGGTGACTTAATCTTTACCACTTTCAGATAATAACAAGTATTCTACTTGAGAAGTGAAAGAAATTAGAATTCAAAACATGTCTATTTCTGCAGTTTAAGCACAGTCATTTTATCTAATCATGTCTTATGTTTGTTCTCTTTGATGTTATGAATTTTGCACTGAGAAAAAAAAATGACAAAGGTGCAAAATGTTTCAGAACAGTAATGCTGAAAGCTGTCATTCATAGTTTTCCTTTTCAAAGCTGTTCCGTTAAAAACCTCCAGCTTTATTGGAAACCTGTGGTTTTGAAATTTTCATCATTAAATTTTAATGATAATCTCCAGCAGTTTTGGTATCCTTTATTTTGACAAGGATCACAAAATATATGTTCATTTAAATGAACTTAGAAAGCAGTATACCAATTTTAATGCACATATTTTTATCCCTGATTTTTACTTATCTTGTAGAAGATCACTATTTGGGATGATTTACATTTGTTTCATTCTATACTATGTTTTGAATGAAGTTTGATTTTCATCAGTTACAATGTATGATTAGAATAATGCACATGTTATTAGCAGTATTCAAATTATGGCTGGTGTGGTCACTTGTAATGTAAGAGAAGGCAACAATTATGGATGCTGTCATTCCTTATTTATATTTGTATTCATTCATTTATTACTATGTTTATGCAACAGGTGCTGGTGGCGTAAGAACTTGTGATTTACTTTTCAGTGTGGGACTAAAGGTAGGAATAAATAACCCCAGTTGAGAGTAGCCATATATGCATTAAGAAATTTCTTCTTTTCAGAAGATTGTTTTCTGAGCCAGCACCATGCCTACCTAGCACCTAAGCAGTTAATGCTCTCTCTTCTATATAAAGTTAGATCATTTTGCAGTCTTTGCAGAGACTTCAGACAAGGAGAGTCACCTGCATTTTTGTCTTCAATCAGGCGACCAGTTTAATTGGGCAATGGCAGAGCCTTGCAGGATATCCTAATGAGCCTAATTGGTAGCAGAAATCTGACTCCTGGGAGAACAGAGATAGAAACCAGACAGATAAAGAGACAGGTAAAGGCTGTGGAGTAAGAGAAATAAGATGGAAGGGCTCTGTCAGGGCTCAGTGCTGGTATATACACTTCTTTGTGCTCTTTCTTCTCTTAGTCTCTCTTGCTACTTTGTTTACCAGCTGTGTGCCCATGGCACTATTGTCTGTGTCTTTTCTGTTATTGAGTAGTCCTGTGGATCTTTTTGTGCTTATCATGGCTTTTGTTCCAGAGTGATCTGAATATGCAGGGAGTCCTAGCTTGAAAGGCTGTCCAGTCTAATCACAAATCTGCTTTTGCAATACTCAGTGCAATGGGGAGTGGGAGGAGGAAGAAAAAAAGTCTGATCAAACTGTGTTTCTGAGAGCAAGAATATTCAGTGTATCTTCGACCACCTCACTAACAGTGTCCCTGTCGTCAGCTGTCACAGTTCTGTCACTGAAACTCCTGGCAACAACTGAATTTTAATGAAGGTCTGCTGTGCTCTAGAATTTAAATGAGATATTTGATAAAAGAGAGAATACCTTCTGCATATCTGCTTTATGCTCTTACTGCATTTCTCCCGGTAAAAATAAATAAATAAATTCAGGATTATTTCACTACTAGTCTTCTACAGAGATTTCCCTGCAAAGCTGTACTGAACTGTTTTCATGCTGATTCCCCTCTGCTCTGATAGAATCCAGTTGCTGTATATGCAGCTCCTGTTGCTTTCCAGTTTCCTTAGCTTCCCAGACTGGTAGTGGGCTTCATCTCTGATAGTCTGAATCACTGTCAAAGTGTGTGAGGCCAGCAGCAAATAGTTTAATGGGGACATCCTCGTCTGAGGAGAGTTTTGGCAGTGCGTCTGACCAGGATCTTTGCAGGTGAGCTAGTTATTAGTGCCTAATAAGTGTTGCTTTACAGGGTAGTGAAAAGTCATTTGTTAAGTCATTTGACTTAAGAAGTCATTTGCTATCTTTCACCTGCCTGAAACGAATTTTTTTTTTCTTAGTGTAGACCCTATTTTGTTCAGTGATACCTGTGTGCCTATCAAAAGAGTGCTGATTGCAAAATCTTCAGTTTGCTGAATATGTCTGGTCTCAAAAGTAAGTTTTCAAGCTCAGTTGGAGCCATGAATTGATTGCGGGGCAAAAGTAAAGGTTAATTATTTTTAGTATGTGTTGTGCTTTTCTCCTGTGCAGTATGTGACACTACCTAGGTGTAAACACTGCCTCACACAGAGGTGCTAGTTGAATTCCTGCTTTTATGTAACTGCTTTTTGGGAAGTGAGGGGAGATTAAAACTCTTTGTTCTAATTACAGTTTTTCTGTTACAAACTGTGGGGGTATACATATGTAAGTGCAACTGTGTGAAACAAAGATCCATCTTGCAAAGAACGGTAGCAAAATGAAAATATAATGAACTGCAATCTTGTTGCAGAAACCCAGGGTATTTACTCAGTTTTTTTACATAGTGAAGATAATCTGTAAATATTCCAAATAAACTGCTGGTGCAGAAGACTATTTTCTCATGCTCACTGCTCTAAGAAAGCTCCTAGATTTAAAAATTTCAGTACTGAAAACAGTGTACCAAAGGTCTCTGTAAGTGCAGTACTGGAAACAGAAGATGTATCTAAAACACATAGAAAGGGAGCAGCTGGTACTTCTGACTACAGGCTTGAGGTATCAGTTGTAAGAAGATCTGTACTGTAGTATTTCTGAAATGGATCACCTGCTCTAATGGTTACTGAAATGAATTGTAATCTGCATGAAGTATGCCCCAGTTAGAAACTTGAATTCCACCCTGCCCTCCTGATATCACATAAATTATCTCTTGCTACCTGTGTAGGCACAGTTATTACTACAGGCTACCCTTTGCAAGTTACCTGTGCTTTTGCCTTTTTTTTTTTTTCCTGAATGAAGAAATGAAGGGTAGGTTTAAGGAAAGCTTTACACAGATATTTTGGAAAAGAGATTCCCCTCCACCCCATTTTAGTATCTCTGTACTATCATAGGATATGTTCAGTTTCCTATGCAAATAGCCTGAAGTGTGAAATGAAAGTTGGGAAGAGTCATGGGGAAAGCCAGAGATGCCTAGCTGACAACAATACAAACTGGCAGTGAAACACAGGGCGCACATCAGGGGAAAAATTTGCCACAGTAATCAGTGACTGATTTTAGTACAGTGTTATAGCATAGAACAGGAATGAGATTATCTTCATTCAATTATCAGTGCTGACGTTGGTGATGACCTGTTACAGCTACCAGGCCTTTACCTTGTGTTAATGAAAATGAACCAAGAATAACTTGGGAGTTGGATGAAGAAGTGCACAATCATTTTTTGTGCTTGATCACATTTATTTATCACTCTGGATCCAGAAGTGAAATCACAGAAGAGATAGGCTTCACATATCTTGTAATAGTACTGAGGGAAAGAATGCTGCTTGTGTACTGCTATTATTATATAATATATTATTATAATACATATAAAATGTATATTATAATAAATTATAATATACATTTTAACATACCAGTATAATTCTTCTAGCACTTACCTCCATGCCAAATACTAACTGCCCTGTGTGTCTCCTAAGCTCATGCAGTCTGTCTTTCCTTCTTCATCTTTCACTAGCATCATACTAATGTAATAAATAAAGACACTTGGCCAATATAAACTTTTCCACAAGCTTTACATGTAGACTCAGGCTGAGAACCTGGAGGTTTTACAAAAACAGGTGTTTGCCTTCATGGTGGAGCTCAGTACAGATCAGGCATTTCTGACAAGCAACACTGGCCTCCTACTTTGAGCTGCACACCTCTGTGTGCAGATACTAGAGTATCAAACTCTGTTAAGCTCCATGTTGGTAGCTGTCAGCACCAAGATGACATCCATCCTCTTGGATTGCTGGGGGATGATTTTCTTGTTCTAGCACGGAAAATCGCTGTCGTCTACGGTGATCCTAATTAGACTGTCTCTGTCCTTGCATCCTTCTGACCTGAATGTGATGGGTTTGGCCAAATTTAGGGGAAATATCCAAGGGGAACGTCTCCTACAAAGGAGATGCCACTCCTCCTTATCAGGTTCGGGAAGAAAAAAAAAGAAAATTCTCCTCGGAGGAAGGTGAAAGAGAAAGTGAAAGTATTTATTTAACAAACAGACAGGTTAAGAGTAACAAAACCTCCCACTGAGGGGAGAGAACCTGAAAGATTTGAAAGTCCTTCTGTGGGTGCGGTTTCCCCTTCTCTCCCATGAAGCTGGAATCGGAGCTGGCTGGCACAGGTGCGGGGGCCCCCCGAAGACGGTGGAGCTCAGTGGGTCTCTGATGCTCCTGGTATTTTTGGCGACAGGATTCTATAAGTCAGCAAGCTGGTCTTCTTCCAGGATTATAGGAGGATGGCATGCCTCAAACTGCTGGCATGCCTTCCCTCCTCAGTAGTAGTTCTCTCAGTAGTAGCCCGCCCGCGCTCTTCTCCTCTCTCTTATGTGTTACCTCCCCAAGGGTCAGCTGGTCTCTGACCCTCAGTGGAAACACCTGGTTCGACACAGCTGTAACTTATCAAGGTCAAGTCTGCATTGTGTCCAGTATAGTTCTTCTTTCAAGCATAACTTATGTACAATTTAAAAGCACAGAAAAACACAGGAATCATGGCTAAGTAGGGGCTGAATAATGTGGGATATAGCACAAATCACCCCATGACACCTGAGGAACATGCTGTGCAGGCTGCTCAAGTAGCAGGATTTCACCAATGACATGCTCATGTGCACAGGACAGTGGTCAAGTAAACATGAGAGCCAGCATTTCCTGCACCGCTGAGAGAGGGTCTAGACTGAAACAGAGGAGAGTGAATCCATGTTTTCTGCAGGGTATAAAATTTGAAGCAGTCTCCTCTGGTTTCCAATTCCAATTTCATTTTTCAGAAGGAGGAAGCTGGCTTATTGCAGATTCCAGAAGCCAACTGCAGTGGTTGTTGTGGGATAACTGGAGAGCAGCAGGCATGCAAGATGTCAGGGAATGAACCAACTTCATACGGTTACCAAAATGTGTGGGCATAAGAAAACAAACACAACCTTCATTTGCTAAAAGAGAACATCCTTCCATTGGTAGCTAAATGGATCAAGAAGACCCCTTTTCACACTGTTTGTAAAATGGCTGAAAGTAACTGGTAGGTATCCATAGGGGTCTGTGCCAGGGCAAAACTGGTCTGTCTGGAAAGGGAAGTGGGGAGTGAGGTGACAAGGTTTGCTGATAATGCTAAATTTATGCAAAATATTAAGGAAGGAATCTGAATGAAGAACACTGAGTACATTTTGTGAAGCTGACTGACTGGTGATAAAAGGGCAAGTGAGATTCACTTTTGACAAATGCAAAGTAGTGATGGTTGGAAAAACAATCCATCTCTACATATACAGTGAAGATCTTTAAATTAGTTGTTACTATTCAGGAAAGAGATTTTGGAGTCATTATATAATTGTACCCTGAAAACATCAGCTCAATGTTTAGTGGTGGTCAGAAAAATAGAGTTTTGAGAACTGAGAAAAGAATTGAGAGGAAAGCAGAAAGTATAATTATGCTGCTGTATAAATCCATGTTGTCCTCACATCTCGAATGCTATTTGAAGTTCTGTTTATAATAATAAAATATTAGAAATGGAAAAGGTACAGAAAAGGGCAACAAGTATGATAAATAGGGTGAAATGGCTTCTGCAAGAGAAAAAGTGAAACAGATTTGGATATTTTTATCTGGAGAAGAAATGGATAATGAGCACCCTGGCAGTAAGTGAATAGGAGAATAGTTATTCATTCATTCTCAGAATACAGAAACAAGGCAGAGACAAATGAAATTTTAAGGAGATTTAAATCAAGAATAAAAAATATAGTTTTCCCACAGAAGGTCTTATTAAATGATATGAGTTTCTGACATGGGATAATATGTATGATAATAGATGAGTTAAAAATAAATTACTGAAATCTATGGAGAAACATTCATTAAGTGCTGATAAACACAAAGATAAAACCTGTGACTCAAAAGTCCTCAAGTTGCACATTATTGTTATCTCAGAGGAAATGTAAAGGTACAATGTCATGGAATGTCTGCCCTTTTCTTTCTTTCCCCTGAGAGATGTGCTCTCAGAGACAGGATATGTTGCTAGGTGGACCTGTTTCTGACCCAGTGCAGCTGTACTCAATGTAAAGGCTTAATCACCCAAATCTATGTCTCAAAACACACAAAAGTGTAACCACTTATTAAACCTGTTTTCAGAGCAGAATTCAGACAGAAGTAACCCAGTCTTTCAACAGAGACTAACCACTGGGCTCAAAAAGGGTAAAATAGTTTTATGATGTCCTAAAACTACAATGGATTGTGAATCTGCAGTAAAAATCACAGCTGTGCTTTAATGTGTAAAACTTTTCCTGTTGAGCACTACTCCAGCCTCTCTCTTTTTTCTTTAGGTTTTTATTCTTTTTTTTATTTTTCTTATTTTTCCTTTAGCTTCTGACCAAGACAAAGAAATGGCATATAAACATATAGGATTAATAGACACTAGTTGTGTAAATACCAAATGTAAAGAAGAAATTCTTGGCACAAGGAGAAATTGATATATTTTATTGTAGCAGTTATGATGGAAGTTATATATAGAGTAGTGCTAAGAAAAATATATTCAAGTGGCAAAGGTCTAACCAGGGATGTTCAGACATTTCTCTCTAAGCTCAGGAACCCACAGTGGAACCACCACACAGGTAATTTTGCTGTGCTTATTTATTCTTTGCAGCTGCCATATCATGTACTAGAACTAGGAAGAGGAATTAATTTCTTTTCAGTGTAGTACTAGACAATAGTTTCAAAGAAAGAAGATGAGAATTTCCCACTGTGAGTCCAAAGATGAAGAAACTGGCCTCTAGGAATAAAGCAAAGAGCTGAAAGAAACAAGGAGTGCATGGTCTTCAGAAGGATTTAAGCGGCACTGAATCTATACAATCTTTGCTGAAGGACATTTCAAATTCCAGTTTCAGTTTCATCTTAAACAAAGCTTTTATTTAGATATGTCCTTAAAAACTGAAGGGTCCTAAATTTCTTTCCAAACTCTCCCAGTCAGGGAGAGCACCTTTTTATATGGGCAGATAGTGACAGGACACAGGGGAACAGTTTTAAACAAAAAAGAACAGGGATTTAGATTAGATCTGGGGAAGAAATTATTTATGCAGAGAGTGGTGAGTCACTGGAACTGGCTGCCCAGGGAAGTTGTGGATGATCCATTGTCATGGTTTGACACTGGACACATTGCCAGTGCCCCATGAAAATATATTTTTTGCTAATAATGGTTGTGAGATGTGATCAGGAACAGAGCAGAGCAGGCTCAGA
>WEIT01018989.1:65481-88360 GCA_013389985.1 Dryoscopus gambensis | reverse complement strand
AGTTAAGGCTTTAATTAAACTAATGTAAATTGTAGCTTTGCATTTAAGTAGTGTTCCCTCCCCCTTTTTCCTGAAAGATGTTGAGTACAATGTGAGTCAGCAGCAGGTACATACACACACTCTGCTCTTTCCCCATCCAGTTCCACGGTGGTGTCAATATGCCCACACCCTGCATTTTGGGGCAGAATGGAGCGAAGAGCGGATACGTGCAGGAGATACACAGCACAGAACTGAGTGGACTGTAATAGTTCATACCATATTTTTCCATCCTTCTTTTTTTCTTTGGTGATCTGTGTATGAACGAAATCTTCAGAGACAAAAGATTCTGCTTATGACTATGCATCTGCTATCTCAAAGGGCTCAAGAGGGAACATTTGGCTCTTTGTGATTATAGTATTTTTCTCTGGTAATTTCTCTAACATGCTAGCTGGCCTCCCACATCAGCTCCTGAATGGCAACTGACAGCACTTTTTCTTCATGAAAAGAAATTTTTAATGGGCTGCACCATAAATAGCTGGAACTTGCAGTCTTATGTGAAAAATACAGGATATGAGTCATTACCAACAGCAGGAGACCTTAGATCCTGTGTAGCTTTATGTTTCTTCTGTGGCCATATCAAGGGCTGCATTTAATCTGAGCAGCACATGTTCATTCCAGATAGCTTTAGAAGGCAACCTGGCTCCCACTGGCTGCTCTTGTAGCATCTGCTCTCTAGTAAAACATACTCCAGGCTTAAAGCAACTCCAGTTTATTTTAGAGTCACTCAGATTTTGGTACCTTAAAGTAAAACTGAGGAAAAGAGAGCGATTACTGGATTGTCTTTGAACGGGAGAGGAAGAGGCCAACTCAGGAAGCCACACTTCAGTTCTTTCCAGCGTTTCTGATGTCCCCCATTCTGCCAGAGAGGTCACTTTTCTGAGGATTTTAATGAATCTTTAAAGATTTTAACTAGGTTAACACTTTGAGCAGTCAAAGAGAAATTGTTATTCTGACAGTTTCTGTAAATTTCTATTTCTAATAATTTTAAGCATTCAGTTCAAAACCAGTGTTAACAATTTGTCCTTACATTCCATTTCCAGTAGTTACATATGGATTTGAATTTCTTGAAAACAGTTCTGAATTGCTTTATGCTTCCATCTTTCACAGATAAAAAAGCCAAAGTACAAGCATTACAACTTATTTTAAGGTAGGGCTCAATGGAAGAGGAAAAAAAGCAATACTTTCCGGGTCTTTTGACTCCCAGGATTGTGCTTTAATCAAACACTATCTTCTGGATAATTTAGCAGTAGTCTGCTAAGCAAACTCTAATTCAGGAGAACTTATTGCTTGAATCCAAGGTTGAATAAATAGGTTTAATGCTTCGCATCTGGCAGGTGAATTCCCAAGACTTTTAAGGCAAAAAGTTAAATGTTTATTTAACAAAGGTGAGGCAATAGTCCTGACACAATGGTAACGCCTGGAAAAATCACATTTCAGGTGGTCAGCTGGAACTTTCAGGGGCCTTGTAGTGTAAGCAAAGCCTGCATGAAATCTCTTCTCCAATCCAATATTTCAGTATTTCTGTTTTGTTGCCTTATTACAAAACACCAGAAGCAAATATTGGAAGACAGGTGATAATGCACTTGTCTTTCTCCTAGGACACCAGCCAGCTACTTTGCAGTAATGTCCTTCTGTTTCTTGTCCTTTTGCACAAAAAAAATCTTTAAGTAAAGCAATGAATGAGTGCTTGGGGCCACCTGCCCCTCTAGGCCTGGTGGTGAAATAAACTTTTGACAATTATGACCATGAAGATGATAATTTTATGTCCCTTTGTGGGTCTCAGGTCCAACAGACTTGGAATGAGAAACTGAAATGAGTCCAGTAGCTGTAAACTGAAAAATTACCTGGAATTTTCTCATCAAGGTCTCTATGTTTGAGCACCATTACTATAGATGTTTCTTCCCATCAGAACTTGCATATTGCATTTTTTAAATTGACCTCCAAAATGAAATGAGCAAATAATTAATTGTAATTTAAGCTTCCAATTTGCAATTGTAGCTATAGAGAAATCCCATATTCTCAAGAAGTGGGTGGAGAGAACTCTAGTTAGTACTGAGGGATCTACTTTAAAGAAAGGGAGTGATTCCATCAAGATTATATTTTTCTTAACAAAATTGCTATCCTGGGTGAAAATCTGTATTTTTTTGCCACATGTGATCAATAAATAAATCTAAAAAAATGGAGAATTTACTTGAATTGAACTTTACTCAAACATTTCAAATATTTATCATGGAAACCACTGGTTTGGTTTTGTCCCCATGAAAGAATGAGAGGGCTCAGAAATATGGTTGGATCCCTGATAATAATGCTAATGTATTTTTGGGGGCCTTAATCATTATTTATTAAATTTAAAGTAGAAACAAAGCTTGTACTCCAGTTGCTGATAAAGAGTTTTTCACAAGCAGAATAATTTTATGGTTGGCAAGGTTTAATCTCTTATTTTAAATTCTCATATGCAAATTGCCTGCTAGGTGCTGCTGCTGATGACCTGGTACCATGAGGGATGTGTTGTCACATAAGGAAATCCATTACCTTGTGGCTGTGATATTATACCTCCCAAGGAACCAATGCACATGCAAACACGAGTTTTCTGCACAATGGGAGAAGAGAAAAATTACATGTAACAGTGCTGAAGTTCCTTGGAAAGTAATTTTGAATTGGTCAGAATATGTGCAGTGCTATTTAGTGTCAAGGGCCAGCAAAGACTTTAATCTGAGGTTTTTTTAGTTACTGTGAAAACCCCTCCTTGTAGCTGATTTTACTTAATGCTAATGCTTTTATGAGGAATTATGTATGGTATTCCAGCAAATATTGTGAACTTTATGGTATGTTAGGTCATACTGGAATACTTGTCAAACTGCTTTCTGTGGCTATGACAAGAAATAATGTGGAGATTTTGACTGTGGAATTACAGAAATCTGTACCATACTTATAGTAGGGTATCTGTACTGTGACAGGAAGGACATACCCATCTATAGATTGACCACAGCCAAGGTTTAAATTCAGGTATAGAGTGGAACCTAGCAAACCCTGGTTTTCAAATGCTTTTCATTGCCAAAGAAGCTACATCTTTAACTCCCAGTGCAAGGATGTGTCAAGTAACGTTCTGTTAAAGCTACAGAATAACTTACTGCCAAGGAGGTTGCTGCAGTCACTCAGGTGGGAATCTGGAACCATAATAGTGAATGGTCCATTATGGTCCATAATTTGGACCATAAGAGTGAAGACAAAAACCTTACAGCTGTGTCTGACTAAGCTGCTCATGACATTAGTAAGTAAATAAATAAGATAGGCCTGATGTGCCCTTGACTGACCTTGAACTGTCAGACCCTGAAAAATGATGGGCGACTATGAGCTTTTTATTTTTAGATGTCAGCTTGAAGCTGATTTATAGGAGCTTTCCAGTCAGAGCAAACTGCTTAAGGCTTCAAGAACTTTATTGGGTGTTACGGACTTTCCGGAATGTACACAGGCAGCTTAGAGAGGCTGTCAGTGTGCAGAAGAGGGGGTCAAATTAAGGGATTTGAAATTCACTGTAAATCCACACTCTCAAGTTGGTATTTCTGCTTTCTGAGATTTCTGGTTCTGAAACATGAAGTGCATAATCCCAAAATTTGGCAAGCAACAGAGAAGATGAGTAACTGTTGCCTTCTCTCTGCTTTGATTCTCCAGTTTTACTGGAGAAAAAAAGTTACAGGTTTCTGTAAGGTTACAGATGTCTATCTTTGCTCACCAGTCTTTAATGAGCTCTTTTGTTTTGGTAGCACAGTACCTATTTATATTTAATGGCTAAGAAGTTACCTGCAACACAGCGGACGTGACAAAAGCTTTTTCATTTCCTGAATTTTTACTCTCTACCTCTTACAGGTGTGTAAAAGTTAAGATGTGAGCCTCGTCTGGATAAGGCTGGTCAACATCCCTGCTTGCTTGGCAGCTAAATGGAGATGGAAGTTGTATTCTAAACACCTTTCATTTGTAATACACTTTAGCCAGAAGGTGAAGGTGTGTATATTGCCTCTGCTTCCATCACTCTGTATGCTCCCTGTTTTGTGTCAGGAAGTGTAGCAGACTGGGAATTAATGGCTCATGATGTTCACTAAGTGGCAGTCCCAAATTTCATATATGCTTGCCTCCCATCTGGTAAGTGGATGAGTCATTTATGACTCAACTTTCTCCACTCATCTTAAGAATAATGCCTAATGACTCACATAGAATGTTTGCAGGGGCTCTTGCTGTTGGAGAGTATTTCACCTCTTCTGCTGTTGTCTTCTCATCTCTCCTGTACTGTGGACTGCAGTTTAACTTCAAGAGCAAAATCCTCTCACCTGGAACTCGGGATTGGTGCAGTTGCTGCTTTAGTGAGTCATTTCTGATTTCAGTATGAGTTTTAGCTTTGTCTGTAGTACTGTCACTTAGTGAGGTGCAGATTAGCCTTGTTGATAGTATGAATTAGTGTAGGTAAGGCGCAGGTGCTGGAGCTCCTGGAGGTGCTTGTGGTGCACACAATGCCCCAGCAGGACATGCTGGTGCAGGGGCGGGACCTGCCCTCGTGGTGGCTGTGTCCACCAAGGCCCATGGATGAGCACGCTCTAATCCAGAGCCTCAGCAGTGTGGGTACAGGCTTGCCTGCAGCTGGAGGACGTGCAGTAGGGAAAACCAGGGTCACATGCTTGTTATTCCTTCTCTTGTGCACAATGAATAGAGAGAGCTGGCCTGGACTTTTCTACTAGATCTGTTTTAACTCTAGGCAGACCTTTGTCTGTTGGCTCTGTGTTTGAAGTGCAAGTTCAATATAAAACCTTGTCATGAATGACTGTACTCTAACCCAAGTAGCAGCAACAACCTACATGTGTGCAGAGAGCTTCAGTAGCTCTCTTAAGAGTTGCTGCTGAAGTCTACAGGTGATCAAAAGAAGTTAAAGGGGTGTCAGAGAATTTTTCGTGGACTTCTGACATATATTTGCACATTCTCGACATATCACAGCTAAAAATGTGAGTAAATGTTCAAAAGTAAATGTTCTCTAGTCCAATAGAGAAAAATGCAGATCTTACATCTATGAGATGCAAATAGCAACTCACGTCTTACAGTTTTCCCAACCATATGGCCAGTCCTATAGATGTGCCCCTTATGTAAGAGAGACCCTGCTCTACACTTCAGTACTGCGTGACAGTTCACTGGAAAGGGAGTTTGAGAATCATTAATTGAAAGAAATGTCAAGTCTCTTCCATATTTGAATTTTTAATTTCCAAATAATTCCATTAATAATCAAAGTTTGTACACTTGGAAATGAATCTTCGTACTATAACTCCTTTTACTTATTTTTCTATTTAATTAGAACTAAGTAGCTCTTTCTCCTCAGCTCATTCTTCTGTCCTTAAAGCATTTTCTTATATGTCCTCACTAATTATTAAAATCACATCTCAATGGCATTCATTCCTGATGTCTCTGTGATTGTTTCAGGCTTCAGGAGAAACAGCATTTGGTTCACAATCTATATCTGAAATTAAATACCTCATAAAAATGTTATTTTATGTTCAACTTTATTCTCTTTTAGCAAATATTTTCTAACTGGAGTTAAAAGATGATGTGGATATTGCCCCCAAACTTGAATACTTGGCTTCAGTTTTCAGTAAGGATGTAGACACAAAAAAAGGGTGGTTAGCAGAAATAACTGCATGAAATGAGGATTTCTACATCTGGAAGGAAAACCAAAACATATTAACATGATCACCCAAAAGGGATAAAATTATTTCCTCTCCAGATACCTGATAGCCGTGGAATGTGAAAGGTTTTTTATGTAATTTGACGAGTTGACATTTAATACAACTCAACTTGAAGAAAGGGAGTGAAACAGACTACAGATGCCTTTGTTATCAAAATAATAACACAAAATCCTCTTAAACACATTTTTGAAGGACAGAATAATTAAGCAGTCTCATCTGGGGACAAACAGTTATGGAAAGCAGAGACAAAAATGGGCCAAGACAAAGTAAAAACTGTAAGGTTAGTAGATTCTGCTCTCAAACATCAACATACATCTTGGTCTTGGACTTTGGTCTTACTAATAGCCTTAGTGCAAAAAGTTGGAATGTACTGATTTCAGTTTATTCATGCTATGAAGTCAGGAGATACAAAATAGTGAGGGTGATCATAAACATATTGGATAAAAGCAATTTCATGACCTTGTGAAACAAAGTAATAGCAATAGGAAATTTAATATTGGGAAAGGTAAGGTTGTGCTTCTATGGGCCAGCATTTCTATTAGAAATGGAAGGCCCATCAGTTGGGAGTGGTAAAGATCAAGTCTGGTAGTTGACTTATGAGACACAAGCAGATGTAAAATCCTGAAAGAAGCAAATATGTTCCCAGGAGCCTATGGGCTGAGGCCACTGCAGCAAAGGTGGGGACCCAAAAATGGGTTCTGTGCTGTTGAACAAGGGACTCCTTGATCTTTAATCTTCAGCACACTGAAGCCTTGCTGGTCAGATTAAAAAAAAAGTATGCAAACGATGACTGTTCAATTTGGCATGCTAAGCTATATATATGGATTACAGGCTTCCACGACTGTCACTCAGTACCTTCAGTGAGTGCAAAGATGGTTTTTAGCACCCCTTGTTGCAGATTTTATAGCCTGAAGACAAAAACATTCTCTAAAATTTGGTTTTCAACTAAGTACTTCGATTTTTCTACCACTAAAGAGAACTACATTTCATTACTGACTTTAATGGAATTGGGAAGGGACCCAAGAATATCCATATTGGTGTCTAGCATTTTGCAGATGCCTTTGGAAAATCTGGTCTGCAGAACTGATCAAGAATAGCTACTTCCCATGTGAAGTGATCAGAGAAAAAGATCTCTGAACTATGTCATAGTGATTTTACTTAAATTAGAAGAAAAGGTAAGAGAAAACAGTTAATATCATGCATGTTGTTCTATATTCTTCCCTTGTGTTTTCAATAGCACAAGCTACCAAGTAAATGCACATATGCAAAATAAATATTTAAGGAGTGTCCAGCAACAGGCTATGCCAATGAATCCTCCTGGATTAATTTTTGAACTCCAAACAAAACTTAATAGATGTTAAATTCAGTGTCGGTTTAGTTTGAGAACATTTATTATGTGGACGTCTTTAGTTTGTTTTGCTGAAAAAAATGATGCAATAAAGAAATAGGGCCAAAGCTCATCATTTTTACATTTCAGCAGGTTGATTATTTTGTCATCAATGAGACACATATAGATTCACATGACTCACATCATAACTAGTATCATTAATGGAATATGAAATAAAAAGTAGTTACTGAAATATAAACATCTTAGGCACCTTTGCAGCCTGTTAGTCCCACTTGCATTAAAACAAATCTTCTCTCTTATCATTGATTTAATAACTATTTTACAGTTATACTGACCCTCAGCTTTATTGGCAGATTGAGGAACTTCCCTCATGATCCCTTATGGTTTGTTGAAGTCTGACTTTACAAATTAATTGATATTTATACTTTGGATCATTTTCTAGCTCAGAAGAACTTTTTGAGGCTTTTAAAAAAGGTGGGTGTTTTTTTTTTTTTCTTTCTTAAAGGGAAAGGCAGCTGAAATTGTTCTCCTTCTGTACGAACTTAATGCCAATAGATAATTCTCCAGTGGACAGTGATTGTGAAATGAAGGAGTGAGGTGGGGCTGAGCTAGAGTTTCATAATTTGATAGCCAGGATCTAGAACCTGAAATAATTTTTACTTTAGATAACACTTAGTATTGCATTCATGATTACTTTTTCTGTGTTGGCTGCTGTGTTCCAAATGTTACAACAGAAAAGAAGGCCTCTAGTATGTGAGAGCTCCATCTAGTCTAGGAGATAATTCTGAAAACTGTTGTAATGGATCTTATTTTTACTGTACTTGAAGAGTTAAGTGAGTGCATCTGCAGTAGTCTTCACTTGGATTTTCTGTGCTTGCCTCTGCAGGAGGGTAGTGCTAGGATTCTTCAGGGTGTAAATCACTCAGTATTTTTAGCTGCACTGGGCCCAAAGAGACCCCTCCACATTTAATGACGTGTCAAAACTAGTTTCTCTGTGACACTTTGACCTAATGTGTCTTACAGCAGTATAAAATCGTTTACATGCCTGTGAACTGTAGATTAAAAAAACCCCAACATAACCCTGAACCCTCTTCGTTCAGTCTAATTCAGTCTTTTGCACTTGGGCATTTAATTCTTTTTCCCAGTCATCTTTGTTACGTTACCTGTTCTCCATTTCCTTTGACAATTAGCAATAAACTGAATGTTGCCAGTCAGGATTTCCTTTTGCATGTAGAGGAACACTTCTCCAAGGTATTAGTACTGCCTCTGTCCTCCTCCCAGAGCTACAAGCATATACTCAGCTGTCTATGCCGAAGAGAGCTGGAACAGAATATTTGGATAATAATTTCTAGTTCACTGATTAGTCCTCGCTTTAAAAGTTGTGTTTGAATTTATTGCTTTATTGCACCAAAAAGAAAGGATGAAGGTTTTTTCCCCCCATTTAGCAAGCATATGGCAGCAGTAGCATGAGCTTGTCCACACTCCTCTGGCCAGGTACTTCACTCCTTTGCAGAAGCCATCCCCTGTGGGAGAGAAAGCACTTCTCTGTAGCCTTCTTAACTTTTATGATAGCCAAAATAAAAGGCAGTTCTACTGGTGATTTTTGCCCCTCAAAGTATGTGAAGAATCTTCTTCATCAGGAAAGTTGCTAAGATTTGTTTTATATAGACCATTGCAGGCCAAATTAAAATTATCACAGAGATGTGAACTGAGTGTTCTAAAGTAAAAATACTTTTCAAAGTTTTTGTTTTACAAAATTTAACAAAAATTTCTGCTTTACGTTTTCCCAACTAATTATAGACGTGTTATTAAGAATTACATGCCCTGCATTTTAAAACCTGTGAAACCAATTCACTATTTTATATTGGATTTTGCAAAAGAGAAAAGTGAGCCACCTTTTTGTTTTATTCTTTTTTTTCCCACTCTGTATTGTAATTTGTTAATTTTCTATCACAGACAGCTTGTTTCCACATCAGTTCGCTGAAAGCTCTATTTTTGGTGTACCTGATTAGATGACTCCAGACAACATGAGCTGCACTAAACTTAAGCAACATCAGCAGCTGATGGCACTGTGTTGCCTAACAACTTCAGAAGTTTCTGCATTTTTGCTGAGTTGCCATAGCAATATCTGCCCACTAGTGGTGGAGTTGCCTGAGAAGTTGCAATAAAAACAACTGTTGGACTAGCATAATGTCAGATACATTAGCCTCAGCAACACCAAGAAACTGGAAATTATTTTTGTCACAAACGTAAATGAAGCTTCACGTTGCTTCGGATTATCCCTAGGTATGTGTCTGTTTTGGAAGGTCCAGCATTCTATTGCTTTATTCAGTAAATGTAACTACGTAGGTACATGAGATCGGTTGCAATATTTCAATATCGGACACTTAATATCAGGGTCAACTACTTATCTCATGAGCAGCGCTCAGGGAGGGCCAGTTTTAATACTGTGTTTCTGCAACACCCTTCCTTTTGCCTCTTTTTGTTACAAAACCATGCTTTGTTTTATTTCTTCATCTTGCTGCAAATATTATTGATATCAACTCATTCTCCTTTTTAAGCAGTTCAGATATTTGGAGATGATAAAGGAAAGAGAGAATGTTTGTGGATATGACTTAAAGTTATCTTTAAAAAAAAAAATTAAAATGTCTCTGGGTTCTGAATACTTCTGAGTCCTTCCACTTCAGAGCCTTTCAGATACTTTATGTGCTGAAGTTGCAAGGTTGAGATTTTTCAGACCAGGAAAGCTAATGTAGCAGCTTTAACCCAGCTGTAATTATTAGCCCATCTGTTTTGCTTCACTGGCCTATTCAGACAGACAAAAAAACCCCCAAATCACTGTCTCTGCAAAAGATGCTGGAGCCTTTACTTTGGGTCTACGTTTCCAGATTTGTTTGGTTTAACTCAATAGATTGAGAACTCTGTTTCCCCTCTGGTATTTGGTTTATCTGTTTAGCTTTCCTGGATTAAAATTCAATTTAGTCAAATACTTGGATGAAATGATGCTTTAATTTGGTCTCCCTGACAGGGATTTTTCCTCCCTGAAGCAGCAACTGATTGCTTTTCTCAGTATGCTCGGTAACTGTGGCATTAAGTGCTAACTGACCCAGGTTTCTGTCTTGAACCATAGTCTTAAAATCTCCATTTAGAAAATACCACGTTGTCCACTTCCACTCTGCCTTAATTGTCCAAAATTAAATGTGACCAGAGTGGGACCCTGTTTAAACAGACAGAGGGTGGAATGTTAACTGCTTGCTGATGATGTGTTTGCTTAGCAATTTGCAGGCCATCATTCTGATTAATGAAAAATTCGCTGTATCTATGGAAACAAAGTGTGGAAAATAGCTTTTACGTCTGAGGAATGTTCAAGGAAAATGATTAGGTGGCCTTAAAAATTATAGCAGTTGTCTTCAGAACAAAACTCAGGGCATTGCTGGTGTAGAAAGGACTGTAGCAATGTGTGGCATATAAGATCCTAACATTTTAACTGCATTCCAATCAAGAATAGTTTTAGCAAATTGTATTTATGCAAATCACTGCATCTGTTTTATCTTTTCTTGATAATTTCATGAGTTCCCATGTCTTAATTGAGATGTCCCACAAGATGATTTAAGTAATATTAATTATTAATTACTTGCCTCTAGATTAACTCTAAAAGAAATTAAAATTTCAATATGAGGATAATAAACAGTATTTGCACCAAATTTGCCAATGCCTTTTCTTTTCTGGAGAGCCTTCATGTGGCATTGTGTCTTCTTGCCTGGCTTCTTGCTGTAGAGTTAAGGAAGCACGTATGTATTCTCTCTTTCTTTCCCATTTTATTTTTCCAGCTAAAGATCCTGGCCAACAATTTTAGGAATGCTCCTGGTATTGAAAATTTAGTCTTTAAGATGTTTTTTTCCTCTCAGGTTCTCGACTCCTAGAAGTTACTTGATGTGCTCAAAGCATCTGTAGGTCATGTGCCATTGTCACAGCAAACATGGGAGACTTCTGCATTCTTTCAACAACAAATAAAAATGGGTGACTGAGTTTACTCACCTCTGATCCTGCAGATGGATCATAATCTTCCTCAGTTATCAGGCTTCCATTCACATTACAAATATGTCTTGGAGAACATGAACTTGACCCCATTTGGGTGAAGGTAAAATAAGATCTACTCCAGAAGCACACACTGCTTTCCAGCCACTAACCAGACGGTGGTTGATCCAAGGGACAAGGTCAGTGCTTCTCTGAACTAAATCCCTCTGACACACAGGGAGAGGAGACATCATGCCCTCAGCTCTATACACTTACTCCTATTGCAATCTTTTGAGCTAATTAACTGAGCTGGGAGCTGACTGGAGTAAAAATCCATATTTCCCAGGGGAATAGCTCCAAACGGGGCACTTTTCCTTTGAAAGAAGAAAGGAGCTGAGGAAGCAGGTGGACAGTCACTCTTTTATTGAGAATATTTTCTCACAAATTACTGTGAATTAAGCAAATGTCAGAATATTCCAATTTGTTAGTAATATATTTGTATAGCATTTTATAATTCATGTCCTTTATTTTATACTGTTTCTAATGTAGAGTTAGGCCAAAAGGCTTGCCTGTGGTTTGATGAAAGGAAAGACTTAAATTGTAAGACAAGACAAAAACTCATCTAACTTACCTTACCTTGGTCTGCATTAAGCAGATCTGAAATTGTGTGTCCATCATAATTTCCAAAGGTTATGGGTAAAGGCAATTGAATGGAGCTTTTCAGAATGTGCACTTCATGGCCCAGCTGTATCTGGCAGCCTTGTGTGACATGAAATATTAAAAGGGGGAAAAGTTTATGTAGGCTGAGGTGGGAGGGAGCCCAAAGCACAGTGGATAATCCTTGGTAACGAGAACGGAAGGGAACCGTTTTTCCGAGGTTTTGTTNGACTTGTTTATAACAGCCTTGTGTGACATGAAATATTAAAAGGGGGAAAAGTTTATGTAGGCTGAGGTGGGAGGGAGCCCAAAGCACAGTGGATAATCCTTGGTAACGAGAACGGAAGGGAACCGTTTTTCCGAGGTTTTGTTGTTTTTTTTTCCTTTCTTTTTTTTTTTCCAGTGACATACTGTTCCTCAGGGGCCAGTGAAAACATTTGAATATGATGCAAGTTATGATGAGGTGCAAGAGCAGTGCAGTAGCAGGACCCCTCACGCTCTTTGTGAAACCAGCCTTTGCTGATGGTAGGAGAGGCTGGGGGAGCTCTGCAGCAGCTGTGTCCCTTTCAGACTTACTGCAAAATCTGGTTTTTGTTTAAAACTCCTACTTCTTGCCTATACTCTGTGCTCCAGGGGAAAAGAAACCTCTAGAAGTAAATACCTCTTGTGAGAGTCAACCTTGAGAGCTTTTACTTGGATCCATCCTGCAAACAAAATCTGAATGTTTACATAGAGCTTTGTGGTCCTTAATTTGATCTGGCCTAGACTTGCTTGTAGTGGGGAACAAAAAATAGATAAAAAGCAGGAAGAAAAAGAAAATGTGATGAAACAGAAAACTAAAGCAGGCATATAAAACCAAACATTTAAGATATGTCTTAAGATATATTTAAGATGCATAATATAGTAAGATACAATGCAATATGGTTGAAACATCAATTGCCAAAATATAAATGCCTGAGCCTTTGAATATTTTGATACTTTTTAGAGGCCCATGTAAGGCATAAAACTTCAGATATTTTAAAACTGTTGCATTGATGGACTATGAATGTTTATTTACTTGAAAAGAAATTGAGTTTAGTTAGGAATTGAAGTATATTGCAGTAATTCTAGCTGGATGTACACCTTTTCACTTATGCCAAAAGAATTGTTTACACAGATTAAAATATTTGTGCAGTTAAGTATCATTTTATTTTAGAATTTATGTGCAGCTGAGTTTGGAAAACATTCGTGCAGAGGCAGTATAAAGTGCTATAACATCATCTGCAGAAGTCTTTGTAAAGGACTACAGAGTGTTTTAACTAGCCACAAGGAGCAAAGTGCTCCTTAGCAGATGGTACAGCCGAGTTTTTCTTGAGAAAGATTTGTTTTGTTTTGTTTCCATTCACTTCCAGATATGATGAGAGTTTGCAGGAGTGTTTCCAGATCACCCTTGTGAGCTATACCATGTGTGGAGCTTGGAAAGTCAAATGTCTGCAAATGTGTCTGGGTGTTCCAAATGTGTTGGATTGGGTTTGCAGTGGGATTCTCCTGGAAGAACACATACTGAATTACAATGAGTGAGTCAGGAACTTGGAAAAACTTGGGACAATCTGAACACAGAGAGTCTTTAGATTTCTAGCGCCGTGGATTGAAAAACACCCAGAGAAACCAAGAAACAAACTACTGCCCACCACCCAAGAAACTGAAAAACAGCAACAAAACCCACTCCAGATGTTATGCATACCAGATATCTGCAAAAATGCCTTTTCTGGTTGTTTTGGCATCCTGATTTCCCTCTCCCTCTTTAAGAAATTTGCCAGGGAATGGATGAAAATATTAAATATTACACCAGCAAGCCTATGATAGGACACATGCTTTGTCTTTGCTTACTAAAGGGGAGTCTCAGGCATGGGGAGACTGAGTTAGGCAAGGTCATACAGGCAGCGTGCAACAAAAATAAATCCTCCCCTGGATTCTCAGGTTGGTGTGCTTACAGCAACACTTAATTCCACTGTGTCCATTATTAAATACCTTTCTCTGAGAAAATGGTATCACTGGTAACATGTGAAAATTAGAAAGATGAAATATTTGGGAAGATTCTTAAAAAAGCTCCTGATAAGTTAATTGTATTTCTGTAACAAGTTTTGTTCAAAGACCAGAATATTACTTACTTAGGTTCTAGGAAAAGTTACATCCTCAGTGTATAAATAAAACAAACTGCAAATAAAATAGTACTTTTTTTCATTTAAATCTAGCAGATATGACCAACTTACTGCAGTATAATTTAATATTGAAATATTAATATAATATATTCCTCTCAGAAAAATGAATTGCAGCAATTTCAAGTTCGGGTCTCTGTATCAAGGAGTATAAAGGAAATTTTATACGAAAGTAGTCAGAACGTATTCTTAGGATATCACATCTATTCAACAAATTATTTCAAAAACTCCTGTGTGTATGAATTTGCATCTGAATTAGAATAGTTTATAATTTTACAGTTAGTGTGCTACTGGTGAGTAATACTGAATTTTGATCTGCCAAAGCCATGCTTTAAGACACCTTTTCTAAAAGGAAAAAAAAAAGGCAGCTTGTTCTTCTTAGCTCTTACTCAATGTCACTCCAAGTATAAACTGCCCTTCATTTGAACCTTGAGTATATTTCCTTTTGTATTCATGTAGCTCAGAACAAACTATATTATGTTACATGTTTTATTCAAATGGCATTAGTAAATCTGTGAAGGTAATAAGCCTTATTTGTGGTTTGGAAAGGAGAACACTGCAATTCTTCATAAAGCATCTTTTCATCAATGGAAGATAGATACAGAAGTATCAGAATAAGAATGGTTAAACTTGTAATGTTGCACGGCTGATGTCTGAGGAGACAAACAGTTACAAAATCATTTGACTTGAATATTATAACAAGGTATTAAAATAAGAAGGGATACTCTTTCATGTTCTGTCACATATGAGTGGATACAGGAATTATTTTAAATTTTCTTCACAGGCTCAACATTTACACAGTTGTCCTTACACCCAGTTTCTGTGTGCCAGAATGAATTCTTAGTGAAGTATGCATGGCTTGAGTGGATGTGATAGAATAAAAAATCTGAGATTAATAAATGTTCTCATTGTATACAGTACATCACTATAAAAAAGTGCTTAAAAATAGTGGACTTGGGCAGAACATACCTTTGTGTACAATTTAATAAAAATCAGAAAAATGATATTTTTGGAGATTACAAGTAGTGTTGGGATGATTGAGTGCAAGCAATTTGTCGCAGGGACTTGGGGGTTTGTAGTTACAGAAGCCAGGACTTGATGATCCTTGTAGGCCCCTTCCAGCTCAGGAACTCATAGGACTCTAAGGCTACATCTTGCACCATTTTAAATAAATAGGTGATCACACAGAAAACAATGCACAATCAAACCTTGAAACATTACTGCCCCATTATGTCTGTGTCCTTTAAAATGCTACATTTTGGTTTTTGTAATACAGGGAGTGTTCTGCAGCTAGATGAGAGAGACTATGGAATATACAAATGACTTTAATCTAGGATGTATTTTATCATTTGTGCTACCGCGCTTATGTCAAGTTTGACTCTCTGCAGCTGTTTGTCATTTTAGACTTTATTTCATTTGTCAGATTGCTTTTCTTTTACAATGTTAAAATGTTGCCAAATTACTTTTGCTGGTAAACAAAATATCTAATGGTTTGTTTGGAAAAGAGGTTTATCTTAGCTTTGCTTTGCAGTTATATTGTTATAGCAGGGAGAGGGTGCGAGTTCAAGTCACATTTCCATGTATTGTGTGCAAAGAAAATAGCATGTGGGTGGTTTCCTGTCCCGGACTGTCATTTCTTACAGAATTGTATTATCACTTAGTGATCACTTAGCGCCAGTTTGTTCACTTTAAAATCGTCAATTGAGTATTAAATGTCTCCTCTCATTAAACCTCAACAGAGTTATTTGTCTTAACTGGTCGGAAGTACATTACAACTTAGTGTGCTTGTACTGATGAGTTCCTGTATCTCCTAAGTTGCAACTGCTGTAAAGTCTTTTTAGGATTTTGGTCTGCACATTCATTGAACTTCCATGCTGTCTTTAAAGGAAAAAGAAGCCTCTTTGAATTTTATCCAGTGGAACGTACTTCTTTTAAAAGCTACTTATTTTAAGACAAAATGAACAGTGTGCCAACACGTTGATTATTAAATAGTCTGCTCTGCAATAAAGTGTGAGCAAATGTTATTCCCATCTGTGGTCTTCACTGAAGACTAAATAAGGGAGGACTTACATCTAAGAACATTATGAATATGATGCATTTGCTGTTGAAAAGGCCAAGTTTATGGAATTTTTCTATTGCAACATTAGTACTTGAAAACCTGGAGACTCTTGAATCATGTAAATGAGACTGCAGATAAGGAAAGACTGACAACTCTGGAGTAAAATAAACTTGAATAGCAGTAGCCCATTGGTATGCTAGAATGCATTTCATTCAATAGCTTTAAATTCCAAAGGCTGTCTTTAGGATAAAGGTATATTGAATATATTCCATGCTTTACTGTAATCTTTGTTTCAAAGATTTCATGTCTGTGTTGCTTCCCACTTTTAAATTCTATGTGACAAAAAGATGGTCTAGCTATTTTATTTATGTATAGAAAAACAAAAAAGCAGAAGTATAAGGTCTACTTTTAATGGCTCTCAGAAGCATAAAGCATCTTCAGTGATACCTAAAATCGGTTACATTTTTTTGGTAATTTCCACAATCAAAGGTTTAGCTAAGGAGCCAGATTGCTACAACTTGAACTAACATAAAATGTTGATTTTTTTTCCATAGATATTTTAGGAAGCAGAATATAAATGCTGCATTTTCCATATAACAAAAATTTTTAAAAATATTTTTTTTCTATGATAACTGAAGAAACTCCCAAGTCAGCTTCAGGTTTGCTACCTTGTACAATGTCTGTCATAGAGCACCCAGCACTATATAAGTACCTGTGCCTGTATTTCTGTGAAATTCTGGCAGCTGACTTTGAGCATCTAATGATCAAGGAGAAACAGGTTCATAAAGTGATACATGAAGAACCTGACTTGTCTAATTGCAAAAATATAGCTCCTTCAGATTTAAAGACAAGTGCAAAGCCACGTCAGCAACTCTAAAGCATGTCTACTTTCTAATTAGATAATAAGTAATAATACCAGTAATATTATTACACTGATGTTACAATGAACAATCACTAAAAACCCCACTTAAGAACTAAAGAACTAAAAAGTTCTATTTCTTATTTCAATTTTTTTCTTTTGTAGGGGCTGGGACCTGCTCCCTGACAAGAGACTCTGATTGTATCGTAGGTTGAGGCAGAGCACAAAGGTACCTCATAGCTTGAGCAAAGCCAGCAGAAGCCCCGGCTGCCTCCAGCACGCGTGGCTTCAGTGCAGTGTGTCCCAGCCCCCTCTGTGGTCCCTGTGCACATCCATGCAGGGGCAGCCAATGGCCATTGCTGTCCACAGCAGGCTCTGGTAGTTCCATTAACAAACACCCTGAATCCTGAATCTCCTGAAATACCCACTAGAATCTGTCCACTGCGGGCAAAGCTGCCTTGCCGGGTTTGCAGGGCTGCAGTTCCAACAAGCAGCAGACACTTGTCCGTGCCAGCATCTTCAAATGGATAGTAATGGATTTCACAGAATCACAGAATTGTTTGGGTTGGAAAAGACCTTGAAGATCATCAATGTCCAACTGTTAATCCAGCACTCTGATCCTCCTATGCCACATCTACACATTTTTAAAATATCTCTAGGAATGGCAACATAGCCGCATCCCGGGATAGCCTGTTCAAATGATGACAATGCTTTCAGTGAAGAAACATTTCCTAATATCCAATCCAAACCTTCACTGGTGCAACTTGAGGCCATTTTCTCTTGTCTTGTACCTTGGGAAGAGAGATCAACCCCTACTGATGTACAGCCTGCTTTCAGGTACCTGCAGAGAACAAGAGGTCTTCCCCTCAGTCTCTTTTTCTCCACACTAAACCACCCCCATTCCCTCAGCCATTCTTCACAAAATTTGTGCCACAGATTCTTCACCAGCCTAAACTGATAAATACATCATCTATGAAAGTTCATATTAACTGATTTGTCATTAGTGTGTACAGACCTTATTTCACTTCAAGTAAGAAAGCAGCCGTATGTAAGGACTCTGAGGTTTCTACCTTACATTGACCTGGGACCACATTTACGCTTTTCATTATTTGCTTTTCTAAGCTTCGGTTTTTAATTCATGCAAACTTCCAACATGTTTTATGAGTTGATGAAAAATCTGAAATGTATTTTCTCAAATTTATTCTCCTGCTTACACTTTTTGTTCAGCAAATGGATTCTTGGCTTGGGCCCAAATAACTGGTTTTTACATAATTAAATCCTAAATGCACTTATATAAGAAGGACAAAAATCAAATGAGTAGGAGGATAAAATGCAAAGATCTAATTTCTTTGAAGTTTCAGTTTGTAAGTTTGTTATTATTCTTGATGTTCTTGCTTTTAAAAAATGCCCAGCCTGATTAGAAACTCAGGATATAGAGAGTAGAAATGCTATACTGGAAAGTTCTTTTTAGACTTAAACTCCATGGGTTTTTTTGGATTTTGGAAACAGAGATTTTTTTAAAGACAGTTTTTCTGGGTAAAACAATATCTGTGTTAGTGGGATCAGAGTGATGAATGTTTTGGTTTTGTCTCCTGTTGTTTGTTTTCTTTGTCATTGTCAGTTTATTTTTGCTTTGTTTCTTTTCAATTGGAGCTTTCCAGCATCTCTGTGAATTTTTTGCAGCATCCTTTGGGATGCCATTGGCTTAAACTGATTTTTGGATTATGTCTACTTCTACTTATGCTGAATTTGTAGCAAGAATTTTGAACATAAAGCTTACAGGGTTTTTTTCCGTATCATTTTTAGTGCATTACAAAAGATCTTTCTAAGCTGCTGTCTTTGTCCAAGTGGCAGAAACCTTGTACACAAAATGAAATGAAAAGCTGCTTTGGAAAATATATAGAGATTATGAGAAACTGGAGATACTACATACTTCTAATTTTTTTAGCAAAAGTATTCTGTTTAATCCACCAGATACTTGCTGTTAAAAGCATGTAGAGAAGAGGGAGGATCAGAAATTCCGGGCTAAAGGGATTCCACGGGACAAAATATTTGTTTTATATAAAAGGCCACATTTGTTTGAAACTTAGAGCAGTGCCAAGCATAATTTTGTTGGTACAGCCCTTGGTGCCCCAGCCTGGTGTTAAGTTACTGTATAGGGCATAGAGTGAAAGCTGGTCTTAATTTCTTCTCTTCTGCATAATTTTGTGCCAGAAACAGAGCCCTTTTATCACATGCTGTAATCTATTACTTTTTCCTGAGCTTGATGTAGACTATGTGATACCGAGTATTGCACATTCATAAAGACCTGGGTTAGAATAAAAAACTTTCACTACAATGGATGATACAAAAAAGTATTAGAAAAGGTTTTAAAAGAATGCATTATACTACCTCCCTGTCCTGATCTGTCTTACCAGATGCACAAACAAGCAGTAAATTATAAATAGGGCGAGGTTATCCCTAATGGCCTTTCTTAACTTTCCCCTTTATGGTGGGCTACCACTGTGTCCCCTGGGTGCTGCCCCTGCCTTTCCTTGTGCCAGCAAACGCTGCCAAGAAACCCCCATCTGGCAAACCCTTAAAAGGTGGGTGCTATCCTCATTTAAACTCCTTACAACTCAAAATTCACAACTTTTAAAGGAAATCAATTGTTTCATATCTGACATGGTTGGGCTTTGATGTCTGAAAAAGTAATTTGGAAGACGACTTTCTGGGGTTCATTTGCATACAGCAAAGACTATAACCCACTTTATAAAACAGTCTGACCAAGCGCATCAGGCTTGTTTTTGCAACTCAGCCTCAATTATCATCTTTCTAATTTTCATGATTTCCTCAGGAAATCTAAAACTGTGTGTGTTTTATCTTCTTTTTATTCTCCTTCTTTTAAGAAACTCCACCCCCACCACAAAAAAGGAAAATCCAAACGAACAAAGACAACACCTCAACCAAAATGCAACCAACAAAACCACAGAAAACCAGGAAAAATAAAAATACCACTCACATCATTACTACTTTTGGTAAGGTAATATGGAATAAAAAATGTATCAAGATAGAACATCCAAATTATTTAGGAATTTGTTGTAATGTGGGAAGAATTGCTTTTATCTGGTAGTAATTGTATAGGGCAATGCTGAGAGATTACATTGATTCCATTAAGACAAGAGCTGTGTTTGCCTTCTCAGTACTCAAGTTAACTGTGTTCAATGACTTTGTGAACACAGGGCATATTCATAGCCCACAACGTGATTGAATGTATCTATTTTTGTATCTTTCAGATGTTTTCTTCTAAAATACCATATTGTAATATACATCCAGCTGTGGTATTCTTACACACAGACTTAAACTTTGAAGGTATTTATTTATTAATAATGTAAAACTAAGGAAACATATGTAAGTAGATTTTTCACTGATGAGCATTTTCTTTTTTCAGTGATCAGCTTGAAAGCCATGGGTGTGTTGAAGAATCTGATGCTCAGAATGAGTTAGCTAAAGTTCGGGGGTTTTTTTGGCATGGTCTCCAAGCTTCTAGTCTAAGGAGTAGGAAAGAATTTCCAAAAAAGTTCCTGGAAATGGATTTTATCTTTGAAGTTTTACTTTGGGGTGTACTTATTTGTTTAGCACTCATTCCTATGAAGGAAGGAGTTGAGGAACTGAGAAGGGAATAGAGAGAGAACCATTTTAGTATTATGTGGTTGGCACTTTTATGGCATGTTTTTAAGTGTTGTAATTAAAAAAAAGAGAAAATAATAGAGTATGTGGATGTTTCATTACAAGTGAAAAGTATTTACCCTTTCAGATACTTACAAGTAGATATCATAGGAACTATACAAATGCACATTAATGAGGATTAATGAGCTGTTATGTAAATTAGTATTTAATTGATTTGGCTAAATATCAGTCTGTAGGAAGAAATGCAATATTTTTCATGCAAGTAATGATTTTTGCATATGCAAATATATGTCCTTGGAGCTGTGTCAATCGCCAGTAAATTCCAGTGTGGTCTTTTGTCAGAGTATAGAAGCCTCTGCCAAGTGTACTTTCAGATAATTTTTCTGAGTGAATTTGGAACCTAAAATTTCCCAAGAAAACTTCAACTCATGCAATTTCCTGCCAATTTTGCAAAGTTAGTAACAGGGATGAACTAAGTACACTTTGATATCTATCATAAAAAGCAGTAGAATACTTTCCATATAATAATACTTATTTTGGAGACAGCTTTTCGGGTAAGAAGCTATGCTACTGATGTGATCAAAGTGATGAATCTTCCTTTTACAGTTGTCACAAATTTAAAATGTTGCTAAATGTCATGGAGGTAGGCCTTGGCAGAGAATTTCCTCAGCTTGGATTTTCTTTCTCTATTTCTCTGCCTTGATTATCATGTCATACATGTCTCTTCAGTAGTAAGCACATTTTCACCTCAGCAATACATCAGAAGTCACCAAATTTTGACACAAAGCAGGTGTCCATCTAAAAAAAAAGAAAAAAAACCCTTCAGAAGAACTTGGGTACTTACTTAAAAAAAAGAAAAAAAACCCTTCAGAAGAACTTGGGTACTTACTTGGGCATAAACCCTGCTAATAGTAAGCAACATTCAATAGAATGTTGTCCCAAGCCAATTTAACATATATTTTATCTATCCTTAAAACTGTTTACAGAAACCATATTTGGTTAAGTTACTTTTTATTGTCGTCAGTCGATAAGTTCAGTCAGATGGGTCTGAATCTGCAGAAGGCATTACTTTCACTAAAGCTTCATCGAAATTAAATTTGGAGTTTGAATCAATGCCCAGGCATGATGTCAGCTATAGCAGATTAAATTTGCTAACATCTCTTCATTTTAATTGTGTTTTTAAAACAAAGCAGATAATTCTTCCAGGCTTTTGCCTTTTAATGCTTTTAGCCTTTGTTTGGGCTGAATATTTTGGTTTATTGAATATTAAATTTTAAATCTATTTTGCAGCACCTCTGCATACAAAACCAGGGATTTAGTAGACTCGTTTCAACAATAATTTGTAAGTAGTAAAATGTTCGATATTTTATCGGTCTTTTGCATACTGTCAGAGTTGTTGTTTTATATTTTGGAGGAATGAGTAAAGGGAAAGGCAGAGAAATAACTACTGATGTGCTGTATCGTCCATTACTTACCCTGAAAAATCAAATACACATAATAGTTCTCGAATTCCTTTAATATTAAAACCGGTGTATAACATGTAGGAAATTAGTTAAATTTTCTGTCTCTGATAGTATTGTGTATTAGATAGACCTGTCCAGGATTTTGTATTATAGTAACAAGATAATTTTGCTTTTGTTCTGTCTGGTGACATGCTTATGGTCTGACCACAGCCTGAGAATGGCTAGCCTTTTTATTTGTATCCTATGTCACATTAATAACAGTTGTAATTATTTTTATACTTAATCTGCTAAAAATCCTAAGACCATAATTAAATCAATTGCATCCTGCAGCAATGAATTCTGCAGGTAAATTGTATTGTCTATATCCTGCTGCTGGAAACAATGTGAAGGGTTCAAATTTCAAGTTCTTTAAAAGAGCGTTCGAGTAATTGGAAAAGTCCGAATTTACTGGAGTAAGTGACAATACTTTGCTGCATGTTAGAATCCTGGAGCCTCAGTTTTAACTGGAAGGGAACTCTCGAGGTCTTGTAGTCAAACATGATGAAGGTATCACAGTGAAGGTCCGTAACCATCACAACATGAAGGTACTTGGGGATGTGTCCAGCTGAGCCTTGAACACCCTCTAGGATGGCAGTTCCACAGTCCTTCTGTGCAACCTCCTCCAGTACTTAACTACTCATAATGAAAACTTTTTTCAAAGTACTGGATTTTCTAGTGGTAATTCTTCTTCAAATGCTTGAATTTCTCATGTTTCTACTTATCTATTGCCTCTTGTCTTAGAAATTTGTGCCTTTGAGAAGTATCTGCCTCCATTTCCTCTCTATCCTTTGACTAGGTGACTGTAGCT
>WEIT01018989.1:53231-65417 GCA_013389985.1 Dryoscopus gambensis | reverse complement strand
ATGGGGGCTCCCCAGTTCCCTTAGTATTTCATAGATGATAGAGAGCAGCCTTGCAATGACCTTGTCTGGCTCCTTCAGCACCTTTGGATGCCTCTAGTCTCATGGATTTGCTTATGTCCAAATTAGTTAAGTGATTCCTTCCCTTTATCTCTCTATAGCAAGTACTGCTTCACTCCCACAGTGAGTGCTAAGAGGCTTAGGGACTTGGAATTCCTCAGGACAAGCCATTCCATGGAGAAATAAAATGCCCTTTTCCTTTATTTTTAAATGCCTTCCAAAGAAGATATTTGGGAATGTTTATCGTCCCTTCTTTTCCTCTATTCCAGATCATGTCTTCACCTATGTGTGCATTTTTCTTTCACTTGTGCTAGTAATCATCCCAACACTGTGAGAATTTCTTGGCTGAGACCAGTCAGATAAGGCAGGGGGAATATGTTTGCCATTCCGGCAGAAAACCAGGGTGGCTAGGTTTGCACCTATGTAGCTTTAGTCTCTTTTTTTCTGTAGGACATTAACATGTGATGATTCACTGGTGTATAATGCTGAAATAAGGAGGTACAAAGGTAGCCTTTATCCTACTGTTACATCCTTCTCTCTCCAGACTTTCCATTATGCAAAGGTCTTTATGTTATCTGATCTATTATTTTGTAAAAAAATTCAGGCATAATGGTACTTTCTGGTGTGAAAAATATCAAGCAGTATGTTGCTGATGCTAGAAAAATGTTTTTAAGGTTTCCTAATGTAACTGATCTCTTTGATATTGGGAGTGGTACGTGATTGGTGTTTCATGCTCTTAGTAAAGCAGAAACAATGTTGGTCTGACATCTGAAGACAAATAAAAGACAAAATCTTTGTTTTATTCTGTTCTTATACTTGCACTGCTACTTTTTTGTCTTGTGTACTTGTCATAGCACTTAGATAACCTATATTTCTTCTTGTTTATCTATTTTCCTTCTGTTTGCCTCATGGTTTAATACAACTTCCCACACCAACACAAGTTAGTTATGAAATTCAGAACACTGGGTACAAAGTTCTCAGATAATTTCTAAGACAGCTTTAATATATACTCACCTTGTATAAAAACGCAGCTAGAAGTTAAGTTATCCACTACTGCTTGGTTTCTCTGGTCTACTTTATCAAGACTTGCAAGAGATGAGGATACTAAAAAATGTTCCTCTGTACATAAAAATTGTGTAAACCTCTGCTAATTTTAGCAACTCTCTTGAGCAATCAGCCTCTCTAGCCCCAAATACTCTTTTTTCTTCAGAACTCATCAGTCACATAACTTGGTCAAGTTTTAACTGGTTTGGAAAGATGCCATAGCACAGCAAAGTGCATGGTGAGGAAATTTTACTCTGATCACACCATTTGCACAACACTTGAGCAAGATTTTAGCACTGGACATCAGCACAGGGGATATTTTTTCCCCTACTTAATTTTGTTCTCTGCTGTAGCTCACATTTTGATCCCAGAAGTGGTCCTGTTTTTCCTGAGAGTGAGTTGGCAGTGTAACCTGCTTACCTCTGACTGCAGGCTCTTCTCTAAGCAGAAAGCAGGGTTTGTGGAGAACTCCTTTACTTGTCAGATGAGTGGGAGAAGGGATAATACTTTACCCCACTGGGAGGTGCTGGAAAGCATTGTTGCTCAGGGTCCTGTGTCACCAAACAGAACCATGTCAGACACCTGCCTTTTGAAATGTCATGAGGACTTGTAAGCTGCCTGCAGCTGTCCCAGTGACAGTCTCACTCCTGAACTATGTAATTTTTAAATCCCAGTGCTGTTGACAGAAAAGGAACCCTTTGTAATTTGAGAGGTTTAGGCTTCCGCCTAAAAATCTAAGTCAGTATTTTTTTTCATGAAACTGCATTGTTTAGGTTCAGTTACATTCACTAAGTATACTTCTGTCTTTACAGAATACAATTGAAACTTTTTGAATATATCTAATGTATTTGCAAAATAAATTTCTAGTAAATTTCTCTATGAAATGCAGTCTTTCACTGAAAACTTAGTTGCATAACTATAGAAAAGCAGAATCTCTAAAATGCTATGAATAATGCATAAGTGATTCACACAGATTTTAAACTCTATAATGGCTGATCAGAGTTCAGGAATAGACCAATCTTCTAATACTGCAATAATAAGCAGATTACAGTTTGAGATAGGCCACAGGGACCAATCAATGTTTTCCAAATTTGAGGACCAGATACAATATGTAATTCAGGTACTGGAAGGTTTTTGGTATGCAAAATGAAAAAAAAAATCTCATGCTGCCAGTTTTCCCCATCAGTTAAATACTCCACTCAGCTTTTAAGGTATTTAAAAGCCAAAACCTGGAAAACATCTTGATGAAATGAAGGGTAAAATGCAGAATATCTTAAGAAAGGTAGCTCACATTTGCCCTTGGATTCAAATTCAAATGACTCAAATTCTACAGCAATTCCCTGAGGTGTACAGGTTTGAACAGACTAATTCTGAATTAGTTATTATTGTGCATATTACTACATGTACAGAACTGCACCAAAAGTACAGGTGATACTTGGGGTTATGATGCAGTTTTGTCTCGGAGAGGGTGTGTTTGCCATTCTGTCCTGAAAGCTCAGATCTGCAGTTCAGGCTTGGAAGGAATCCTAAGTGGGGTGGGATGATTTAATTCCACCTCTTTGGGACAGCTACTGGTGGAAGGCTTCTGTACAGTACAAATAGCTACAGTCAGGGTAGATTCCCAAGTTTATCTCTTTAGTTTGAAATGAAGAGACTTTTTTTCTCTGCTGGCATCTGCTCTGTTATAATATTTTATAAATATCAAGAAATATTTTCTTGTTGCTGTGGTCCTTGTGTAAGTAGTGTTTAGCAAAAGGGAATGATTTTCTTGTTTTCTTTGTGGAGTAGATCAAAATGATTGCTCAAAAAACCTGTTTTAGACAATAATTAGTTGAAATTACTTTACTCTGTGCTGTCCATATCTACACATCTTTCCACCCTGGATTTGGTACTTTCTTTACAGCTGATGTAGTTCAGTGGGATAAACCGGAAAAGGCTTTGTCAAATCTAGATTTCCTATTTCCTATTTTGTATTCCATATTCTTTCTCTCTCTAGTTATATGCAAATACCAATAACTTGGAAGTTACAATTTTTCACAGTTAACCACAGCTTTTGTGTTCAAATAACTTTTCACCTTACCACGACCACTTCTGGACATGATTCTCAAAAGTATAATATCTCCTAAAGAATGAATTGAATATATCTGAAACGTGATAAAATAGGCAATGGCCTCTGACAAAAGGAGCACAGCTAGTCTGGGACATCTGTATTTATTCTAGAACTGTTTGTTCTTCACTAAGGGGGCAGTCTTGCCTTTTTGAATGTTAGGTACCAATCTTCCTGTTATGAATACATTATCATCCTTGAGATTCTGTGTGGCAATTCCAACCCCTCTAATTTCAATGCTGATGCCAGTTCTAGATCAGTTTCCTCTCTTTGCAAAAATTAGCATATTCATTTTGTAGCCAAATTGTTTCCTAAGGAATTCCTAAAAGCTAGTGTTTGTTTCATGAATGTTACTCCTCAATTTTCATTGATTATTTTCAATACCAGTTTGCCAGTTTCTTCTAAATAAAGAAATTAGAAGTCACCAAACCTGAAAAATCTGTAATCTCTGTTTTTTTTGGCTATGCTGACTGCCCTGTGACACTGTATGAGCTATGTGCAATTGCTGTTTTCAGAAAATTTAGTCCCATTGTCATGATTCTCTATAGTAATTTCTTTCCTGAAGTAATACAATTAAATACTAAAGAATGACAAATGAGTGGCTTTTAAAGGGAAGTAAGAATGAAGAAAATCTCAAAACTATTTTGTACCTCTCATTCTTTGCTCATTCTACATCTCTTTTGTTCCCTGTGTGTGAAACGGTTATCTTTTAGCTTAAATTGTGAATTTCTGCTGACCAGTTTAAACATACCTGGAGAAAGATGTAGATGCCAACTGAGCATCTAATTTACAAAGTAGGTCAAGATGTTCCTCTAATCACCCTGCCCTGAACTGCTCTCTTGCTTAATTTCATTCACTAATGTGCAACACACTTTCTACTGAACACTTGGTTTCTGCTTGATTGACTCCTGTCTGTTTTCAAACTTTGGTTCTAAAGCCTCTTTCCAGGTCCATCTGCTCAATATACACTCTCTTTACTTTCTTCCGTTTTACTACTTACGATGTAGCAGGAAGATTTCATGTGCAGTTCTTTTTGTTCAGATTATCCATAACACATCTTTTATGCATTACATATCTTGGCAATTATTCATTTTTTTCTATCTCTTCATCTCCTAGAATTTTTCAGATTTTTTCATCACTGAATTACGTGAATTATTCCATGATTCTAAATTGAGTGTAAGATCATATTCAAAGTAAACATTAAAATAGATGTGTTTAACAGGGCACCTGGACATCTAATTTTGTGGACCGCAGTGAGGTCCAACATGAGTGCAGATTTAAGACACATGCCTTAGTCCACCCAAATTTACTGGGCACTGAATTGGTCTGTGAACACCCACTCTGTCGTGACAGATCTTTGGTGCTGGTGACTTCTAGTAAGGGGCAGTATTGAAAAATGAAATATGATAAGGTGTTAATGTGTCATAGGTAGATTTGCAAATACATATCTATTTGTGCCCTGAGGTTTTCAGCTACTTTGCCTGCAAGCTTTTGTGGGTATTTGTTTTCATTTTTAATTGCCTAAAAGCTTTGATAAATCTGGCACCATGTTCATTACCAATATGATGGGCCGTGCACATTGCAAACAAATAGAAGATTCTTTTTCTCCTTGCTAAACCTAAAACTGGTACTTGAAGGTACATAAATGGATATAGATACTTTAGTGATTACATAAACAAGCCTCAAATACAGTAAATCAGATGTAGCAAGAAATACAAAAGTAAAAAAAAAAAAGGGAAAATGTTCCCTGTTTGGTCTCCTTATATAGGTCATCTAAGCGCTGTTAATATATCAATCCAAGCTCTTTTGCCTACTTAATTGAGTCAATGCCAATGCACTCTGTACACCATATGCATAACTTTTAGAGTTGCTATTCCTCAATTATGTAACTGTACTAATTTTATTAATACCTTCTGTGCAGAATCTGAAAATCCAAGATTACTGTAACATCAATATTTTGCCATTGCCTGATTGCTGGAGACCTATGTATTTAAATAAAGTCCATAAGCTTTAATAAGACCAAATATTTCTTCTTCCTGTGCTGCACTTCCTATTGATTAATAATTCAGATATTTGGACATTGCAAGCAAGCTGGAAACTCTGCTTGTGCAAAAGAGGATTGCACATCACTTCACAAATGTGAATGAGACAATGGGGAGGGCAAAAGGAGGCACAGATGACACTGTCTAGCAAACCATTCCTTTTCTGGAAGGGCAGAATTCGAGGGATGTTATCTCTGTGCTATCTTAGGTTCTGTTCACAAAGCACCATGTAGCACTCGAGTCCACTGGCAGACAGTTCTTCAGTGGTTTAACTCTGTTACTTACAATGCTGTTGAACTCTGTCTTACCCAGTGAATAAATGCAATGCTTTACCTGCTTAAAATTAAGTGTGCATTAGTGCTTGGTGGATCAGGGCCAGGAAATACAGCATGCAAATCTAATACCTGCTGTCACTAATTACAATAAATTTATCTTATTTTTTTGAGGATTTGTTTTGTTTTGGTTTTTTTTCCCTTATGTTTTCAGATTTCTTAATTGGTTCATGGCTCTCCTGCAGATCCACCGCAGGGAGGTTTGTGTTGTCATGTTTGGAGGGATGGGTATTAGTTTGACAAGTCACCCTGCAGGTCTCTTGATACTTCCTTATTTTCCATGTGTCATGAATTAGATGTTTTGAAGATTAATTTCAAACAAAACAACATATTTAATTTCCCTTCAGGAGCAGAAAAATTTAAATGTCTTTAAAATAAAGCTCTCATTCTCCTCATCAAAACCTGCATGATCCCTTTCCTGTTCTTAAAGCTAATTAACCAGTCTAGCAGCAGGACTTTCCCAATTTCAAGGTGAGTTGTTTTCATTGCAACTGTGTGATTTTAGTGTAACTGTAAAGGTCTGTCAGTATTCAATATTGAAAAGGCAACCTGGTTCTTTACTGGTGCATGTATTTTAAAATTTTTTCTTTGCACTGATAGTACCACTGGTGTGAATTACTTCTAGATGAAAGAAAAGGAGCTTGGTGTAAATTTTCATTAAGTGTAGCTTCTTATCTGAGGATTAAGTGGCACTGGGAGAGTTTTATTATTGCCATAATTAAGGGTGAAGAAGTTAATTATTCCTGTTTTAATGTGTCTCCATATTGGCTAACAGAAGTGTGTGTTGACTCTAGTATGGAAATTCTAAGATGAAATCTAAAAAAATAGAAAAAACTGTGGGCAAAGGGCAAAGAGATTTTTTTTTTTTAGGAGGAAGATGGACTGTAACAACAACTTCCTGGTGCTGTAGCACAAATGATGGGTTAGGTAGGGCAAGAACAGAAAACTGGTTCAAGAAAAAGAAGTGGAAAGATGAAAACTTTGAAGGATAATTTATCATTTCAGATGCTAGCCCTCTTGACTGGCCTTGCTTTCCAAAGTACCTGCTCATAGTTTAGTATTCTGGATCTTCTTTTGACCTGCTTGTACTGCAGGGACAGAGGTCTGTCTCTCTGAGCAGGTCGGGTTGTCTGTAATTCCTTTGCTGACGCCACTGGGGCTCCGAACAGGCTGTAATGTGTGGCTGCTCTGTGTTCCAGTGGCACGCTCCTGTCCTTTGAGCCCTGGATCACCTCCTGCAGCAAGAGCTGTGTAGGCACTGCCTTGGCTCTGTCATTCTCAGCCTCGTGCCTCCCTCCGCTGAGCCAGAGGAAGGATGTAGGCCCAGCTGCTTCATTCTCTGAGCATTATTCACAGAAGCTAAAGGGAGGAAAGGTCTCTCCTTTCCCAGTGTTTCCATAAGGGCTTTTTGCTCATATTTTCAAGATAACTTAAAAGTTGGTCTTTTGTTTTAGATGGTTTGTTTCTGTCGCCTTAGGGAACTACAGGACATGCTGTGGCAAATTTCTTGATTTTCAAATGCCTTATCTATCAGGTTTTTTTCATTTCCTGCTCTTTCTTTCATTTTCAGAGAGACGTCATTCAGAGTCCTCTCTGTGGTCTGCTGTACGGATTCTCCAGATAAACCTTTGGAGCAAAGGCTGCTTTGTTTGTCTTTCACTTAAGCCATGCTGGGCGCTTTTGCTGTAGGAATTTCTATTGTTGCAGTGGCAGGGTCCTTTAGGGAGCAGAGTTTTTACAATTTTCCTTTGTGGAGTTCTGGTGAGGTTAGCAGGTGTATTTCCCTTTACAGGGATACTGTTTGGGCAGTTTGCACCTTCCTTCCTTCCTGAAGGATACTGCCTTCTCATTATACTTTTCTCCAGTAAATCAAAGCAATATATCTTCAACTACTAAATTCCTTCCGAGGGAGAGAGAACAGCTTGCAAACACCACTTTTTTTTCATTGTAGAATTGGACAACAAGAGCTGGAAATACTTTATGAGAAAAAAAGAGGCCCTTAAAATTCCCCTCTGTCCCTGGAGGTTTCTGTGGTTTCTATAAATACTTAATTTCTTTGCTTTGCTTCAGATATTTGGCAGTTAAAAGGCAGGGAAGAGCCCAGATCAGTGTGAGATGTTCTTATTAATTATTCCATGGAAGGATATTTATACTCTTTGTTTCAAACTTTGGTTGGACTCCATGCAAAACAGGAGTGGAAAGTTTGGAAGCTTTTAAGTGGTTCAAAGGTACTACTCCTGCCTTTGACCAAATAAATGCCTTACAGTTTTTGAAAATACATGCTTGTATTTCTTCATTGTTGTCTTATGCTGTTTGAAAATAGTGATTTCACTCATCCAGTGACTGTATTTCAGAAATTGCTGGTGAATTTTACGGGACTGGCTCTTATATGTCTGAGTCAGGAAGAATTTGGTGAAAGTCTGTGAATAAATAGCAGTTTGAAATTGTGCATGTCTTAAATCCATGGAGGCAAATGAAATGTACTGTTTAATTATCCACCTGAAATCAATGTGCAAAAGATGCAACCCAAACTGTTTTATAACTCTCACAGGATGTAATTTATCTCTATAATGTGCATAAAAGGTGCTGTAGAGAAAGAAAATTGATTAGGAAATTCTGAAGTGTTAGGATTATTTCAAAGCTGTGAGCCCCTTTTTTATTTTTCTGTAACAACCTGAGTACTTAGTAGTATTATCCATTTCTGCCAGTTGCATCAGACAGGAGCTCTCATCATTTCACTTCATTGTAAAATTGAACACAGATAAAGCTGATTTTAGTTAAAGCCATGCTGAAATATGCCTCCCTTACCCTTAGGCTCCTTGCAGTCACCATCTGAGGACGCTCACTGTCACTTTTCCAATATGGACCCAAAGCTCCTTTTCCCAACTGACAGTGGCACCAGTAGCTGACAAAGCTGACACGTGTACTCCCTCTTGGCACACTCGTCTTGCCTGGCTCCTTGCACAGCTCTTAGTCTGATTGAGACAAACATGATCACTGAGACAAGTCTGGGGTATATTTGATTGTTTGGCTGCTGTTTCATAAATGAAGATTTTTACTCACCAAACAAGACAGGTGCTATTACCAGAGTGGAGAAGCATTCTGCAAACCCAAGTCTGCGACTGAGCAAGCAGCAAGGAGATCCTCTCCTTTGCCCTCTCCAAGCCCCGACTTTGTCTGCCCAGATAGGTTCTCAGGTTTGCACTTGGAAGGCAGAGCAGGCAATCTGCTGCATGGCTCATGTACTGATTAGTCCTCAACCCTTTTGCTGTTTGTATGCACTTAATTGTTTTTTGCTGGCAGACACACACAGTTCAGCATCAGATTTTGACACACACATGCTGCTGTCCCGGAGGATTTGCGGAGCGGGCTGTCTTGCAGCTGCTGCATTTTCCACCAGTTAAATTGACAGTTACCTACTGTGTGGAGTTGCTAGGAGAAGGTGAACAGTCATCATTACAGCATATTCCTTCAATAACAACCTGTAGCGCACGCTGATTTCTCTTCTGCAGGGATTTAGACATGTCTTTGCTACTGACTTAGCATTTGTACACTTATATTTTTATTGAGAGGCTGGTAGATATTTATTCAATAAGAAACAATTCAGGATCAACTAAAGAGAGGAAAGCTCTGGCATTTGAACATACACTCTTTTTGTAGGGTGATGTGGCTGATACTGGCATCTACCATCTGCTTTCCTATTGCAGCCTGTTTCTCCAACCTGCAAAGCAGAAACCAGCCTTTCTTCCTTCTGGATTGTTAAAGCCATGCACATTTATCCTGCATGGCAATGAGTTATAGTCCATTTTAAGGAATCTTTTGTGCTTCTGTGTGTATTCCTACAGCAGAAAAAGTGCATGAGAAAGGAGCTTGAGCAGTCAGTAGTATAAGTAGCTGGCTCTTCTGTATGGATTAGACTCGTGAGGTCAGAGGAGCTGTGTGTACTTGCTCTGTGCTTGGGGGGGAAGAGTGGATTTGTCTGTCAAAGTGAATAGCGATTCAGGCAGGATCGTCCCTCAGCTGTTGTAATTCTGATGTGTTTTGATATGACAGCAGCTACTGTCTAACATGCGTGGATCTTCTGAAATGTGTAGTGGACTAAGGACTGCTTTTACTTGCTGCTGAGCCTGACTGTAACTGTATCGCTGTAGGACAATAACGATGGGGGCTCGAGCGACAGAGACAACTCGGGAACTGGAAAGCGCCTCGGTACAGTATCAAATAGGAGGACATGCAGAGAAAATGTGGCAACGACTCAAAGGAATGTGAGTAGCTTGGCTTTTGTTCTGTTCCTTGGGAAAGATAATTTTCTTCTGTTTGTTAAAATGTCTAATTAGCAAACGAGAGAGTTATCTTTAAGCTGTGAACAGTATTTGCTCTCACAATACAGTACATCGTTCTCATTTACGAGGGTACTTAGATTAATGTCAGACTCTCTATTAGGTTCATTCATCTCATTTAAAATATGTATAACGAGTGAGAGTTATTATCCAAATTGAAATGCAGGTAAGTCCTTCCAAGTTAGCACTTCCATACCTCTGATATGATTTTGTAAATGTTATCTTCAGAATCAGCATTTCTGGAGCTGTTTCATCGCTGCTGTCAGTATGTATGGGTAAGTAAATTATTGCAATTCTATAGGAAGTACTAATACTTTGCCTTTAAGATTGAAGGTAAAGAAGTCTATATTAAAAGGTGCTTAGGTATTAGGAAGTTGCTACGTCTGTTTTTTGTCAATTATTTTGGTGTTCAATAATGCTAGAAACTGATTGAAGGAGTATTTGAAGGGACCACTATGTACCTGCTGTGTCTAATTCACTCCTCTCAAGTGCAATTTTCATGTAGACTTTTGGTGCAAATGATCAGTAAATAAACATCTGCAACCTCTCAGAGAGAAACTCTAGTGTGTCCTAAACCCCTCAAACTTCAACATCTCCATTTAAGTATTTGCCAGGTTTTTGCTCTGAAAGCTGATGTCAGGGTGTTGCAAATAAATACATGTTACACTTGTTGAAGCAAGGAAATGGCAGTATTATTTTTGCTGGAAAGATCTGTACTCCTGGGTTTCTAAAGGTATTCCACAGATGCTATATAGTGCCTCAGCTGTTGAAGGCAAACAGATTATTTAAAGTATGGAGGATTAGATGCATCGGCTATGGCACTGCCTGTTTCCCCTGTGCATTGGGTAGAGACTCAAACTGGCTGTGGGGAAGGGGCTTTCCACCATCTGCTTTCTTTTAAGAGAAATTGGTTTACTTGATTGGAAAGTCGCTTTTCAGGTGTGTATCATAACTTCTCTGTGATATGCTTTTGAATATTTCCTCTGAATCCTATCATTACTCTCTTTATAATGTGGGAAAAAATGTTCCTGTAAAAACTCTGAAGTGTGCACAGCAGAGGAAATATTTTTGATTATTTGATGATGTCACACATTTTGCCTCTGAGTTTCTGCTACCAGAGACCTCCATCAGTTTGTGCAGGTTTCCATTTGTGTAGGGTCTTAGCTGCTGTTTTTTTTTCATTCAGTAAGTTTTCTGTTACCACAAGGCTCTTGGGTTGAAACATTTCCCTTCAGCTGCCTCTGGAATGGTACCATTAAACAAACTAACATAAATAAGTAAAGATTGGTGACACTCAGTGCAAGAGCTCCAGGAAATAAGGTTCATGCTTCTTTAGGAGCAGTTAGAATGATATTTGGAGTTTGTGGTGTGTCAATATCAAACAGAGCTTAAGTGTTTGGAAACCACACACCTTTCACATGTTGGTGCCAATCTCATGACTGTTATGACAAGATGATGCTAAAACACTTGTATTTTAAAAAACCAGGTTATATTATTAGATACGCTCAGCTGACTGTTTTTCAGACTTACTAATGGTTTCATTTTAATTATTCACTAGTCAATTGGAAATCACTGACTAGTAAATATTATGAATATTGTATGGGGAAATTTCAAGGAGTTGAAATTTTCAGAGTAGATATCCTGGCTCACTTTATAGTATAAGCATCAGTCATTAAGAAAAAGGATTCATTTTATTGATGAAAAGATATCAAAGTAGAAGCATGCTTGTTTGTGGTAGGGGAGAGGGACAGATAAGTGGGACTGCCAGATAATCTGACTTGGGAAGAATTCTTTTATAAACTGTCAGTCAGGAGAATTTTTTCGTGTTAGGGATGGGAACTGTGAATGATGCTATGCATTATGCCAGATTATGGAGTTTTTAAAGTAGTGTGCAGTAATGTATTTACACTAAACTCAAGACTTCATGGTTTGAATTATGAAGCCGAATCTGTTCTTGCTGATAGACTCCACAGACCTACATAACTTTCATGTGATTTCAACACAGTTTTGCTGTATTTTGCCAGTCAGGAGTGCTGATCATCTTCTTGTAAATGGATCATTATTTCTAAAAGAACATTGGATTTCATTTAGGTAGCTATCTGGATAATGTTCAAAAACTGTACAATAGACCCTTAAAATTAGCTTTAATTTTCAGTTAGCATTTCAGATTTTTTCATAATAGATTTTAATTATGAATTTGGCAGCAGAATTCCATTTAACCTCATATGTCTTGGGGTATTTTTGTTGTTGGCTCATTGTTTCTT
>WEIT01018989.1:1347-48779 GCA_013389985.1 Dryoscopus gambensis | reverse complement strand
TGACTAAAAGGAGAGAAAATTGCACTCTGCTGTGGTTAAGGGAAGCTAAACAGAAATTGAGTACATCACTTACAAAGTTGCAGCTGACAATGAAGTGACTCAGTTTTCACAGTCCATAAAGCTTTGCAATTAGTCAGGCAGCGCTGCAGACTGAAGAAGCCAGCCTTCTCCCCGACCTTTCTTTTCTTTTACAAAACTGCTTAGACTTGTAAAGAACTACTACATTCAGTTTCTGTTAAAGGCTGCAGCTGCTCACAGCATAGACACACATTTCCTGAATACATATATGCAAGGAATAGTGATTGTAAAGGAGTATGTGACTTGCTCCTAAAAGCTTGTGTGACTGTTGGCCAGCATATGTAATTTCATTTGTGAAGTCAAATACTGTTAAAATGATATTGTATTTATTCCTGTGGATTCTGCTAGAAACGTGATTCCCAAAGTGGTTTTCTGTGAGTGGAACGAGTTTGTCAGATGTATTATCCCTAAAAGGTGAGCTTTTTCTGAAGGTATGGTGGATTAAGTTGTCTCCCATGATACATTCTTGCTTTCCAACTCTCATTGCTGCCTTCATGCTTTTTTTAGCTGTTCTAGTGTGACTGATTTTGACACCACCCAGGGATTTCTTCTGTGGTAAAAACAGCAATAACTTTTTTTTCCCCCTTACTATAAACTTAATCGGTTCCTAGGTTGGATTCCCTCTGTGTTTTCATACCTAGTTGCATCCTTACAATGGAGAAAGTTGTCTGAGGGCAACTGAAGTTAAAGGAGATGGTCCTACTCGAGCAGCTCTCTAAGAAAACAACTATGGTCTTGAATCTGTCATGTTTTAAGTCCTTGATTCTGTGGTATTGTAAATCTAGTACTACAGTACCTAGAATTGTATCAAAATATGACAGAAAATGTTGATCCAATATGAACTTTGTCTGCGGGTTCAATTTTGTTCCAGTATTTTTGAAGGCTAACTTTGAACTAGCAGGTTTTATAAAGATCCAGTATGGCCCACGTCACTCCAGGGTTATGATGCACAGATAACACCTGTGCTTTTGTAGCCTACAAATAGCTGGCCTGAAAGAAGACCAGCATAAACATCCGTGTTGTGTACTTGGGCTAATTCAGGACAATTGTAACCATTTATTTGCACCTCAGCTGAATCAGTGAAGTGCTGCTTGGTAATCTATAACTAGCAGTTACAGAACTGTATTCTAAACCCCCCTGAGCCTATTGTTTGCCTTGGCTCTATAAAGCTCTTTGCCACCACTGGTGATATCTCACGGATCTGCAAATCAAAAAACCAGCTGAAAAGTGCTTTATTAAAATTTTTATTCTTCTTGAAGTGAATGCCCTGAGAATGAGTACTCATTAGCTGCAATTGTGCTGATTATGGTCTGTACATGAAGCTGGACTGTAATGAGATTTAGAATGGCTTATTTTGAATGAGTAAGAGAACTACGCTCATCTGAGTCAGTGTTGTGAAATGACAAAAAGTATTCCTAAGTTGCTTGTCTCTGAAAATTTGGGCAAATACATCTGATTTTAGGCGTTCCAGAAAAGCCAGTATACCTGGAGGTATCATCTGCTGGAGAACAATAAAATAACATGTATATTAAGGCTTTGCTTTTCCCAGAATTAGTAGTTCTATAAATATAGCTCGATTGTTAGGGAAAAAAAAGCTTTTTCTTGTCTTCTTCACTGACCTCATGTTTGTAATCATTATCATTTAGCATTTTTGCATGATTTTGTTGCTATGCATTTAATAAGTTTTTCAGAATAAGAGACTTGAATTTCAGTCATTCAACCTACCGAGCATAATGCAGATATTATTTGAAGCAGTGCTGTTTAACTGGGAGTGATCTCAAGGAAGATGCTTGTCTGTACAAGTGCTTATGCTCCATTATCTATTGTTTGACATTGGCTGCCGCTTGTTTGACCCAACCGTTCTCCAGACTTTTGGCGCCCCAGGAAAACAAGTAGCCTCCATAAATATTATGGAGACATTTAATTGTTGTGAATTTCTCTGATAAATAGTGTTTGGAGGCAGTTACATTTGAATAGTCCACTGTTAGTGTAATTTATGCCAGAAAGAGAGTAAAGAACAAACTGCTGGGTAGAATTTACTTCTTTCTTTAGTTCTTCTATGATACAGAACTGTTCTGCCTGGGAAATTTGATATTAAATACGTTTTTTTTTTCCTTCTGTGTCACCTGCAGAATTTATTGAAGAATTAACATCTAACATCATGCTAACCTACAGTTACATGTTTTGTATATTTATTTACCATGTTTTGAATAGTTTATTTATCTTCTTGGTTTTGTTTTTATTTTGAAATAGCTTGGATAACACTTAGTTTAATTCTGTAGCTTTCTTTTGCCATTTTACTAAAGGCTTGATGAAGGTTTGAGTTTTTTTCTTCTAAACTGAAGATTTTTATTAATATTGCTGTATTTCCTAACCTCAAATACATTCACTTAAGATACATCAGATACCTTTTTGGCAGAAATGCCAAACATACCAGGCTCATCTGGAGCTGCAAATTGTTGTCCTTTTTGATGGATCCTTTTCATCTTTAGTGTGTGATTTTCTAATGCACAGGCAACTGCACTGCAAAAAGCATTACATCATTGGCATTAATTTCCATTAGGGTGGGTTGGAATGCAGAATTCCTGCTCTGAAGAATACATAAAAAAGCCTTGAAAAAGGCCACAAGAGTAAAAGCTCAGAAGAATGAGAGTTCTGAACTCTCTTAAAAAAAACTTAGATAAGTATCTCTTTCTGACTTTTCTACTTCCAAACCCTTAAACTGAAGTGGCAGCAACCTGATTATTTGAAAGCTGCTTGTCCTAGTCCCTCTGCTGCCAAAGATGACCTGGGAACACAGCTCTAAGCAACTCAGAGGAATAGTTACCTATAGTCAGGAAATCTCTGAGATAGATATAAGCAAAGTAAGCTGTGCATGAAATCTGAAACTTTCCACTGAAGAAGTTCAATTAGAAAATTACTGACAAACTCTGATTTAGTTATTTTCAGCTTAACTAGAAAGACCTTGGATTTTACAGGTAATTGAAAACTGGATGTTTCTCTTTCACAGAAAACTGCTGAAGTATCAGAGAATGTTTTATGTTTCAATAGCTGCCAAGACACCCTCAGCAGCCATAATCCAGTTATAGTTTATAGACCAGGTTTATGGGATAATCCTGTAACAGTCAGTGGCAGTAAGACAGAGATAGCCTTTTCCCTGGCATATTCTGCTGTGACAAGGAATCCCTATTTTAGTATTACATCTTCCTTGAACTGGCATTATGGGTCTTCATTCTAAATAATTGGAACAAATTTGAGACTTCAAATTAATTTACCTGTATTTGAAATTTGTCTCAATATCTTAATGTAATCCATGTATTTTGTGCCTTTAAAACATATTATATATATATGGCACATAATTATATTCTGCTGGAAAGTGTTGAGTCCTTCCTTGATGCTTCTGTCCTGAAGGCTCCTCAAAATTGCCTAACTATCTTGATTCATTGAGTGAAATAGTAAGCTTGCCTCTGGAAGGAAAACTGCAATCATTGAAGGATAGATAGCATTAGAGTGGTGCGTGTATATGTAAAAGGAGTGAAAAAAATTTATACTCTTCAAAATAAGTTTATCTCTACTGGATCTGATTGGTGTAAATTTTGCTCTTAACTTAAAATGTGGTAAATAGAAAATTTGTCTTACTTTGACCTTTTGATTTTGAAATTCCTTTCTAAGCAGATTGATTTAATACTGCTTGTTTCTCTAAAATATTAAAAAATATTTGTCAAAGACATGTCAAAATGAAGAATGGTAATACCATACATACGTAAATAGTTCAGTGATAATTGTGAGAAAGCGTTGCCTCCAAGAGAGAAATATTTAATTCTATTTTTGGTTGTTTTCTTGGGTAGTTCAGTTAGCCATTTTCTACTTTGTGTGAGCTACATATCAAAATGGGATTCCCTCTCCACTTGATTGCTAGAAAATCCCTACTGTTCCAGAAATGTTTAAATATGTAATGTTTAGAAGTAACTAGGCATGAAAGTGTTAAAACATTTTGTTTCAGTAAACCTATATGAGTAATTGTATTCCTGGCTTTGTAATTAAAAAAAGCTTGGAGCATACTTAGAGACTTCTTGGAAAGAAATAAAAAATTGGTAATATATTTCCATGAAAGAGAAATTATATTTCCAAGAATGCCAAATGGACAACTCATGAACACTTAACGATCATAAGGCCTAGGCCCTAATTCTAATTTAATATATCAAACCTTTCCCTTTTCCTTCATCACTTGAATGTGGTTCATATGCTGTATGAAAGTGAACACTAGCTAGAAGAAAAATGGTTTGCCTTCATAGCAGAGAGGGACAAAATGGTTTGAATATGATTGTACAACAACTGCAAGTCTGTTTTTAGGCTGGATATGAGGTAAATGCAAGATATGAGCATCCCAAAAGATTATGAGGGACTTGTGAGAGTTTATAGCTCAATCCAAACTTTGACTTGCTTACATCACTGTGAGAGCCCAAACCAAAGTTTGTGAGTTTGTGCTTAAACATTGTCTTGGTTTGAAAGACAGATGTCTGTTAAGGAAAGGCAGGAGCCTCCCTTGGAATGGAAGATGCAACCCCCTTCCCTCCGAATTATTATAATTTTGAAATCAAGGGCTTTCAGGCAAAGATATGGGGAATAGGAGTAACAGTTCTTTTACTAGTGTATATATATATATATATATATATATATATAAAAACAAAGCAACAATANGGTTTAGCCTGACAGAGTCAGGGGTACAACCTGACCCCCTGACGGTCAGCGGGTTGGTAGCAGTCTAGCAGTCCAATTAAATGGTGGCTGCAGTCCTCCTGGAGTGATGGTTCTGTTGATGCGTGATCCTGTAGAAGAGTCTGGTCTTCCTCTGGCAATCCAGTGGAAGAAGGCTTCCTCCTCCCTTGCAAAACCCCAGACTTTATCCAGATGGGAATGCTTGGCTCCTTCTCCCTGGGCGGAGCATCTCACAATGGGATGGTGAGTCATGAGGCAAGGCATTGATGGGGCCATTAACAGGAGATGGTCCAGGAGCGAGTTATCTGTGGGTCATGTGGCAAGGCATCGTTGGGGCCATTAACAGAAGACAGTCTGGAGGGAGGAGGCAGGGAACATTGCTACACGTAGTTTCAACAGCTCATGAAGATGGTAATAGAATACACGGTAACCCTGGTCAAACATGTAGAGCCTTTTAGACTCAAAACTTAAATCGTGATCGATGTAATGCAACTTTGTCAACATGTCTACTGATATACTATAAAAAGAAAAAATAAGTATGGTATTAGAATTCTGATAGAAAATCTTACTTGGTTTAATCCTTTAATGAAAATAAACATGCCCTAAGATTTTAATATTATCAATTCCTGAAAAAAATAGTTGGCTCAAGTGGACATAAACCATATGGAGCCAGATCTGTCATCAATTTTTCTGTCTTGACTTACAATCACCTTTGACCAGACAAATTCTGGATACAGGAAAGAGTCAACCTTGCCTTAGTATGAGGTCATATTTAGCCTTCTAGTACTCTGCTCATCTTCTTCTCTGTAAGACAAAGAGCTGCATTCAAAATCCAAGGTTTGTAATATAAAAATATCCTTATGTTCATGTAGAAGATCAAAGCAAAATGTAGAGTTGAGAATGAGTTAATGAAAACATATAATTTCCTAGGAGTTTTACCTAAGACTTTTCCGTTTAAAAATTCAGAACATTTTTATCATCAGTTCAATGCTAAAATCATCTTGTTGGTTCAAGAGAGAGGGACTCAGAAGTTGCAGAATTCTTGGATCATGTTACTATTTGGGGAAACATGGTTATTAGCAGAATTTGATTTTTAAATACTTTTCAACCTTGATATATCAAATGAATCTCAAAGGCATTTTTACTTTGAATGATCAAGGGAATAGAATGAAACTTTATGCTTCAATTTATACATCAGCTTTGGTAGAGGAAGATTTCAAGGGGAAGAAGCTCAAAGAAAAGGTAGAATTCATAGAAGTTTTAGAGATTAACTGTATTCTTTTCATTCCCAGTAATGAAAAACGGTAATGCAGCTTTACGTATGGTGACTGAATTGAAATAAACTCAAAAAATACTATGTAAAGCTCTCTAACGGCAATGTAAAGTGACAAAGATGTGATTTCTCACACTAAAATGCATTCTTATCATTTGACAATGATTCTCATTATGATGATACTTCTGGCATGGAACTGAAATTTTCCTACATTGTACAAGCTATATTAAATCTGTCTTTAGCTGGCACCTATGCCTTACTGAAGCTGGCGGAGTACCATATGCATGGGATCAATTCCAGCTTCCTATATGGGCATGATTACAAAAATCTCCATATGATGCTTCACTTCTGAAAATTAGTTGATGATTTTCACAAAAGGGCTGCTGCATAATGTAATTCTGAATCTCAGCAAGAAGTACTTCATGGCCCAGCTATGGGCTCTATTTGCTCAGTCATCTGCTTTTATTCAGTCCATTATGATCTAATAATATTTAAATGCACTCCAGTTCCTGGCTGTACTGGGGCTTTGTGGTTCAATCTGAAAATCTTGTAGATTTACAAGACTGCAGTTCAAAGATGTTAGAAAATGTCAAGATCCAACAACCAATTTTTTCTTACAGGTACAATGTGGTTTTTACTACAAATTTTTCTGAAATGAACAGCATGAAAGAGGTTTGGGGGTTTTGAATGAAGAATATAAAAGATATGTAGTAGTTTTTGAGGCATTATAAAGATAATACATTTCAAGTTATGCCTATAGAGCATAGACCATAGAACTTGGGCCTGTGATTTCTCAATCCAGTCAATAATCAAATAAAATTAGCCTGGTTCTGGTCTCACTTAAACCAGTATAATTGGACAGTATTGAATTACAACACAATAAATGAGATCTCAAAACAGATTTACTTTATTGTGACAAAAGAGCACAGTATTTCATAGGTGCGGTGGAATTTGGCTAAGGTTTATTGCTAATTCCTTTTTATGAACACTGGGCTATGTCAAGCATGTTATAATTTTCAGAGTTAACTCTTACTGTCTTACTGAATATGATTCTTATTTTCTTAATTGCTAAGTGAACAAATCACCTGATAGATCAGGAATGATTCCCTGAAAATTGTCCTTTTTTTTTTCTTTTTTTTTCCTGCCCCCCAAGGGAAAGAAGCATGTTTACCTCCCTTTGTCTATCACTTGGCTGCAGCTATAGTAGTAACATAGAAGCAGATTGCACCAAATTTGCTATTTATTGCTCTGATTTTGGATTTTTGCCACTCCCACTAATGAGCTATGTTTTTGCAGATAGACAAATTAAGGATGGGCTCCTCAGCTCACATGCATTCAATTGTATCCCAGTTTGTAATTAAATTTATTTTTAACAATAAAATCAGCAGATTGTAATTTGTATTATAATTATCGCAAATAGATCTCACCACGTTTAATGCAACTGTGAAACTTTGACAGTGCAGATGAGGCGAGTTAGACCTTGAAAGAAAAACAGTCGCACAGCATGATCTAAAATTTTATTTTGGCAGTTTTTCTGTAGTAATTTGGAGAATGGAACAGGGGAAAAGGGAGGGGACAATTTTATCTAAAAACACCCCCACTCAAACGAAATAATTATATTGCATTCCCTTCTAGTGTTGCATTCAATTAGCACGGCAGGCACAAGATTGGACAGTATTTGGTACAGTAGTAGACATATCTACCACATTAAGTGATGAAGTCTTAAATCTTGTACTTGCATTTTTAAGGGTGGCTGAAGACTTCTCAGTATACACTCAGCACTTCTAACAGTGTTTAATGAAAGTTAGAAGTTTTGTTTTTTCTCTGTTGAGTTGCCTCAGAGGAAAGTGTCAGAAGCACAAAAGCCTTTGTTGCTTCACTTCATGATTAAATACAGCCTTCCCTATTGAAAGAACTCTTTTCTTTTGCATTATTATCCTGTTACAAAATGTCTATTCGTATCACAAATATTTCAGTTTCCTCATGCTTCCCTTCATAATTAACACTGAAAGCCTAACATTGTGAGTCTAGGAGCTGCCATTTCTTCCTGTGCAAAGATTTGAGCTCAGCAGTTACACATGTAAAAGAGATGTTTTACTCAGTAAACTATCACATTACCAAAAGTAGACTACTAATAAGCAAATGTAGGCTACTATTTTAAATTTAAATTTCATTATCCACAAGACATCAATGCCTTGCATAGGTAATTGCAACTACCCAGATTGCCCTATCTTTGTAAGTGAATTATGAAAGTGAAAATGAGGAAAGGTGTTATCTGGGAAATACTATATTACCAATTATAGTGAAGTGATTGTACAATCATAACACTTCTATTCAGGCCTTTGTACTTCAATGGAAGGGAGCTTTTTTTCTGTTCACATTAACACTTTCCTAAAAGATTAAGTAGTCTTAAAAAGGTCACATTTATACTGTGGGGAAAATTATTAACACCAGAAATTATCCCACTTATCTGTGGCAGCTTCAGTTCACAGCTTTGAATTCAGTGACACGTGCTTGCTTCAGTGGTTAAGCTATTTTCTTCTCACTTACTTCCACAGGTTTTTTTGGAAAGAAGTGTTACCTTTAATCCAGACTGTAGAAATCCATATAATTTCAAGGATCTGGCTTATTGGCACAGTTAAATGGATAATGGATGTGGCATGCAGTGGGAATGAACTGTCAGAGCTGGGATGCAAGTATTAATTCACAGCCATAACTGGTGTATTGAGAAATTTAATCCCTAAATTGCATCAAAAAGATTTTCCCTCAGTGAAGCTGAAAAAGCAAGGAAATGTTATGCCAATACTGTTCACGGCAAAGCCAGTGCTGAAGCACTGTTAACAAAACCATGAGATTGCTTCTCTCCCTCAGAGCAATCGGAACAATAGAGAACACGGAATCAAAGATGCAGTGTTTTATATTTGCTTGGCACCATGCTAACTTAATCAGGAATGAACTTGCTCAAGGATTTTTTCCATAGAAATAGGACAACAAGCCGTTCTGGTACCACTCCTAGAGTATGAGTCACAAAGAGAAAGCAGCAGAGAAAGACAGGGGTATTTTCCTTTTACAAAACCACTCACTTCCTTGCAAGGTTATGCACTTCTTTTTGTTTCTAAATGTGTTATTTTGATTCTTTTCCTATTAATGTTTGAAAAATTTAAAGGTAGATGATGTCAGTGTTGATGGAGCAGGTTGTCATCCCCCTCCATTTTTGCTGTCAGATGGATGCTACATTCTGTGTTTAGTCAATGCAATGTGAAATCCTGACGTGATTGCAAGTTCTTGTGACTCTTTATCAAATGAGTTTGTTCTAGCAAAACGGACCAAATGATACCAATAAATTTTCTCTCATCATTCATTCATTAGCATTAAGAAGTATTGTGATGTGCGAGATTTCTCTTGATTGTTAAAGTGCTTCTCACTCAAGCTGGACCCAAAAGCTAGTTTTTCACTTCATTTTTCTTAATCAGCTTCTAAAAAATATACTTAAAACCTCTGAGAAGGATTTTTTGTCCTACTTGTTACAGATGATTAGGTTCCTGAACTCACATTTAGTTGGTAAAATTAGGTCTTTGTTTGACATTCTTGTTAATGTCATGTTTCCTGTCTGCTGTAGTTCGTTATCACAAAATCATGGAATAGGTGAGATTGGAAGGGACCAGAGTGGATCATGTGGTCCAATCTCCTTGCTCAAGCAGAGCCCCTAGAGCACATGGCACTGGACTGCATCCAGACAATCCTTGAATATCTCCAGTGAGGGAGACTGCACAACTGGACAATCAGTGCTTGGTCACCTGCACAGTAAAGAAATTCTTCCTCATGTTCAGGTGGAACTTCTTGTGCATTAGTTTCTGCCCATTGCCTCTTATCCTATTGCTCAGCACCACTGAGAAGAGCTTGGCTCCATCCTCTTGGCACTCTCCCTTCAGATATGGACAGACATTGATGAGGTCTCCTTTTAGCGGCCTCTTCTCAAGGCTGAGCAGGCCCAGCTCTCAACTTTTCCCTGTAAGAGAGGCGCTCCTGTCCATTAATCATCTTTGTTGCCATCCCCTGGGCTCACTCCAGAGAGACTCTGTGTCTCTCTTGTGCTGAGGAGTCCAGAACTGGACACAGCACTCTAGATGTGCCTCACCAGGGCTGAGCCCAGGGGCAGGATCACCTCCCTCGACCTGCTGGCAATGCTCTTCCTAATGCACCTCAGGATCCCATTGGCCTTCTTGGCCACAGGGGGGCTGCTGGCTCATGGACAGTTGTTATCCACAGGATCCCCCGGTCTTTCTCTGCAGAGCTGCTCCAGCAGGCAATCCCCAGCCTGTGCTGGTGTGTGGGGCTGTTCCTCCCCAGATGTGGGACCCCGCATTTGCCTTTGTTGAATTTCAGAAGGCTCATCCCTGCCCATCTCTCCAACCTGTCAGGGTCCTTCCGAAAGGCTGCACTCTGGGCAATCGGGCACTCCTCCCAGCAAACCTGCTGAGGAGGCATCTGCCCCTTCATCCAAGACATTGATGAATAAAGGGCTCAGTACTGAACCTTGGGGGACACCAAGGCCTCCAACGAGAGACCCTGTGCCGCTGTTCAGCCAGTTCTCAATACATCTCACTGTCCACTCATCCAGTCCACGCTTCCTGAGTTGGCCTATGAGGATGTTGTGAGAGATGGTGTTGAAAGCCTTGCTGAAGTTGACGTAGACAATGTCCACTGCTCTCCCCTCATCCACTCAGGTGGTTTGGACAGTATTGCTTATACTGTCTGCATACGCTGCAATCAAACAACTTCTCAAACATTTCACATAGGTTTCTTGAGCTCTACTAGCACAAATACATTAATGTATCTGGGACTATTATGAAAACATTTGTTCTGAAAGGAAGAGTGAACTAGTACCTGACCTAGAATAAAGGCTTAGTTCTTAGTTTCAGTTAATTCCATTTTGGTCATGTCACTGACCATGACTTGTTTTGCTAACAAGAATTTCTTTTAATGCTTCATCTCTTGGAGAAAGAGGCTGAGGTAATTTAAATGACTTGTGGTGCTGACGGGCTTCTTGAACACCGAAATCTGGTAATCAAACTTAATGCATTTCAGATAAGCATTTGTTAATGGAGGTTTGGGACATGTGCACTTTTGGAGTGGATAGCTCACAGCTATTTCTTTGCAAGAGTAAAAGTATTAAAAAAGTATTTCAAAGGGATAGTTAAGACAAAAATGGAGAAAGGGAAATGTATTTTGGGAACACGAGTTTTCTTCATCTCTACTCCTACTCATCTCTGCACTTTTTGATTACCCAGTGTTTCCCCTGATATGGGCCTACATGACAATTCATTTCTACGGACTAGCTTCTGAGGCCTCTGAAATCCAGAGTCACCAGCAGAACTGATTAAATGCTAAAATCTCTATCCCACAAGAAGTGTTAAATTCTGCATACTTCTCACAAGATTGTAAATGGTTTCAAGGTTGGAAAGTTCATGAATCTTTTACTTATATGTTATGCAATCGCTTCATCTGGGAAATCAGTAAGGCAAATGATTATTGATTAGTTCAAGTGATTTATTCTAATGGGACCTGCCCAAGTCCAAGTCCTGTGTGGTAGTGCTCTCTTGTTAAAGATGATGATATGCGGGGGGAACAAGTTCTGAAACCTCTCCTCATGCTCTTCTTTCCAGCCTCCCAACCAAAGATTCTGGATAGTGGCCAGACTTGAAAAGTAAGTCTACAGGGTTCACAAAAATAGTATTTTTGTCTGATATTTCCTGATCTGCTTATAAAGACAGTCTTTGCAATAAGGAGTTTTTGTAGTGGTTATATGTGGGTGCACCACAACCTTCCACCCTCTGCATACTCGCGTAGACTTACATCTCATTACTGTCTAGCTATTAATTGTATGTGTCTGTGAACAATGATGGCTTCAAGCACTAAGCTGTCAATATGACTTTCCCAGATGAACATCTGAGTAGGCGTAAATGTCATGATAAGCATACTGCCTTCATGTATCACAGAAAGTTATTACCTCCTTTTCGCTGATTCTTATGTAACTATACTTTTGGCTGATAAAGTAGAATAAATACTTATTATTTTTCATAGTCAGCTACATTAAACATATATATAGATATCTGTGAAAATTCCTCTTACTGATAGGGATATTTTTTCCTTCCAAATACCTATCAAATCTGACTGATACTCTTTCCATATTCTTACTTAGATGACCCTGAATGCTTTTGAGAATTTTGGTATGCAAGGGATGTATACACCAATATCAATTCAAATCACCAACACCAATTTGCCCTCAGAAACCATGGAGAAAAAAATTAATTGGATACTTTCTTTTACTTAAAAAAATGTAAGAATAGAGGTAGCGTCACTGCATACCATTGCTAAAAATGTATCTGTGTGGCTGGACTCATCCCCACCTTTGGAAAGTGATAATAAATTTAAAACATAGTATTTATATTTGCTTTGATCTTTTTTTTCTGTGAGTTTTCCAAATTGAAATAGTTTTAGAAGGATAATAAATAGCAGGAAAATAATAAAAAATTATGGCATGAAATTGGTATTTTAGACAAAACTGAGGATGCCCTTCAAAAGTAGAGTGATGTAACCTCCACAGTTAAGATAGGTATTGTCAATGCAGAATAGCACAGAAAGATATTTTGTACCAAAAAGAAAAAAACAAAACCAGAATGATCAGTAAGCTCCTGTAAAACACATGTTATTATTATTTATAGTACAGCATGTAGAATGATATTAGAGTTTTTTGGGCTGTATCCTCTGGGATGTTTAGGTTCCAGGCTGCTGGTGTAGCTGACTGGCTGCCCTGTTAGTGGTGCTTCTTGGGAGTCAAAGTGTGACATATGTGATGAAATGTAGAATACTGATAATCAGAAAAGAAAACCAAACCCAGAACTTAAATGCAAGATGCTTGGGGAATTCATATGTGAATGTAGAGGCTGCCAGTACACATTTTATTTAGCATTAACTGCAAATCCAAAAGAAGTTCTTTATTGTAATTTGGTGGGGGGGTTGTGTTGGGGTTAGGAGCAGATGCTTAAACTTTCTATTCTCTTCTTAGATCAGTGCATAAAAAAATCAAACAATGCTGCCTGCAGCTTTTAAGCCTTTCAGAGAGCTTCTTTTCAGTGGCAATTGCAGAACATGAGTGTGGAAATGTTTAAACCAAATGTTCCCTAAGCATCTCTCAGTGTTCATGTGATCCTCAGTGATCAAAGGCTTTCAGAAAAAGCATGGAAACAAAAGTATTTCTTATATCTTATTCCTTTCTAAAAGATAGTGCTAATTTTATTTGTCCATTAATGCCATAATTGAATTAAATAGAAAATGCTCCTTTGCTTCCATTTAACTGTTCTAAATCAAAGTTTCTAAACATTCTTCTCTTGGTCTACCTCAGTGAAGAGCTTAGTTGGGTGCAGGACATAAGAAACTATGATCAGGAGTGACTGACGGTTATTAATGGAATCTCAGACAAAATAGAGAAATGAAGGTTGAACTTCCAGGAAGTAATTAGGGTGTTTAAGTGCCTAGACCTGAACTTTTGATGGAAGCTAAGCAGAGAACTTTAATGAGACTTTTAATACAACTTTCAATAGTCTCGCCTCAATCTGTGGTGCTAATAAATTCCACCATTACAAGATTCTGCTTGGCTAATGGACATAACACTAATTATTTCACTGAAGTATCCATTTGTCACAAGACACAAATAAAACTCGTTGTCTTCTTACTCATTCTATTCTTCTTAGATCCATTTACATGTAACTGGGCTTCTGCACATCTTTCATCATATCTCATAGCTTAAAACTCCTCACAGTTCTTGTTCTGCAGTTTTTTCTAGTGCTTTATTTTCAGTTTTCTCCCCATACAAGTGTGGAAAGTTTAACAGTCTGGCAGTTTAAGCAGAATCTCATTTTTCTGTGTGTCTGTTTTAACCCTTGGTCTAGAAAAAAATGCTGTAGCTTTTTGGGCATATGCCAAAATAAAAAAAGGGAAAAGTGCAAAGTTCTTAGTTTTAAAATAAGACCAGCAAAAGTGTATGAAATGATTCATCATTTCCTGGCAAGTGTAATTATCACTGCAGTCACCATTCTTTATCTACTTGCACCCTTTAAAGATGTGCTAAATGTTACTGTAAGTTCCAAAAGTTATTGTTTCAAACTGAACCAACTAAAAAAAAATTAGAGCATCACAGGTGTGTGCTTTAAACAGGAAATGATGCTGATCTCCGGGACTCTCAGGGCTGTCTTCCTTTAGACTGCTCTGCAAGAAATGTGTCACATCTGTGTAAAGATGGAACATGCTGAGTTTATGGTAGTGGCTATACAAAGGAAAGTATTTCAACTGGTTTAGCTATTGGTTGTCATTGTTGGAACCTGACTGCTCAAATTCGAAACCAGTCCCACCTCTTATCTGGGCATTTCTTCATTGTCTAGACTGAGACACTGGAGATAGAGTAATTATGTTTAGTATTCAGTTCATGTACTTTTTAAATACAGTTTAAGCAAATCACTTGTAACTTCACTCCTATAGATGCTCCCTGGTAATCTTCTATAACCAAAGATCTTATTTTGACAAGGTATAGTTGTAATTTCAATGTATTTTGCACCTTATAAAAATGACTCAAAGCATAATTGATTCTGCCTATAAGTAAACTACTGTGGGATGCATTCTCACCAGTCACTGCTGAATGTCTAAAACAAAAATCAGACTTGGTAACATACCAGTGTACTCATTTCTCACATAGCATATGTTGTGAGATCTTTGGGGTAGCAATGAGCTTTTTTTTTGTATTTGTATAGCAACTACACACTGATGTCTTTATCTACCACTGGGAAATTTGGGTAGTATCACAGCAAACAAATGTTTAAAATACATTGTTTAAAAATTTTACAGTACATGAAAATTTTTTTCAGGTTGTTATGAATGATTGCTGTGTTAGTGAAAAGTCTTTCCCTAACAAACAAATGCTATTATTTAGTATTTCAGCATTTATTTCTGCATGTCACCTAAGGTCTGTTCATAACTAGGGGGTGCAAAGAGCTGTCTTTATTCCCATGATCCTGCAGCATTCAACTCTAGCTGAAGGTCTCTCCTGTGACCTTGTGTTGTTATGTGTTAGGATCAAAGCCTTCCCAAAACATATCTCATCCTGGAACGCTACTAAAAATGGAGGAATCCAATGGTGTGCAATGAAAAAAATATTAAGAGTATCTGAAAGGGAGGAGGAAATTACTTCAGTGTAAGTGGTAAGGGAGGTAAAAGACCTAGAAATAATAGGCAATAGCTGTGGAATGGCCACAACTCATATTAGCTAAATTCCTCCCATCACTCTGCCCAGCTGCTGATTAGTTATGTTAGGACAACAAAGCATTTCAAAGTAGGTTTCAGGTTTAGAATGGGTGAATATATTGTCTGTCTAAGAGGACTTTGTCAAAGTGTAGACGTTTCAGTACTTTTACATCAGGAAAATAAATGGATATTTTGTGATATTCAATATTGTGATATTCAATTTAGAATCTTGCATTTACCTTTTAAAATTTAATGGTATCAAAAAGAGCTGGATATGGAAGTAGATTTCATTTTAGATTTACATTAGAGTAATTAGGTAGCTGGGAAGGGTGCCAAACACATCATCACCAAATACCGGTGTGAGCTGTACTTGTCAAAGAAATTAATGTCAAAATGACCACTGAATTGCACAGTGCAATGGCAACTTTTTATTTTGTCATGAGAATTTGTAAAAAAGTAAATCATGGAAGTGCACAATATTTCAGTGTGCTGAGTAAGGGGAACCTTGAAGCTCCTGGGACATAGCAGAAGAATCTTGCATGTTAGCATTAATGATTTTAATCTGAATTGTGTTTCAGTGGTTTGGTTCAACTGTCCGCTTGATGGTATATGATTGTAGTCAGAAGGTACACCTGTAACATAATACCCCCCTTCAGAATCAGAACAACGTAATCTTTAGAGTCCAGTATAATTATCTTTGACTCCTTCAGGAAACCTGTAGGAACGTGACTTGGGAAATTTCAGTACTCAGTACTCTTTCTCCTTACTCTTTCCTCAGCAAAAGATGCTGGTGAAGAATCCTTTAAGAAGCTGAACAGGATAACCTGCTTTAATTTTTTGTCTGCAACTTAAGGGGATGCTGTTCTTGCATTGTAATGTTGCTTAACTTGAAAGATTGCATTGTGCTAATGAAAATGGGTAAGTAGGTTTGCTGAACTCCAGATTGGACTAAAGATATTTTTTAGATAAAACTAAGATTATGTATATGCAACAAATTACATGTATCCCTGCGGTTTAGTGAGTCAGACTGGTCAAGTATAGTGGCATTTTTCAAGGTTCTTTAGTATTTCTCACTGTGATTTGAAGGATTTTTGAAGGTTTATTTGCATTACTGACTGAGCAAGTGTCTGATATCGTCAATAGGGTTTGTCAGCAAGCTGGCAGAACGTAAGTTTTCCTTTCTTGGCACAGATAACATTAAGAAGTTTATCAGGGAATATTATGCAGACTCAAAATCTGTCAAAAATATGAATGACAGTGTGACAGAAACCACCTGCACAGCTCATGATATTCTCGGATCAAAGTACCAGCAGGAAATCATTGCAGTATTCTAAATAGTAAGTATGGTTTTGTAACAAGGCAGAAATCTTGAGAACCAATAGATATTTACTTTTTGTCACTAAAGCAGCTCCTTAAAGCTGGTACCATACTGAATGTGTGGCAAGTGCTAGTAAGAATTAGTGAGTTACATATTCACAAATTAACAAGATCTGTCTGAAACTAGGGCACCTGCTACATAACAGGGACAAAAAAAGATACTACTTGATGTGACTGCATAGGAAAGGGTTTTCAGAAGAAACTGTTGTTACCAAGTCACTGAAATGAAAGTTTGCCTGATACAGGAAAGGAAACAGAGGTAGAAAGAATACTTAATGCCTGCAAAGACTTTTAGTCCATAAAGTGAAACAGGTTTTGAAGCAAAAAAATTTCACCAGCTCTCAGTGATGAACTTAGGCTGTCTGAGTTGAAAGTGGCCTGTCCAAGATCAGTCAACAGAGACATGAAAAGCTCAGGGCTCTTAGGTCACAACCCAGAGTCTTATCTGTCACTCCATGCTGTTTACATTTGTATAAAAAGGAAAAATAACCAGGTTATTTTTGCCATTAATCTACTTTAAATGCCACTCACCTCATTTAACAAAGGACATTCTGTGATCAGCTTCTACCATCAATATGGCATAAGTGTGCAAGGCTTTGCACAGTATTAGCAATAACAAGCTAAATTTCTGTAAGTTAAAATTGAAGCTCCCTAGTGTGCATTCAGATGTCACTTCAATGTCATAACTTTAGATTAATGTAAGAAAAACCATGAGGATAATGTACTTACCACTCATGATGTATATAGTTACCAAGGTGGCTTTGTAGTTGGTGAAATATCCAATTTATATTTAAATTTCAGTTGTCAACATCACTTTAGATAGAGTCCAAGGAGGGATCATTCCTTAAAATAGTTGCCAATAGAAGAATATTTTCCTGCAAATTTGAAGGTATGCTTTTGGTAGTAGCTGGCTGAAACTAGAGTGTAAGTGTGATCTGTTTGCAGTATGGTGGCTTTGCCTTTTAGGCATAGTTTTTGCCCAGCTGTGGTCACTGCAAATGAATACAGTGACTTGCTTTGTCATCTCTTTTGTTCTCTGATTCCTTGAGAAACATATTCACATAATTGCTTGTAGGGCTCAGAGCAACTTTCTAAGAAGCATACACTGGCTGTAAAGTATATTTGGCAAAGAATTATCAAAGGTTTTTTGTCAGAATAAGAAGGTGTTTCCATGGCTCTGAAGACCTCTGACATGGGTGCATTTTTGTTTAGTTTGGAATAATACTAACTTACAGCAAGACCTACAAATACAGGGAGAGACAAGTTAGAATTCAAAGTGATACTTGTCCAAAAATGCAGTAAAATTGACAGACCTTTATCACACTTATGTGATAGTAATCAGCTGTACAAACATAGGATGGGGTTAAACTAGCTGCATTGCAATACCACAGAGAAGGATCTGGGAGGTGATCGCAAACTTGAACGATAGTAAGTGTCCTGCTGTTATGAAAACAAGTAAAGTATCGTGCTGGGAGATATAATCTCTGCTTGCGCTTGTGAAAACTGACACAGTGATCTGACTTCTGCAGCTCACGCATCTCTTTCCAAATGCTGATTATTGTCTTGGCTTGTATTATTTCTATTTGTTGCAAAACAATATTTATGTATCTCATTTTGAGCTTCACATGTCCATCATATTGCTGTTCTTGAAAGGTTTTGAACCCTTTTTAATGTTCACAATGTCAACCCGACATGCAAAAGGTTCTTTATTTGGAAATCAAACTTGTGAAGAGCAAATACACCCTTTCAGACATATAATTCTGAGATATTTGTCCCAGATCATCATTGTATTTTGTTTGGTTGTATTTTTGTTTTCAGGGAGCTGGGCCTCATGTTTGTGTTAATGTGTAATTGGGTCTTCCCCTTTTTATTCTTTTCAAGAATGTGTTTGTAGTTTTAAAATTTTCAGTTTTAGATGGAATGCAGTTTTCTTCAGCATCTGCAAATACAGTTTCATGGTTACTGTCATTTCTTGATCTAACAGAAAAATGCTGAGATGTGAAGTGCATCAGAACCAGTTATTCTAAGAACTAAACCTACTTTCTGTCTTATTTCTTCATGGCTGTAAGCCATTGCTGGAAGAGACCAATGAAGCTTTATTTAAATCTGAAATTATTCCTGGTGTTTCCAAAAAGTTGCAGGTCTCTGTGAGTTTTCAGTGGCTTCCTTCTTGCAGTCATATTTCTTGCTTTTAATACCCTGAGCCACTTGAAGGGCTAATTCATCATTATCCCAGATCACTGTTCCTCCATAGCTATGTAACATGAGCTTCTGCACAGCACAGTAACTGAATGCCCCATGAATCCCCCCTGAAGATATGGTTCCCCAAACCAGGAAAATCCAGATCGCAAAAACAATGAATTCCACAGGGATATGAAAGATAGATATTACCAGAAATAGAAAACAACATGGTTTTATATAAACATGTTCCTGGCATTTCTTTGGTCTTCCCTGTGTTTTCTTTTCTAAAAATGATCACACCAAACAGCCGTAGCAGAATTGACCTGAGAAGCCCATGACATTTTCCTTAGGCTATATGTTCTTGAGAAATGTGGTTTATGAACTGGTCCGTACAGTACCACTAAAAGAATAATTTCCTAAAGGTCGAAGAGTATAATGGAATAATTCATATAACTAATCTGGATAAAGTGATAATTAAATTGCATTGATCCAAGTGAAAAAAATTTGTAGTTGTAATTGAAATTTTACTGACAAATTTCATGTGGACACAGATGCTTGGCTGTATAGAATCGGGGTAAAAGCCAGATTCATAAGTGCCTCACGCTTTAAGAAAGGCTGCTAAATGAACAATTATATTTTAGCACCTGTCATACAGTCATTAATTATAACAAGCTCATTTCTTTTTACATGCTACTTAAGTGTTCACCATTGTTAAAAACATTCTTGATTATATGTATCTTTAGGGTAAGGTCACTTCACCGAACCAAACCAGAATCATTCTATGTAATTGAATTTAAAGTCTTTAACGTACTATAGTGGCCTCACAATAAATATTGTGGGTTACTTCAAATAAAACTGAGGAATAGGAGCAGCTGTCTCAATCCGGACACAAGAATTAACTGAACACAAGAAGTTCAAGCAATGAGCCTCAAAGAAATAGAAGAGCAGTATCAGGGAAAAGGGTGCAAGCTCAGTCTGCCCTGTTTGCAGTGAGGCACAGGGCACTGGCAGGGGAGCATCGGCCACCAAAGGGTTCGTTTGACCCATGCCTGCTTGTCTCAGTCTAAGGCTTGGAGAAACTGTGCTGAGTGCCCTGTTCAGGGCTCTTCTCTAACATTTGAGTTTCTGAGCTGTACTAGGGCTGCCATCAGGCTACATGGAGAGATGTTTAGCATCATCATGGCTGATAATGCTGTTACTTAAAAGAGTGTAATTCCTCACTTGGAAAATTGCAGTAAGCTTTGATAATATATGTGGAAGAGTACCTGACAATAATACCCAAAGTAATACCCAAATTCAGGGCTCTTGGGCATGAAAAGGTTTAAAATTCAGTGAAAAGTGTGTTTTCCCATAGCTTTACTTCAAGAGCCCCAAAACCTGTTTCTTTAAAGAAATAGAAATGGTTTCTTCCTAAGTCTATCTCAAATTGCACATTTTATTTTCTACTCCAGATGTTGTGAACCTGATAGGTCTGTTCGTTGGGAGCATGATTTACCACGTACAACAAATTTAATGAATATTGCTCCATCTGCTCTTTGAGGATCACACTGACAGTGAGTTAGTCATAGTGAATGCTACTGACATCAGTGGGACTGATGTTATAACAACTTCTCTCCAATGTGAATGAAAAATGGTCTGTTTTTCAAAATGTCCAAGATGAGACCTCTGCAACTCATGGTGGGAAATACTGAACTAATCAAATTTTGTTTAACTGTGTTGATTAATCTTAATGAATTACAGTTACAACTCCAGGCAGTGCTACAGGCTGGGAGTAGAGTGGCTGGAAAGCTGCCCAGTGGAAAAGGACCTGGGGGTGCTTGTTGACAGCTGCTGAACATGAGCCAGTGTGCGCCCAGGTGGCCGAGAAGGCCAGTGGCATCCTGGTCCGTATCAGGAACGATGTGGTCAGCAGGACCAGGGCAGTGATTGTCCCCCTGTACTTGGCACTGGTGAGGCCACATCTCGAGTCCTGAGTTCAGTTTTTGGCCCCTCACTGCAAGGAAGACATTGAGGTGTGGGAGCGAGTCCAGAGAAGGGTAATGGAGCTGGTGAAGTGTCTGGAGAATGGCTGAGGGATCTGGGGCTGTTTAGCCTGGAGAAAATGAGGCTCAGGAGAGACTTTATCACGCTCTACAATTGCCTGGAAGGAGGTTTTGGTGAGGTGGGTTTTGGTCTCTCCTCCCAAGTAACAAGCCTAGTACCTGATGAAATGAAATGGCCTCAGGTTGTGTAAGGGGTGGCTTAGATTGAATATTAGGAAAAGTTTCTTCACTGAAAGGGTTATCAAGCTTTGGAATAGGCTGCCCAGGGAAGTGGCTAGAGGAATTTAAAAGACATGAATATGTAGTGTTTATGGACATTGTTTAATGGTGGACTTGGCAGTATTAAGTTTACAAGTGGACTCAATGACCTTAAAGGTCTTTTCCCACCTAACCAGTTCCACGATTATTCCATGAATTGATGTTGTCATGTGTGCTCAGCTGCAGCCATTGCAACTGCTTGCAGCTGCTTATATCACCAGTATGTCTTATATTGTTTTTTTCTATATGCATACCTTTAGTTCTTGTACTGAGTGGTCTGGTCTGAGTATTCAAAAGCATAGAGCAGTGGAAAAAATATTCTGATAATAGCAGAGCCACTGAATGCTTGACATTCCCCGTGGCACCCCTACTGGGCTTCAGCGGAAACATCAGTTTGTGATACACATGGTAGTATCTGTCACACACTGTTTGACTGGATAGGATGTTGTTATCTTGGACAAAATAATTCCAGTTCTAGCTTGTCTTGTCAGGATAGTAGCAGATAACTTTAATCAAGGCATGGGTCTCCCTGCTTATTTATAAATTCTGCAACAAGATAATTAAAAGTCTGCTGCTTGGCTACTTATATAATTAATTTCAAATTAGTCTCATTATACTTTACTGCTTGACAATAATCTGCATAACAAAGGAGACTTACTGTGATCATGGCAGTGTTATTCAAAAGCTGTTGAGAATGTGTATTTTATATTAACAGGAAAATATATATTAGGGGACAGCTGATTTTATTACTCATAAAACTGAATGACTAGTGTCAAAATTTAACAGGTAGAAGAAAGAAGACAAATACTGGTGTGAAATGTACTTGCCAAAGAAGACATTAATGTCAAAATGACAACTGTATTGCAAAGTGCAATGGCAACTTTTTATTTTGTCATGAGAATTTTTAAAAAGTAAATCATGGAAGCGCACAATATTTCAGTGTGCTGACTGAGGGGAACCTTGAAGTTCCTGTGAAACAACAGAAGAGTCTTGCATCTTAGCATTAATGATTTTAATCTGAATTGTGTTTCAGTGGTTTGGTTCAACTGTCCGCTTGATGGTATATGATTGTAGTCAGAAGGCACATAACAGTTCAGAATCAGAACAAATAACACAACTTAGTGTGTTTTTTGATAGGTTTTGGAGAAAAAGCTGAGATGGAGTGTGAAGAATATCAGTTTATCTTTCCGTTAGGGGATGAGTGGAACTGAATGATAAAATTCTAAGAAGAGCTACAAAATTGACACCTTTTGGAAGGAGAGGAAATACACCCAGTCTTCAGATCAGATAACATAAAATATTATACAGCAGTCAGTTTTAATCTACATCTTATTAAAATTGTTTTCCAGCTGTTGGCAAGATGTTTTTAGACACTGGAAAACCTTTTTGTTACTGAATACTGTGGTTTAACTTACCATTCAGGAGTAACTCACAAGAAGTTTAATAGTTCCATGAAAGACATCACTGCACAGATTATGTTATAAATTCTGCTCTTTTTTGCTTTTTGTTCAATTTTAAGATTTAGTACGAAAAATAGTAACTCATTCTTTGGTCTAGGTAGACACAGACCATATATAAGGAGTTTAACAATGCCCTGGTGAGTACTTTTTCTTTTTAGTAGATAATCAAAACAGCTCATTCTCTGGTGCTGGGAGCCTGTTATGTGTATGCTAAATTCATATAGAAAATAATTGCATGGATAATGAAGCCAACTACACTGTACTCACATTAAAACATCTTGGAGAATTTTACTAGCAAAATTAGTCTGCCTCAGCCTTAAATTCGGAGAGATTATGGTATAAAATGAATGCATGTTCAATTTTTGTTTTAGCTTGTGGCTCTAGTAACATTTTGAAATTATTTTTTCTGAAATGAGATTTTAAATGTATGAATTAAAAAAATGTATTTCCGTGAAGAGGGGAAAGTGAAAAAAATCTAGGCAGACACTTTGTAGGAAATCATGAGTCATTCCTTGTTTATAAACTGTAATGTTTGGTGTATTTCACATTCTCTAGTCAGGTTCTTTTTGTTGTATATTTCTGACAGACTTTTGACCCTTGATAAAAAGCGTGAGCACTGAACTACTTTTAGGCACCATTTTTATTTTTAAAATTTGTTGACTAAATAAGTGATATACTGACAAATTCACTGTAGATTAACTGACTGTCAAAACTTATCCCAAGGAGTCCTGAACATGAACACACTAGTGAACCCTTCTGAGGATCATTACCAGTGCATTTGAAACAGTTTCAGAGTTTTTTCATGCCTAGACTACAATTAGCAGGAGCCTTGTTTTACATAATTTGGTCATCCTAAGAATTAACTTTACAACGTGGGGAGAGAGAAAGCTATTTGATATATAAAATTCTACATTTCTCCTTTGCTTGTTGCTTTTCCTCCCGGGAAATGCTATTGCCAAATAACAGGGTGAGTTTTCTTCTGAGTCTCTGTAAAGTTTTGCTAGAAAAGATAAACTTCCTGCTAGTCTTCTGTCATGAGTACACATATACTTGGCACATTTGGAAGAACGTCATCACAGTAAATAGACTGGGGAAGAAGTGTGTGGGGTGCTGGGGAGATGGTGAGCTGGTATAAGGAGGAAAATAATGTAGGTAATATAGTACAAGGAGAATGAAAAATTTGGTGGGTCTTTTAATCTTAGAAAGACAGTACTGCATATTGCAAAGGCCATAATAGAATCCAGACAGGAAGGAAAAAAAATTGGATCATTACTGTATGCATTACATTTTGTAAATATCTTTGTAATAGAAAGACAAGAATGATCCAAATGTTATTGTCTTAGAATAATAGATTTCTGAGTCATGCACAAGATTTTTTTTCTGTATGGCCATGTTACATATCTGAGGATAGAGCTGAACTCAGAATTTCATTTGTAAGGCTTAAAAATGATGGATGTCAGATTTCAAGACATTTGTGAGGAAACTGTTACTTAAAAGCAATTTTTCACAATCGGAAAGCAAAGATCTGTTACGAGTGTTGCTATTTCAAAGAAACAGTTTTGTAAGATGATTTATAATCACAGTTTTTTGCTGTGTCAGCTTTTTTTTTGTCCCTACCCAATGGCAATGCGACCAATGAACAAGTAGCTGATAGAAAAGACACTGCAACAAGTCCCAGGTTCTGCTAATCCCCTAGGGAGGAGTATGGGTTTATACTTCCAGATAGCTTCTGTGTCAGTCAAACTGGATGCCAGAAACCTAATGATGAAAACCAGAAAATCTCAATAACTCTGCATAGACCAGGGTATTTTAACCAATTATAATGAAGTAAGTTTCAGAAAACTATGAAATACATGATCTTGGAGACCATGATGAAAGACAGTGCAAAATATTTCCAAAATCTAAAACGAAAAAAAAATTCAAAAAATTAAGTTTTCAAACTCTGCCACCTACACAGATTTGAATATGACTTACAAAGAAAAAACTGTAGTGAAGAGGTAGCTAATGATAGATTCTTGCCTCTTTGTTCCAGACGTTCAGATGAGAACTACTGTATATAGAGAAAATTGATGCAGTCTATCATATATCTTCTAATTCCTTTTAGCACCCTCTGTCCTATTAAGTGCTCATATATTTTCCATGAGGAACTGCAATTTAGCAGAAAAATTCTTTTGGTTGTGATTTTGACATTGTCCAATAGCCATGCTTAACATAGGGCACAGTTAGTCATGTTTTCCTTTCTGGACAATTTTGGATTTCCAAACTTTTTTTTTCAATCTTTAAGTATTGTTGCGAACTGTTATACTGGCATATATTTTAATCATTCTCTTTTAAGTGTTTAGTAATTATCTTTTGCTTGATTTTATGCAGCCCATCTGTACTAAGTTCTGGGGATTTTATTACCCTTTTCCACCCTGCAGAGCAACAGTATGCTTAGTCAGTAGTTGCTCCGCTGTCAGTGTATAGTTGCTGTTATATGTATACATTTAGAAAACACATGGCACATCAATTACAGCGTTTTCCGATACAGACTGAAATTCCATCAACTGTGGCCAATAATAATATTGCACTGGCTCAAAACCAAAGAATGCCATGTTTCGACTTGTGTATTTCAGTGCTAGTTTAGCATCATACGTCCCAAAGGAATTTCTTTCTTCTCATTTCCTCTCCCTTGCTTTCCTTCTTATCCCCCTCTTTCCCTTCTCTGAAGATGCAGAGTATAAAATCCTAATAGTATCAGGTAGAGTCCAATAAAATATAGCTGTAACACTGGTCACATTCTTCAGAAGAGGTTTATTAATCAGGAAAATTAATGTTCCCATAAGACATTGGTATTTGTGTTTTTTTGTTATTTCTACTTATTTGCTTGAGTTTTGATAGGACTTTTACGATGTAGTAAAATATAAAAGCACAAATAAAGTGCTGGGAAGCTTCTTAAGCCAAGTTCCTGTGTTTCAGTCTGAGCAGGAAAGTCTTAGCAGGGAAATTAATCTCCTGCGTGACGGCATTGACGTAAGCCTCTGCTCAGTTTGTGTGTGCATGTAAACAGGGAAAGTAAGAGAGGGTAAAACAATTTTATTTTAAAATTTAATTTACAATTTATTTTACTTAGGAAAGGTAAAAAGGGAAGGCAGAACTTAAAAGGCCTGCACGACACAGAGCTTTAGCACATGTACTACAATAGATCCAGTGACATTTGACAGCTCTTCTATCCGTATTCTGAATGAGTCACAATTCTGTTCAGTTCTGTCTGGTTTCTCAAGCTTGGAGAGGTCATTAGGTGAAGTTTTAGAGTGAGTTTTGCTGATGTCAGCATGAAGAAACCAAATGAGACTGTCCTACACTGCTCAGAGTGCAGTAAGCTTAATGCAAACCTGGTATAACAGTCGGGTGAAAAACCACTCAGCCTGATCCTTAACAGGTTGAATTGTGCCAAGGAATATGAAGAATGTGGGTAACATTAACTTAGCTTTTAAACTGTTACACAAACACAGTCCTAGTAGGTGGTATTATATATCAAGCATTACATGCTTGTGCTAAAATCACCCTTTGCACGGCAGGCAATCACAGCGTCTCCTTTAGCATTTCACCTGTTTCTGGGGACATCAGACACCGGGACAATTTTATTAGCTGGGTATAGACAGTTAGATTTGGAGACCCTGCATGGAGATTGGAAGCTGGTAAAAGGCGTGCTAGGAGGCTTTTCCCTCTCATTACAATGGATGGGAAGACTCTGGAAGCTATTCTGTCTTGCAGAGAGCCTTGGAAGACTATCTTGCCAAAGCTACACTGAGGGTAGATAGATTTCACATAATCTCCTCTGGTTTCTTATGCACCAAGTGTGAATCCTTAGTTTGTGAACAGCCTTTATCGAGTGAATTTATTCCAACAATCTTGGAAATACCTGAATAAAAATCTTGTTAGGTATTGGCTGCACCTTCTACTATAAAAAGTTTTCTCTTCATACTTAGTGATTTAATTACTTTACAAGTTTCCTAAACAGTAAACTGGTGCAAGGTATTGTACTGAGGAGTAAGATAGCATTCTTTCCAAAAGTTCTGCTTTAGATTTTTATGTTTCAAACCTGTAAGAAGAGAAGCATGTAGAATACACTGTCTTTTTTTGGAACTGCTTCCTTTTTTTGGAAGTGCAGAAAATGGATGCAAAAGACTTAGCTCTCCATTTTTTCCTTGTTGCTTGTGAAAAATGTGGGAAAACCCCCGACCTCCTACCTTCTTATGGAAGGAAACCAGAAATTATGGTGTTTAATGGATTAAAGCTTTACGTGTCATACTTCGTTGCCAGAATGAAGGACCAAAGCTCAAAAGTTGAATTAAGTGGCAAATAGGTGAAAGATTGAAAAGCCCAAGTGCCACAGCTGATTGGTAAATGGTTTCATGCACACTAAAATCTGAAACTGAAGAGCAGGTTCAGTTAGAAGCTGACAATACCAGTTGGTTACCAAAGAATTTTAGAACTATGAGGTTGGATGATGTATTCAGAGATTATTTAATCTATATTCTCATCCAAGGCAAGGCTAATAATTTCTGAAACATGCTTATATAGCCTTTTAAAAATCTATGCTTAGAACTGATTCCCTCATCAATTAATGTCCTTCTTAATTTCCTTTAAAAAGTATTTTTTTCACCATTGAATCTTTATTATCACAACTTACAGCCCTATGAGCTATTTTGCAGTTTGTTATTTCTTGACCACGGGGGTAAGGAAAATAGTCTGTTTCCATAAATTACACAGCTATATTTATGTTCTGGAATATTTTTAATTAGGTTTGCTCTTCCTTAGGCTACATTTTGTGACCTTCTTTCTCTACTCATGAGATGTTTTCTAAATTTCTGTTTCGTCAAGGTTTAGTCCTGCATGCGTCTGCTGAATCGTGTTACCTCAAAGCAAGAAACAGTGCTTCAGGTGAGCCCTAGAAACACAGAGAGTGGGAGGTTGCTCTTCTGCTCAATACTCCTTTTTCCATCTCCCAGAATCATGCTTGTTTTTGCCTAGGACTGTGACTGTTTAGTGTATGATTCACTGCTGCTTCCCATGCATTTTCTGAAGAAATGCTGCCTAGCCAGTGGCCCCTTGTCCCGCGGATTATTCCCATGTGTACCTAGAGCTTGGTATTTTTTATGTCCTTTTTTTTTTTTTTTCTTGAGCATTTCTGGAGTTTGCCAAGGACATTCAGAAAAGATTACTGGCTTAATATTTTTTGGAATAAGAATATCTCCTTTCTCCATCCAAACCATTGAAGAAAATACTGAATAGCGCTGGCCTTGAGACAGCAAGCTGTTTAGATAAATTACTTTTCTACTTTGACAGAATTATGATCTTACAGTACAGTTTGCCAGTTATTTTTCTCACTGATATTCCAGCATTTTTATAAAGGTAATTTCTTTTTCATGTATGTGGTTGATGACGCCTCTGTAATTTCTTTGTCTCCCCTCTCCGTTGATCTTCCCACCTATGTGTCTTTCTACAGAGGTAGAAAACCCCAGCCAGCAATGCTTACACATATCTTCATAGCCAGAAGATATTTTAGCTAGAAAGTAGAAATCATCAAGTGTCTGACACATACAGATTACTAGTTCTTAAATTTACCATCTTAATTGCCCACAGCTTTGAAATCAAAGTAGGAGAAATAATTACATTTCTAGCCTTCTGGCAAAGAGCTACAGATCAATAAGAAATATGTGGCATTAAAACAAACAGAATAGAATGTTTTGGGTTTTGCCTCATATGTAGTCTTTTGCCCTGAGACATAGTATCAAATATAAATATCAAATTACTTAACTATCACGATAGATATTGAAGTTTGGGCAACTCAGGTTGAGCGGTAAAGTATTACAAGGTTTTGGTTCAAAAAGTCTTTGCTCACATTAACATATGCATGGAAGATGAAATAAAATATCTTGTATCATGTAGAGTAGCGGTCATTGATTGTGATGGGCAAAGAATAACAACAATAATTGGAAAATAAATTGAGAAAAAATAATTTAGATGTTTTCTACTTGAGTTTCATGCAGTGTTGGAAAATTAAATAAGATATCTCTAGAGCATCATTTAACTAGATTTTTTACCATTCTAATTAATTCTAAAAAGATTAGCTTGAAATAAGAAATACGATGAAGCTTGCCTATAACAGACTTTTCAAAATTACAGTAATGCTTTCAAGGAAAACTCATTATAATTACACTTCCTCATTATAATTAAAGTACACCTCTTCAGTGCATTCCATGTATCAGATCCAGTAAAGCGTACAATTTGGAGTACATATAGCCTACAGACTGGAGTAATATTACTCCAATATGCTCCCGTTCTGTGATCTGCAAAGAGTTCCATGGTGGTGAATTTTATACATGTTATTTTTCCAGTGGGGCTCAGTCTTCAGGCTTGAATCTAGTTGATCTATCATATCTTTCTGTGATGCCCTCTGTCAAGAGGCTTATGTGAATACATATTTAACATGTGGACAGGATTTCTGAATATTATAAAGAAGTCAGTAGGTAGTTGCTGTGTTGAATGAAAAAAATGGTCAAAAAAGGCTTTTTGGAAGATGAAAATCAGTGCAATTAACATGAAGTTGCGTTACCATTTCCTATTAATATTATTAATATTTTCCTTCCTCAAAAATTCTTTGTAGTCAAAGTAATTGCACTGTGGGAATTTCAGCTCCCCCAAATAGTTCTTTTTTTCAAGCCATGCTTGAATGGAAGTACCATGAACAACAATGTACATAGGAGTAGGCCCAGAAAAATTTACTTTTAAAATGTTTGCTCCTTTCAGGACCAATAAAGCTGCTGGATAAAAGGTTTAGGGGTTCAGTGGAAACATATTTGGTATAGCTTTCATTGAAAACTTGGAGTTTTTTTTTCTTTCTTGTAACTTTCTGGATTTTTACCCTGAGCTACAGAAAATCCCTCTAAATAACAGGAGTATAGCAACATATGCACATAATGTGAAACAGAAAGTAAAGGGAGGTTTCTTTGCGGTTTTTAGCTTTGTGTATTATCAGTGAGTGAGCATATTTCAAAAAGCAGCAAATTATTTTGAAATGCTGAAACAGAGCAAGAAAATTATATGAAAGAAATAGTAAATCTTGGCAGACAAGAACAAATAAAATGATGACTAGATGAAGGTCTTAAAAAATATGACAACACTCTGAACACTGCATATTGCTGAAGAAAGATCTTCAGATCCTTCAAGGTCTTGCAGACTGGTACAGGTAATTGTTTTTCCGACGAAGATGTATTTCTCTCTGCTTCTCAGAGGAATAGAAATAGTGGGAGAAATGAAACTAATCTACACAAAATAACTGGTGATGACAGTCTGATAATTTTTTCTTTAGATAGTTACTTCGTGTCTGTGTCAAGTAAGTAGTTTAATACAGTGTGGGGATCACTTACTGGGTCCTTTCAGGCTAACCAAACTTGACACCATCACTCTGTTGTAAAAGCAATGTATTTTACCTCTGAGTAGAGACTTTACCTGTTTCAATAAAATCCAGTTAACTCCTAGGTTTTCATTTGTGAAAATACATATTAATAGAATATATGTTATCTCTCTGTTATATCCAATTATTTCATGAAAATTGTTAATTGAATATTAATTTGTGCATAATGTAGTGGGAACTTTCATGGTCATATCGAGCCTAAGACATATCTTCCTTATCTTGCCTCAAACTTTGACAATGCCAGTGTTACTCACTTAACGGTGTAAATCTGCCCCTCTTCTCCTCTCTCTCCAACCACTAATGCAATTGCAGGAGGATCCCGACCATCCTGGTCCTACTTATCCCATGTCAGGAACTCCACCCCGCACACACTGAGTGCTTGGCACGAATCAAGCCACAAGGGAGCTCCAGTGCTGGGATGTAGGGAAGAACCTGTGGCAGGACCTTCCCTCCCTCGGCAGGAAGGGGGCACACGGTCCCAGGGTGTGCAGCTGCACACGTGGTGCTGCCTTGCTGCTGGGTTGCTGCTCCTCTGGCGGGGTTCCATGTTTCCCATCAAGACCTGTGCCAGCACAGGTTTGTTATGGGCCCTCTGACGTGTGCGGGAAATTGTGTCTCACCTGAAGCCCTCATGACTTCAGTTCACTGAGAACCACGGTCAGCCGATTCTGCTTTATAGCTTTGTTTACAGCCTGTGTTCGCTGCGGTTGAATTCTTCCTGATTTATGTCAGCGTGATGTCAGAGCAAGATTTTCAGCTTGGATCTATGTTGAAATCTTGCAAACAGTAACAGTTTGCTACTGACACTATCTGAACTTGGTCATTTTTGTTTTCCTCACTGATGTAGCTTTGGTTTGTTTCATGTAGTTGTGGTCCTACCAGCTGTAAACACCATATTCTGCTTCAGCCAATTCTAGGTTATTAGGTTATGTATGCTAAAAATTATGAGCAGTGCTTTAATTTGCATAGTTATATCCACACATCATCCAGAGTGAATAAAAGCCAGATTGGAAAATAATTACAATCTCTTGAAGTAGAGCCAGCCTTACAGACCAGATCCATCCGTCTTCATTAATTTGTATACAGTTTTTTTTTACCAGAACAAATTTTCTGAAGGTACTCGCATGGGAATGCTGAAACAGCTGCACAACTTTTATTTTGAAGAAAAAAAAGTTGAGCCTCGGAACAGTGTGTTTTAGAGAGAGAGAGAGAGAGTGAGTGACTCTGCATTTAAGACTTTGCCCAGTATGTGTAAGAAGTGCTTTCATGGCTGGGATAATCTAACAAATTTTTACCTGGGTAGCACTTGGCAGAGCTCCCCGCTTTTCTTGCACAATTGAAAGGAATCCAGTGCAATTCTGCGCTTCAGTCAACTTGACTCCAGTTTTGCTCAGCCTGCCCGGTTTGGTAGCGCACGGCTGTGCCTGGCGTATGTGGCCTCTATGGCCCTTTTCTGCTCCACTGTCAGAAAGAGGGAGGGAAGCTTCCCCCAGCACCAAAATACCATTCTGTGTGCTCTCTGCAGCACAGTAGCTAAGAACAAGTTTCCCGGTTACTCCCTGGGTTTTTTTGGAGTTATTTGCTGGAAGAAGTCTTTTTCCCCACTTTAAATGGATGATTGTGTTACAATCAAGAAAAAGCATCTCCAAAGACCAATCTTTAGGTAAGTGATGCTATTATTACTTTGAAATGAAAATGTTATGAACTTTACTCTCTAGTTTGAACTTTACTCTTTAATTTGTTAACTTGAAGTTCGCATGCAAGCACACAAAAAATTGTTGAAGGTAAACAGTTTAATATTGCATAACCTAGTAACATATTAGGTGATTTTGGTTCTCAGAATATAATTTTGTTCCACTTATACTGAGACTTTATAAAAGTTATTTTTCTTTTCCTCTCTGTCTTCTGCATTCTCTAAAGTTTTGTGTGGGATTGTCTTTATTATGAAAGGGAGGCAGAGTAGCTTTTGAAAACTTTTTTGTGTGTGTTCTGTTTTCCTACATCTCCAAAGTCCCTCAGTGTATTCTGGAATTATAAAACTTTAAAAGTGGAACATGGTTCTTGCTGGTTTAGCTGCTTATGTCTGGATGGCAGAGTTTTAATACTTGAAATGATATACCTTTCAGAGTAAAGTAGCCTGCTTGCTGGGATGTGCAGACAAGTGCTTAAAGTCTAAAGGCTCTGTAAGACACTTTTGATAGTAAAGGTTCATGTTCAAAAAGTAGCAAATTGGAATTTTAGTGAGGTGGTTCTTCAAAGCATCCTCTATATATTAATTTGATCTCTGAAACTTTCTGATTATTTTATATTTTAAAGTCAATTGTAAAATTCCTTTACAGACCAGGATTAGATCTAGTTTACTTGTGCTTTCTACCAGAGAAGACTCCTTTTGTTCATTTGTCAAGTCCTAGCTTCAGGCCAAATGGCCTAGGGTGGGAAATAATATTTCTCAAACTTCTATGAATAAGGATATAGTGGCTGTAAGATTAAATAAACCTGCAATAGTTCACACTTCTGTTTATGGCTGGTGACAACTTTAACAAAACCCCAACTCTTCCTGGGTGACACTGATGGGATTGTAACCACAGTGTTGATATGACAAATAAATATAAAATTATAGATGGTCCCAGAGCAAATACAGGATTGTTATTTATTGGATGACCACTACTGATGTCATGTATTATGAGAGTCCAGTAACAGTTGGTATTGCAGCTCCAGAGTAAGTTCAGACAGGTAGTCGTGCCAGGATTATGTCCTGCTAATCTTGGATGTGGAGAAATCTTTCAGTAATATTACAGGTACAGGGCAGAAAGGGAATCTGGACACTAAAAGGTTACTATGGAAGTGAAATGATGTAACTGCTAACCTTAAATTTTAATCTCCTGTGTATATTTGCTATGCACTTTATATTGTAAATTAAATTAAACATTTTGCATTTCAAGCTAAAAAGTTCTTTCGCAGAAAGCTTTTGACTGACAATTAAGAGACATTAGATATTTTCCTCAAGTGATATATTTTTATTTAAGTTAATAGTTTAATTGAATATATTTGTTTAAACATCAGTAACTATTTCCAAGGATCTGTGATAATTATCCTATAAGATGTAATTTAAAAAAAAAATATTTGAAATGCACATTCTTCACAGTCTTTTGGGGCCATTAGAATTGGGGGGTGAATAAAAGCATATTTCTTGACATTTGGTAATGTGCTACAGAAATCTGCTGTAGCTGGTGTAGTACTGGATGGTTTGCAACAGCTTTCTTAACGGATGTTTCCCTAAGTTGTCTTGTGGGAGTGAACTTAACTCAATGAAATACAAGAAGCTTCAACATTTCTTACCAAAATCCATTCCTTCCAATCAGTTCTAAATACAGAACGGCAACTAAATACTGTTGGCATGCTTAATCCAGAGCAAGAAAACCCCTAATATGGAAAGCCCCCAAAGAGTCCATGGCTCTGCAGTGACTCTTCTGGCAAAAGATCTCTGTAATACTACAGTAAACGCTTAAGAAACGTTTCCAAGGTCAAGACCAGCATAATATTTTAGACGGCTCAAACAGAAAGACAATCTCCGTATGTCATAAAGATTGTATCATGTACAGTAAATACAGATGCTATCCTATGTTAAAAAGCTGCTTTTTAAATGTGTGTTCATTTTCCTTACCACTTCGGAAAATATTTCTGTACTGAAAAAGCGTTCTCATGCAAGAGCTCTGAGGATTTAGCCTCAGCCCTTTGAATCCTGTGATTTTTTTGTCCATGTAGGTGAAATGGTTTTACTGGGTACAAGTCTTACATTAAGGTAACTGAATCAGCAGTCTATTCAATTTTTAACTTGAAAAGAAAAGAAAAAAATTCCCAAGTTTGATATATATTCATATTTGCCAGTGTTTTGATGACAGCCTAACATTAATTATAGTTACTCTTAAAATACATGTCTTTCTTGGGATTTATGTTAGAACTCAGAAAGTACCTATAAGTATCTTCCTACTTAGCAAACTTGCATTTACAGTGGATCTGTACTTCTACTTAAGTTGCTTTTCCAGTAATGTAAAAATGTAAGTATGTATTCTAAATAATCCTTTCAGTATTACCAATACTCTACATAAGAGTGCCCTAAGTATTATGTGTCAAGATAATCTCTTGAAAAACTCAATGACGGAAGATATTTCTGACTTATTTACAATTTTTTTTCAAGTTCTGAGTTTATGAAGAAATAAAAATATAAAAATAGTGGGAACTAAGTGTAATGTTTGGTTCTTGCTACCCAGAAGTGCTTTTAAATAACTAAATTAATTCAGAAATATAACTGTGTAAAAAAGCGCCAAGCTTAAGAATCACATTGAACTGGTTACTGAAGTAGTTAAGAACATCAATTAGGATAAAATTTTTTAATTGCACCAGAAAAGACTGCCAAATACTTAGAGATTCCTGCATTTGTTAATATCAAAGGAAGAGTCTGCTATATGCAAAGATATATTTCAACGGAATGTGTAGCTTGGATATTCACTGGCAATTTTAATGCTAACATAAATTACTGAGGACATTCCATATTTTTATTAAGAACAGCATCTTGAGCATATTTGCTGTGACTGGATATGGTGAAATTAATTCAAACAATAAACAAATCAGCTTTCTCAAAGAAAGCAATGGGAGCCTCATGGCTCCTACATTTAAAATCGGATTGAATAAAGCCATATGAAATACGCTTTAGGGGACAAATCCTTCTCTGTCAGCGGTATAGATTAGATGACATAATAGGTGTTCTAGTGCTCAAATTTCTGTGAATTCTGTTAACATATGAATCTACAAGGTCATTAATCAAACCTTATACTGAAGCTAACATTTTTCTGCACTCTGCTTCAATCTTTAGGGAATGGGTTGGGTTGTATGACTTGGGTCTTCCTGGTCTTGTCTGTAAATGGAAGCAAAAGGATCAGAGTGTTATAAAACAACTCGTTCTTTGAGTTTCTTTGCCTTGGTAGGGTCCACAAAAGCTTGGAATTATTTCAAGAAACCCATGGGCTTTGAGATTTCCAGATCAATGACAGCTGGTTAATAACAAAGAAGTTGTCCTTGCTGTGTCATGTCTTTGATTTAAGGCTCTTAGTGTATTTAAAAAATATTAATGCATTAATTTCAAAATACCTCTCTTTTGTTGTGCACATTTTCTGTGATTTCCTGCAATTTTGGATCAAGGGTTTTCCCTTAGAGCAACAGGAACAGGAAAATAGGTGCTCATGGCGCATAAAGCCAGAGAAAGAATAAGGGTGAAACCCTCTAGTTTTCCTGCTCCTCAGGGAGCTCTGGTGTCACCTTCGCTGTGGTGTCTGCATATGAGAACAGCTTCTTGTACTACTGTTCCAGTATCTTTGTTCATTTACATATGAATGTTGTATTAACTGCGATTAACCAGACTGGATCTCTCTGTAACTTTGAATTCTCCTTTACGAACAAAATGACCCAGTGTAATCCTTTGGTCTCTAGTCCCTCAAAATATATATATAATAAAATGTTATTTCATTTTAGACTAAGATGAGTTCTAAATACTAAAGGCTGTTGCCTACTGTAATCAACTGGCAGAAACTATTCCATCACTGTTTCTACATCACCATAGAGCACGTAGGTAATTATATACTGTACAGAATATTGTTCACAGACACCTGATTTCCAGAAAATATTTATGCTGCTGTATTTTGTGCTATAAGAGCAAACCATGTCAATAACTTTTGAGTTTTAATGATAGAGTAAATAATAATAAAATATTGTGTGACTTCTAGACAGTTTAACTTTTTGCCAGAGGCTCTTTTCTTATAGAAAAAAATATACTAATGTGTAATTTCTAGCAAAAAATAACCATCAGTGTAATGACTTCTACTTCTTTCCTTTTAAAAATTCTTTTCCTCTCCTGAATGCTTGAAATATTCTGGAATTTTACCGAGTGCAAGAGATACATCCTCATACTATGGTAACAGATTTTTTCCTATTTGTGAGTTTTATCTTACTCTCTTTATGCTTTGGTGTCAATATACTATGTACTGACCAGGCATATTTTTGTTTTGCCTGGGTATAGCTGCTCTTGGCACCTTTTCAATTTGTGTCTGTAGAAAGGTATCAAATCAGAATAACATATGAAGAAGAAGCAACTTAGTAAGCAAGAAAAAGATTATGTCCCTGTAGGCAGCATAGAAAGTAGTAGATTTTAGCTGCTTAGAAGTTTGTAAAAAAAAAGTATGTTTCTCCCTTTACTCGTGGCAGCCTTCAAGTGGCTCCAAATTATTATTATCTTTATACTGTGTGTAGGGAATAAACATGTATAGGGAACTTTGACAGGTTTATATCAAGTTTTGCACTGCAATTATGGTTGCATATACCTTATATATAATTATTCCTAGTGATAGCTTAATTGTAAATTAATGTAGCATATTAATTTATGAATGACAGTTTATTGCTGTGGTGTAGGAGGAAGGTGGGCAGGGAAGAGGAGACGCAGTTGTCCTTTACTTCATGCTTTAAGGAAAGGCTGGACTATAAAAACACAGTGCCACAACAAGACCCTGAAATCATAGTCTGTTTCTTGATTGCCCCTTGTGCTGATGACAAACTTTGCTGCAGCTTTGCAGACATACACATGGTTCATAGCCATGGCCATCCTGTTAGTGATGTATTTTCTGCCTATGTGCTACTTTCTTTTTCTTCCTGTGTGACTTTAATGGCTACACTGATGAGTAATTGCCCCCAAATATTACATAGGTGTGTTGATTTAAACTGTCAATATTTTTTTTTAATGGCAGTACCTTAGAAGAGCTGACTTATAAATTCCAGTGAGAAGGAGGTCGGTGTAAAAAAGTAGTTCTATTTAGATCTGAGGCTGAATGAAATTTCTTCCCTAGTGAGAGATTCTTTTTGTGCTTTTCTCTCAAAACTCTGTTTAGTCAGACCTAAAAGCCATAAAATAACTCTGTTATGCTGCATTCTTCACTTCCTTGGGACAAGTGAAGAAGAAACACTGTAAATGGATATGGTGAGAAGTACTGGCCCACTGCAGAGAGTAGCAGTGATTTATATTTTCAAGCTGGTAGGAAAAGGAGCTGTAGCAAAAGGTTAGAGCCACTCCTATTTCGCAGACCTTGTAGCCTTCAGTTTGGTGTGAGAGATTAATTTTTATTCCACTCTTGCACTATCCTCTTCTGGAAAGTCATAGGTTTAAATCACCTGGTAAAAGTACCTAGTTCTGCTTTCCCAAACATCAGTTTCTGCAGCTCCCAGAGTACACAGCACCTGTTTTGTCTCAGGGGAGCGTGAATTCCATCCATGGAAGAGAGCCTGTGATGAAAACTGCAGCTTGTCCAGGAGTTAGTGAAGGCACTGTGTCCTGTCTTGCATGTTTAAGTGAAAGGCAGGTTTTTAATTTGTCTCTGTGGTGGTGAGAAGGATGCACAGGCTAAGCACCTTCCTGGGGTCAGGGATGAAGACGGGGCTCCTGCCTCTGTATCTGAGGTGGAAATTAGTGGATGAGGGAGGAGAGGCTGAGTTAGTGAGGCACAGCAGTCAAGAGGGGAAGTGAGCTGCCTTTACACAGTTCTAAAAAAACTGTTCCTGTCAAACCAGGCTGAATATCTTCTATCAGTCCTGGGCAGATCACAGGGATCTTGTAATCATTGGTTTAAAAAACAGACTAGGAGGACTTTCTAGGTTCCCAGTTTGCCCACGTGCACATAAATGCATCCAAAGCCAACGAAATCCTGATTCACCGACGTAGCAGAATCACGTGTGCTGGAGTTGGTCACAGTGATGAGATCCTCATTAAGCAGTCCTTATTAGTCTGCTGGGAAATTATCTTCACTAAATAAGAGAATGAAAACAGGGTATGTCAGGAAGACATGACATTTAAAAGATTTCCTTTTTTTTTTTCTTTTCGTAGACTTAGTATTTCAGTGCATTCTCTGTTTATAATATTTTTCTTGCACCTTAGGACCTATTGGATAATGCCATTAAAAATTGTTTTCCAAACCAGGAGAGAACCATAAAGAACAATCCCAACCAATATTCTGTTTATTACTGGGTATTATAGAAATGTTCATTTCTGAAATGTTTAATTTTCCATTAAAAATGCTTGCACTTGAAAGCATTCATTTTAATTCTTCAAATTTTCTCCTTTTATGTACATTAAAAGGCAGAGAATAGAAAAATGACAGAAGCAGTCTACCCACCTAACTATCAATGGTAACTGTATGATTTACTTTTCAAATGAATGTGAAGGTGAAAATAGGATTTGATAAGACATGAAAAATATTTTATATTTTAATTATTCCTAAATTTTTTGACACGGCTATGCTACTCATGAGACAATAGTGACAAATCATGAAGAAAATTAACAAAACCAGATTAGATTCTGAGAAACAGTTTATGAAAAGCTTTGAAACTGTTATTTGTTTATAATTTTCTGAATTATTCACTCAAGAATGATTTTAATGTTGTTTTAAAAATATGAATTTAGATCAATTTCATAGACAGCTGCATAGGCTGCCTTGGCATAAACCTGTGATTTTCTGAGTTCAGCTACTAGTGTGCAAAAATGAATTTATTAGTATGCTCTCTTAGAAGAACTGAGTTGGCCATTGCAACACTACATTTAAAATAGTACCACTCGATTTAATATTCTTTTTTGGCAATCTGTTTTTATTCAGAGAATGGAAACCTGAAATTCAGCAGGAAAAAGGGGAAAATAGAAAGGACTTAATGAATAATACAGGATCATTTAGAAATAAATACTTGACTAACACAAGAAGTTCAGTCATGTTAACCTTAATTAACATTTTAACTAGTGTACATCAATTTGTACTTACACTTTAATAAAAATCTGGAGTTTCATTTATATATTTATTCCTCATTTGTATATTGTGATCTCAGTGTAAAAATAGCCTGTCCAATGTAAAAGTAACCAGACAAATGTAGATTTTCTTCTGGTATCAAGCATATGTCATTTTCATCTTTCCTGTGTGTCTCTGCAAAGCATGATGTTTTGTTGTGGAGACTTAAGAAAATTTTTATTTTTAGCAAGACCTGTGTAAAGGAAATGTAGAAAAGGAGCTACTTTCCATTGCTTCATCTTTAAACTTTGAAATTATGACTGTAATACTAGCAACATAAGTCAGGAATGTTGGATGATTGTAAAAAGAGCAAGCAAAGAAATTGAAAATCATGGAAATATGATTTATTCATCAAATATTTGTAAAAATTATATCCACAGTAAATTACTATAATAGGTGCATTTTCAGCATGGATATTTATAAATCATTTTACTGGTATGAAAAATCAGACCCTCAATTTATGAATCTTGAAGATTATGCTTTGCAATAATGAGTAAATCCAACATTGACTATTACTAGATTTTGTACTATGTTATTGTTTAGTTGTTCAGTCCAGATAGAGACCCTTTTATACCAAGGCCTGTACTGATAGAGTCTGTTAGAACATGTTGATAATCGATTCAGAAAAAGGTAAATATATTAGTGATTTCATTAGAAGGCGAGGATAACTCGGGGGGATGGCTGTGGATGTACGTTCAGTGACCAAGGAGAGGGAAAGCCAGGCACGTAGTTGATGCTGAAGGCGAAGATCATTTCATAGTTATGAAATTGGAAGAGCAGTCAGGCCTTGCTGGCTTTAAAAGGACATGATTACTGCATACTGGTAGTGGGAGCGGAAGAGACCTGGGTTTTTGGAAAGGCGGAAGAAATGGCTGGTGATTGTGAGTGGGAAAGGACATGGAAAAGGACATAGGAAAGGGGACAAGTCAGAAGATGGGGCATGGCATAAGCAAGTTAAGTCTGAAAAAATCTCATTTCCTTACCTCCACAAACCTTGCAATGGAGACGTGGTTTCTTCAGTGCTGAGTGTGCCCACTGCTGCCCCGGGAACCACTGAGGGGCCCCGCAAGCTTGCACCAATGCAGGGCTTGTGATGACTGCAGGGTAACTTCTGTGTCAAACCAGGTTTTGAGTGTTGCTGTTTCCACTCCAAAGTCTCTTCCTGCTGCTTCAAATTTCTGTACTTCATCTATATAATTTTTTTTTTCAAGTCAGAAATCTCTTCATAATTCATAATGTTTAGTGCGGCTGATGTTTATTTTTCTCTTTAATGTAAAGAGTTTTGTGAAAGCACCCTTCCGGAGAAATTTGTGTATCCCATCCTCCCATGCTGTTTACACTCACATGCTTCTGTTTGAACAGCTGCTGTTGTCTGGCCCTTTTGCTCTAGATGGACCTTGTAGACACTCCCAGAGCTGCAGATGAAATGTCAGAATTTTAAATATAGGATGTCAGCATCAGAATTGAACTTGATGATGATTGTGGGGCATAGGTAAATATAAAAACCAATGCAAAACCCAGTGGCTTTAGTGGCAGAGTAACACTGAGAAGATTGAGTAGGACTTGGTCGAATTGAGAAAGGGAGAATGATGAGAAAATTTATAGAAATGATGTGAAGCCAAAAAAAAAGAGGTGAGAATAAAGGAAAAGAGAAAAATAAAGGAAAATTAAAGAAGAGAATGAGTAACATAATATAATGAGTAATATGGAAATGTAAAGATAAGCAGGTGGTGAGCTGACAAAGAAATTAATGACAATGTGGTCATCTGCAGTTTTACATTCTTACTCATCCCTTAATACACTAAAACATAAATTGTGGCAATTACTCCATGTTATCTGTAGGTAGACCACAGATAGTGACACTGTTGAAATACATTGAATAGTTAATGTTGGCCTGATGGTGTGCTTGGGACACTGCTAGTGTGCTGTTTTGTCCTATTCCCAAGCAAAGTTTTCTAGATTTAATGATGAATTCAAGAGGCATTATAAGATCAGTTGAGTCATTTTTCAACTGGCATGAGTGAGCTTTGTAATATTTCTCCTTGTCAAAAATGTCTGATTTTCAAGGTACTTTAAGGGATCTGAAAAATCCATTCATTAAGTGGATCCTGGTGGGGTTGTGGTTTTTTTTCAGTTTGCAAAAATTAGGTAAAGCAATTTTCTGATCACCAGAAGTGGTGATAGATGACTTTCATTCAGACCTTCATCTCATATTTGAAACATTGCCCAACACAGATATTAAGCCTGGATCTGAAATTAAGTGGCACTTAGGGGCATGGTGTAGTGGGACTTGGCAGTGTTAGGTTTACAATTAGACTCAATGATCCTAAAGGTCTTTTCTAACCTAAATGATTATTTGATTCTATGAGTCTGTTCTTGAGTACTGCCATTCTGCTTGCTGGAGCTCAAAAGTTTTCAGTCAATGTTCAGACTTTAAAGAAAGTTCCTCATGCCATGTCATGGTCATTGGTATAGATTTTATGTGTAAATGTTTGTACTTTTTGAGAAAATTAGTTTGATTTCCTGGTGGCATCAACTGAGAAACATTTTGTGCTGAGCTCATCTTTCTTAAATTATGAATCCCCTAACTTTAGAAAACTTACCTTTCACCACCAGAACAGGTCCTGTTAACACCTCATTTGTAAATTAGTCATGTTTTCTTATGGCTTTACGTAGACACAGACTGGAACTTTTGTTTTATGTAAAATAGGTAAAATGCAGTGGTGTAAAACTAATGTATTGCAGTAACCTTTTCTGTTGATAATGTATGATTACAAAAGATTTTTAAAATGTTGTTGTGAACCAAATTAATGGCTTCCTTAATGCTTGATAAAGGATTTCAGTGCTATAACATGTTCCCTAAAAATTAAAATTAAATTAATATTATACCTCAATGACTGGGATGTTGTTTCCAAATAATTGACAGTATTTTGGTGTTGTTTTGAGCAGAAACAAATTACCGAGTTCCCATAAAAATGCATACAGATTTTAAACTATTTTCAACAAGACTGATCTAGCCAGAATGATTGCCCCTTCAGGGCCTAAATTAAAATGTTGTGTTGCCAGGTCTCCCTTTTTTACATTCCATCCTCTTGGAATGTGAAAAACAGCTTTAATGATTCTAGTACCTGATGTAAAACCAGACTACATAAGGGTTTCCTCAGGAATCCTGAAGTCTGTGTCTTGGCACAGGCTAAACTCTATTCTACTAGAGACTGCTTCCACCTCCTGCCTCAGCTTCTCTGCATATTCTCTCACTGCGTGCACTGCAGTGAGATATGCTTAAAAACATGCCCAGTTTGAAATGTTTGTTTCCTCAGTGTATGAAAAAACAGTTTCTCATCAACTTCTTATTAAAAACTTTTCCCATGTGTACCTCTCTGCTTTCAGACATCTCTTTGCTTGAGAAAACTAATCCAGTTCTTCAATACTCTGCACGGGGGACAGGGCAGCCCTGGGTGTAGGGACAGATTGGGAAGTGGGAGGCTGGAGAGCAGCACCATGGAAAGGGCCCTGGGGGTCCTGATTGATGGTGAGCATGAATCAGCAGTGCCCTGGCAGCCAGGAGGGCCAAGTGTGTCCTGAGGAGCATCAGGCACAGCATCGCCAGCCGGGCAAGGGAGGGATTGTCCTGCTGTGCTCTGCACTGGGGTGGCCTCACCTTGAGTCCTGGGGGCAGTTTTGGGTGCCACAATATAAGAAAGACATAAAGGTGTAAGAGAGTGTCCAAAGGAGGGCCATGAGGAGGGGAAAGGGCCTTGAGGGGAAGCAGTATGAGCAGTGGACAAGGTCACTTGGTCTTTCAGCCTGAAGAAGAGGAGACTGAAGCGAGACTTTATTACAGTTACAACTTCCTCATGAGGTGAAGAGGAGGGACAGACACTGCTCTGTGGTGACCAATGACAGAACTTGAGGGAATGGCCTGAAGCTCTGTCAGGAGAGGTTTAGGCTGGGTATTAAGAAAAGGTTCTTCACCCAGATGGTGTTTGGGCACTGGAACAGGCTCCCCAGGAAAGTGGTCACAGCACCAATGCTGACAGAGTCCAACAGGTATTTGGAGAATGCTCTCAGGCACATAATGTGATTTTTGGAGTTTTTCTGTGCAGGGCCAGGAGTTGGACTCAATGACCCTTGTGAGTCCTTTCAACTTAGGATATTCTATGATTCTATTCTATGAATATTGTCCTTCAGGTGATGTTTCTTAAATTTCCTATTCTTTCCTTTTCCATCTATGGTATATCTACAGCTTTCTTCAAACTGTGATTCCTCCAAATACATGGATTATTCCACCAACAAATTATTTAGGGCATAGATATTGGAAAAATGGTATGTCTTATTGTATACACAACTCTTTCTAAAGTCACCTTGCTAAGACTTGCATTTTTGTGTTATCATCCATTTTTACTTATGTTATTCTCAATATACTTTCCACATTGTTTTCTGCATTGCTGCTGCCTCATCAATTGCCTCCATCTTCTTTCTATAACATTTTTCAATTGTCTCTATTAAATGTTATGTTGTGGGGTGAGGAGCGTTACTCCAAATTGAATATTTACCTAACCTCCTATGTACTTGCAACTTTATCCATTCTGGTGACTTCCACAATCTTTTACCACTGAGCTTTATTTCTTTATTCAAGAGAATACGCAATGGATCTGAGCTGGTGTCTTATGATACCCAGCTTCTTCTTAGGCAGTGAACCATTATTAATTATTTATTCAACCAGAGACTTATCCTTATCTTAGGTAATTTTATCAAGTTGTATTTCCAGTCTTTCTTTATGAGAGTGTCTCATTAGAACAGCAGGAAAGTCTTTATTAAAGTCAGTATATTACATAAGCTCTTCCTCCTTACATGTTAGACCAGTTAGTCTAGCAAAGAAGAAAATAAAAGCATTTTGACATGGTTCGCTTTGGGCAAATTAATTTTGGCTGTATTTTAGTACATTTTAAACATGTATGCTCTTATAAATGGATTTATTAACGGTGAGATTTTTTTCTTTCAGTGAATCACAGATAAAGGGACAGACATATTTCCCACGTACTTCTTTACCTCCCCAAAGATGTGCCTTTCCTCAGCCCTCTAATACACTCTCCCTGTTAGTTTGTGAAGCTCTAACTAAGGACTGAGAGCAACATTCGGCTAATTCGTTAATTATGTAACAGTGATTTTCATCAGGCTTTGCCTATGTGAGTCCATGTTAGTTTCATTCATTTTGTGCCTCAGCCTTGTTGATTTAATTCTCATTCACACTGTATTTCTTCTGCTCCTTCCTTTTTCTATAACTTTAAGCTCCAAGATTTCATCATTTTAAGCAGAGTTTGTATGCACTTTCCCATTACACTTTTATTATTGTGCATAAAACTGAAATAGCGGCCCATCATCCCTCTCCCACTGTAAATATCTACTTCTTGAAAATACTAGTTGTCTCCAACAATGTGCTCTGCCATATTATTTTTTTTAAAAAACCCCTCAGAGCTCTGGTATCATTATCTTTCTGTGCTTTTGGCATTTTCTGTACTTCCTCATCTTGGCAATGCTCTGTAAATTTGCTTCATTATTTGGTCTCTGTGCTAGTGGCTTTGTATATTTCCATTCTCTTTGCCTGACACCATTTGTCTGCATATTTATTTATCTCTTGTGCGCCTTTAGTAGGAGATAGACTGCTTGCTGTGCTGCTGATTGCTTCATGGCTTGAGGATTGTGTCTGGCAGTGCCAGCAGGGACCAAGGGTGAACAGCACCAAGTGAGAATGGATCACATGCCTCAGGCAGAAGAACATTTTGACCACTGTCTTGCACTCTCTCCTCCTAGCAGAAGAGTGAGGTGTGAATTTTATCACCAGCAGGAGTCACTCCTCTTACTAGAAGATTTGAGGTCTTGGTGGGTGGAGGGCTTGCAGTGAAGGCAGAACACTGACATGAGTAGGCAGTGACTGGTCTTACGCGGCTGCTGATATAATTGCAGTCGTCACTAGTTAGCTAATTTCCTCAATCCATGCTTTATATTCATCTTGATGAAGTCCATTGTTCCGGGAAATTTCACACTCAAACGCACCCTCCTGCTGCTCTCCTGAACTGTGGAGGGACTTGCTTGGCAGACATTTCCTAGACTGAGTGGTAGTTCCGGCCAGCTTTCTCTGGCAGGAGTACAGGGTCTGGTTATTAACGTCAGGGTGGATGTCCACAGTATCAAGATCATTTTATGGGCCAAGACTTACCAGATGCACACTGAAGAGGAGATAGTGGTGTTGGCATAATTTTGCTTTCCACCCACTGTGATTTGTTTCCTCTGTAATATCTGAAATAACAGTGGAAAGACCTGCCTCACTGACTATTATCAATAGGTGAATTTAGCAGGCTGTTTCAGTTTGTCTCTCAACTTCATTAGATTCCTACTGCATAACAGATTACTGTGATGTGAAGACCATAGTAATGTCGAACCATACCTTATACCACATTATGTATGTATTAAATCTCACCTACCAGGTGGAGAAAATAGCTCAGGGCTGCAGTACTGAGTATAAGCAAAAAGGTAGAACCAATTTTCTGGTCAAAAGACTGGAAAGACTATATGGTGGTTACTGTGCCTTTGCTCTTAGGAATTATCTCCCAGAGGAAGCCCAGTAGCAGTAAGTTCTCTTTCATTATAGTGCAGTCAAATAAATTAGTTTAAATACTTGCCAAAGGAGGTTGAAATTAATGTTTGACTTGGCACTGGAGGAACTGCTCACATGGGCAATAAAGCCAGGAGTTACCACCTCTCATTTAAAGATGGAATGTGACTTCAGCTAAACTTAGCATGGGCTAACATACCAACTGCAAATTTGTATCTATTCTGCTAGTAAAAAAGCTGTGATTAAATTAAGAAATGAAAGCAAAATGAATTAACCATGCTGAAGATACTCTAGAGAAGTGTCTTAGGAAATTAAGTGAAATGCAAACTATTAGAGGAAGAGCGTGGATTACATATATTGCAAATTCTTCATGTTTGGATGTCTAAAAGCACACCTGCTGTTCTGCAAGGGTTGGTTTAAAACAAGAAGAGGGGGGGTGTTCCTATGTGAAACTCTCCTTATTTTGTATAGTGAATATTCACGGAATATAGAGTGACTGGATTAATTGGATTGCTATCATCACTGTCCCATGATGTCATATAGGTCCTGAACAGACCCATTAATGTGGTATTTTGTAGGCTGCAGCACAGATGTCTGAAACTCCTATGTGAAGTGGCCTTCAGAGATTGCCAAATATGCTCTTAAAGAAACTTGCAAACTGGCTTGGTAAAGGGGTTTGGTAAATGATTTCTTTATAGTCATTTTTTTTTCCTGATTATCCTGTAATGGTGTTTCTTTACTTAAATAAATATGTGATTCTGCAAATAACTGTGCCCATTGGTCATTTTAAGTCCAATGAAACTGAGGAAACTGCACATAAGAAAACACTGTCTCTTAGGGTCAAAAACTCGTGACACTTAGGGTTTCACAGCGTCAGTTAATGCAAGGTAAATAAACATTTTATGCAACACTGATTTGGATGAATACAGACTTATTTTTACTTTGATTCTCCTCCCAGTGAAAAGGAAAACATTAAGATGTCTACTGTACATGGCATGATAATCAGATTGTGTTTACATTAAAAAAAAGCCATGTTTGTAAGAAGTTAGAAGCAAGTTAGTTAGCAATCTGGACATATCCATAAATTTTTCTCTTTAAGGCCATGTAACCAAAAGTCTAAGTAAATGTGGTATATACAACAGTTGTTGAATCAGTTTGCAAAATAACATTTCTTTAATGTGAATAATTTAGTTTTAAATCTCTACTATGTAGCTCTGCAGAAGCTTTAGTCCAGCTGCTGGGACAGATGCTACATATCCCTCAAGACTGGTGCTGCCCTGTGTGAAGACCAACTGAGAAATAGTACCCTATTGTTAATGTTACCTTTGTCATATACATGGTGCAGGACTTCAATATCAGATGATATATTGCAGAAGGAATCTGAATATTACAGTTTCACAGTGTGCAGTAATTTTAAAAAGTGACAAATGGCGTTAGAGATTTTTCACTTCTCCAACAGCAAGAATCGATTCTTTTAGATCATCTTTAATGTAGAAATTTACAGTTGAACAAAGCAGACAGATGACAATGAGGAATGGTTAAATGATTGTATAGTAATTTATTTATAAACAAATACTGATTTGCTTTAATTTATGCATTAATGGGTTTTACAAACAAAAGGGATAACTCTATTTACCTGTCTTGACTTCACGCTAATAGACTACATATAGTTACTCAGAATAAATCTCTACTTCAAATCCAAATAATATCCTCTAGGAGGGCAAAAAAAAAGGTAAAAATTATCAGCAATAAAGATTCTCCCATAATTTTGTAAATTATTTTAATGCTTAATTATT
>WEIT01018984.1:10735-33983 GCA_013389985.1 Dryoscopus gambensis | reverse complement strand
GACCCAAGGAGTGGCCATGCAAAACTGTTCCTGGAAAAGTTTAAATATGCATAAAGAATAGACAGCAAAAATTGTATAAAAAGGAGACTACCCCAAGTCTAAGGTGTGCTCTTGGCTGGGAGCCAAGAGTACCCAGTGCTGTAACTTTTGCTTTATTATTCATGTCTCTTATTGTCTTTTTATTAAAACTTTTAAATCCTCACAGGAAAGTGAACCTCGTTTTTCACAGCACCATGTCTAAAGATAACAGCAACACATTCCTCTCCAGTTTAATGACTAGCAAATAACAATTAGCACTTTAAAACCTGCTGTGAATCTATCTTCTAATGTTTCAGTTCTGTGGCTACAACGTACACTGCAATTGGGAACTACTTTTGCAAACATAAGGCGACTTGCACTTTTGACCGTATCTGTGGACTACTTTATTTTTACTGTAGAAAACAGCCTGTGATGTAAACTCCTTAAACTCTCCCAAAAAATCATGAGAAAAACTTGCAGGTATCTGAAAGAGAAATACTGTGCCATTTCATTGCTGCCATCAATTTGTAGTTTATCAATGCTCAGCTAGAGAAAAAAAAGGAACAAGAAAAGTTGTCCCAGGAAAGAAAATGTGAACAGGATGTCCCGCTGAGACATGAGCTACAGTGGCAGGTGGGAGGTAAAGCCACACATCCGCTGAGGCTAGCACAGCCTGCAGTGGGATGAAGCACGAACAGGGACAGTCAGAGAAGTGTGACTATTCATCACCTCCTCTTCACAAGCAGGGACTTCCCTGCCTGCTAGGTCCAGGCAGCAAGAGTTTTGACTACAATAAATGCTAGAGTAGACGACAAGGGAGAGGGAAAGGGACTAAAGTTCAAGCTGGGGCTTCACAAATCTGTCTAACAAATGCTCCAGTAAGCCTCAGAAAATGTTGTTAGAGAGTGCCCTGACATCTCTGAGAATTATATTAGCACAATATGTACTCAAAAAGCCGATTTGGGATTATTTAGTCACCAACTCTGTCAGTCTTCTGAAGGACACAGAAAACAGTCCAAGGGATACAGACTCCAAAGCTGTTAGGAAGGGTTTTCCTAAAGTAATCGCTATGGTAAATAGTAGATTTCACTGCAAAGCACATTCCTTTCACATGTCATAACACATTGCCCATGTAGATGTGGTACTTAAAGACCTGGCTTAATGGTGGACTTGGCAGTGCTGGGTTAAGATGAACTTAAAGGCCCTTTCCAGCCTAAATGATTCTGTGATTACCAGCCCATGAAACAGTTTTCTTTCCAGAGAAAGACTCACATTGTTCCACCTTGGGTGTTCTCTCCCAACTACATCTCCCCAAGACAAGTCTCACTGTGCATACCAGCCAGGAAGCAAAGCCTTTCCCTTCCTTTTAGGACGGTTAACGTTTAAAGTTCAAAATTTCCCCTTCTTTTTCATCTAGCTTATATATGTTCCCTGTAACATATGAAAACCCAGTATGATGACCATGAAGTAGGAACTAATCAAATGCAGAAGTGGCAAATAATGGATTTTGGCTGAGAGCATAAACTGGAAACACAACAAACCTAAACAGGTGGTTCTTTTGTTTTGAGATTTACTGCTTCTATGTAACAGTTCTCAAACTGTTCTGATGTAAAAATACTGCTTCAAAACAAGGTCAGATGTGTATTTAATAAATTGTAGTAATTTGTAAAAGGGATTCTATTCTTCCCTGTTCAAAGCTTTACTTCTGCTGCAATTTCTATTGTTAAAAGGAATGTTGCCCATATCCATTCAGGAATAATATAATTTTAGCATTTACCACTGGAGTTAATGTAGTAGTTTTAATTCTTTTGGTGTATGAACATGAATCCATAGTCCTCATGTTACTTGTAGCAAAAATAAATGAGAAACAGTAAAATTTGCAAATGCTAATACAGCAGTTAACTCAATGGATTCTCCTTGAGGAAGGTTAAAATTGAAGCAGAACAAACCAAAAATTGATCATAACTTTAGTCCCCATATGCTTAGCTGAAAGACAGAAATTATTTCATTGAAAATACATTTTCTTTATGTGGTAAAGGGAAATCAGTGGCTTGAATTCAGGCCTGTGCTGTTTCTACATCACCCTTTGAAAGGGTCTGTCACTCTACTTTGGTAACTTAAAAAACTACATGTCAGTGGTCACAAAGCAACTGGAAACAACTACTTATAACAATTATTTTCCTTCCAAAAACACCGCCTCTCCTGGTAGGATGCCACTACAAAAGCCAAAGCATTTGTCTTGCACATGCTCTCTAGTGAGCTAGCACTGATGGCCCTGTACAGTCATACTATACAACAAAGCAAATAATCAGGATTCATAAGCAAAGAAAGTGAAGTACATTTAAAATAATGTACATCCACTGCTGTGTGTTGCAATCTACTTTACTACATGCCCAAGAGCTGCCTTATAATGTTCTGATACAACCAAATACTTCAACAAGGAAACTCAAGCCAGACACTGAAAACAAAAATTCCCCCTATTTTGTAGTTCTCACAGACAAAAAAAATGTTCTACAGCAAACCAAGCATCTCCAGAGACATGAACATTATTTTCAATGAAAAATTTGCTCATAAAACTCTTTTCCACTACATCCTTGACCAGCTATAGTTATCAACACGTCTGATGTCCTGAGGGCATCTACAAAAGCAGATGGCACTCTGACTCTACCACATTGCCTAAAACACCTTCTGCTCCACCAGATGACCCTCAGAGAAAATGTACCTCCATTTTGCAGTTCCTTGCTTTTACTCCTGCACACTGACACAACAGTTACTAGCTGGCACATTCTTTAACCCCAGAGCTACAGGTGTTCCTCAGTGACTCTGATGGAGTCCTCTGCATGTGAAAACACTGACTGAATCAACAACAGCATCTGCAGAGCAGTCTGGGGGGAAGGAGGATGGATTAGATGACAAAGGTCTTTTCCAACCTTATTTCCTAGTATTCTGTGATGCATATGTGATGACACTATGTAGCACGTTTGCCTTCCCCCCCCCCCACCCCCAACCTAAGGACAGTTGCCTTTCAACAAGCTGGAATACAAAGACAAGGTATCTGGATCCATGGAATCAGGTGTAGATTAGCTAACTGTGGACAGCAACAATTGGATTCTCAGCTAACTGCTGCTTTCAGTCCTGATGGGGAGAGCTCTGCCTGTGTCCTTGAATCAACCCTGGAGGGAAAGAATCCTCCTCTGTGGAGAGGCCTGAATATTTGTCTGGGAAGCCACAACCACAGCTTATACAGATCTGTACCTCTGCCATAAAGCTTAGGGTCTCACACTATGTAAGAGCTTTGTAAGAATGTTCCTATGGATTGCAGTCTCCACTCTGAAAAGATAATTTCTGCAATGATCTCAGTGATGTAAAAATTACTCTTGTTTTACACATTATTTGTAAAATACTTCCAAATCAGAAGACTGGACTCTATGACTGGGTACAAGAAATGATAGCCTTCCAAAATAACGATGAGAAAGACAGCCTGGGGTAAGAGGAAACTTCCAGGTGATTAGATTAAAAATGACAATTCCATTTTTCTTCAAGGGTAAGGAACAAGAACAGCCATTCATCAGGGGAAAGTGCTAATCTCCTTAGTTTCAGCACAACCAAAATACTATCTAAATTGAATATGGGTGCTATTATTGGATAAACTTTGTGCAATACCTTTTGGACTGCCCAAGGGAGTTTATGGCTAACTCTAGGAATCATTCTGTGAGATGACCTTCTGCAACGCTTGGTGTTAAACTAGAATTTGGCAGGGTTACAGATAGAGAAGTAAAGCCAGTCTGATTTTCCTAATATATTGGCATTTAAGTGTGGACCATAATAAAATCACTTTTCCCCTGACGTGGGGGAGTCTGGACTATCTGATAAAGCAATAGCAAGAGCGGATATAAACAGTTCAAGAGTGCCATGCTTCCCTGACTTACTGCATTTATCGAGATGGGATGACAACAGTTAATTTTTGAGGGTATTTCTTCTCCTTTTTTTGACCTATAATGGTTCTGCAACTGCCTGTTTTGTCCAGCACTACCCAGTGTTACTAGCTACTCATGAATGCTGGAAGTTAACTGATATACAAAGCACATGGGAGAGGGAAGGAGGAAATTAGGTTTTCCGTGAGTCTCAGCCAAAGCAGAGCCAGTTTTCTCTTGAGTGGCCTTCAGGTTCCTCCTTTTTTCCCCCCTAAATCAAGGAATACTTTGTTAGAGGAACATCATCATGAGCCACAAGGGTGTTCAGTAGCTAAACAAGAGTTGCAGAAGGGTGTTCCAGGCTGGTGGTGTTTCTGTCCCTCTGCCAGTTCGTAGCTCCTGTCCCAGGCTGGCAGGCAGGAGGTGATGGGCTCCCAGCAGGACAGTCACAGAAAGGACACAGCAAGGGCACAGAGACACCCCTGTACAGCAAAGCACAGGGTTATGTTAGAGAAAGACAAAAAGGCTGATGAAACTCAGCAAGGAGGAAGGAGGCGGAGGGGAAATGAGTTGAAGCAGAAAGAGCACTCAGCTGTCTGCCAGCAGAGGCAGCTGCAGCTGACTGCAATGTGGTGAGCAGCCCCTTCCCCACCTTGTTTGCCCAGAGCGAGCCTCAGCTGCTCCAGGTCCAGCTATCCCATAGCAAAAGGAGCTGGTTGCAAAACTCAGTCACTTCAAAGCCAAACAAAAAACAGGCACAAAACAAACTAACAAACAAACGTATCTTCTTAGGGATGTCTATTTCTATGCTGAGGAGATCTGTTCACTGAAAAGGAGACTGCTGCCTCTGCTGTTAGCATCTTGTTAGTAGGAAACATCTGCAGGCATCGTTACATTCATTTCCAAGCCAGACTGTGTTCAGTGTAGGCGATCTTCAGGCAACGTAATGGATAAAAAACGAAGAGAGTTTTGCTGAGTGTGCACACAGCCAAACACTTTTAGAAAGACTTAAAAGGTGGCTAAGTTTGAGCGGATTATAACATGATAGCAAAAGCACATCTCCGACACACAGGCCAAAGCTCTGTTAAATTGCAAATCATTGCACAAAGGCTTGTGTGAGGAGCAGATTATCAGCTGCACTGCCTTTGACAGCAAAGATATTCAGAAAGCAAACTGAAGAGCAACACAGGACCTTCTCAGGATATGGGAATTCCTGACGTCCCATACATTTCTACCATATAATTTCCTCTGATGCAAGTCCAGTACTCACTGCAGAATTTTCTGCTATTGACATTTTCCTTTCCTTTATTCTCTAGTAATTTAAGTTTGGATAATAGGTAAAGAGCTTGAGGTTTTTGCCCCTCCTCTTTTCAAAAGGCTGAAATCTCAAGCCAATAAAGTTTCACCACCTTCACAAAGTTTAAACACTGCCAGTGAGACGGCTGAAAACAAAACCAGCCCCAACAAATGTGATGTATAGCAATGGCTCTCTGTTACCCTTTCAATGAAAAACTAACCATCAGACATTGCACTGAAAGTTAGTCTGTGTGAACACACACACACACAAAGTTCTTTGTAAACCTTTCTTTTTGTTTTAAAAATTTCTTCCTAGAAAAGATATTCCTTCATCTATCATACTAAGAGATGTTAATTTGCACTGGAAAGCGTTCCTTCTCATCTGCTTCGCAAAGCTACATTTATGATTCAAAAGAATCAATTATTGTTACATTCAGTTTCTGTAGAGGTTTTTTGCCAGTGTAATTGATTCTTTTACTATGTGGATTTTAGTATTAAACTTCATTAAAGTAATTTAACATTGTGCCATCTAATTTTCATCTATAACCTATATTTAAAAAATAGCTGTTGTTATCTCTCAGTAAAGACTAATTTCTTGGGTAATTTAACAATATGACCACTTAAAGACGTATATTCTTTCACAAAATATGACAAAGTACATATTTGTAAGTGTTACTATAAAATAGCAAAAGTGGCATATAATCAAATGTAAACAATCAGAAGCACACAGACGTTTTTCAGCATATATACATTCATCCCAAACTTGATATATTTTGAAAATTAGTCATTCAAATTGAGTATTCACATTCCTATTGAAAGTTCCAAGTGCTGTGCCTTCATAAATAAATAAAACAAATAAAACATTTAAGAGTAGTCCATGAACACACACATGAGATTTAGAGCAAAAAAGGCCAGTGCAACTTGAAACACCTTGCCAAACCATAACCTCATGAGAGGGTAAGAATAGGAACATTATGGCAGCACCAAGGTTAGGAAAGTCCTAAACACTACAGCAGTGGAGGACAGAATTATTACTTCTGCTGTGCTGCTAACAACTGCAATAAAATGAGTATAACAAAATCCTGGTATTTCAGAAAAACCCATCTGGTAAAACAGAGTGTTTGTCTATGGAATTCCTTTGGTTTGTAACAATGTAGAGTGTTTTGAAAGATACACAGACAAAGAAAATAAATACCCTCTAAACTTTAAAATATTTGTGTTTTAGCTGTTCATCTGTTTCACAATTTAAAATGTCTAACAATGGTTGCAAGAGCAAAAAAACAAATAAAAACCAACCACAAATACTGACATCCTATAGAAATCTAAATATTTTAAAGATGGAACCAAGACAAAACAAAGAACATTCTTCTGTAGGCCTTCACGATAAAATTGACTGGCAGAAAAAGGGGGCTGTGGGACAGCAAGCATCAGATGAAGCACAACGTCCTCTGCTCAGGAAACCTAAGCAGGTTTGAGGGAATAAGCTTTCAAAGTAGGAAACGCTTTACAGAAATCGGCACTCAGTGAAGCCTGTGGCACTCTTATATAGCGCTCCTTGCTGTCTTAGAGATTTTACTGCTTAAATGCTATCAAGTAGTCTGGAAATCAAAGAGTAACATTCTCTGCAGGTTTCATTTCTATCCCACTGACTTTTCACCTCATAGCAAGGGAAAAACTTACACAGTGAGGGCCAAAAACATGGACCAAGCAAAAACCCTAAGAAACCTATTAGTATCAAAACACAAACCCGTGCTATGGGGATTGTATTGAAAAGCTGAATCAGGAGGGCAGAAAAAGTGAAGATAACATACAGAGAAATAAAAAGGATAAATCTGAACTTAGTTCTGAGGTATCATATAATTTCTTTTTTTTGTTTGGGTAGCAACAAGCATAGAACAGTGTCATAATATTTGCCTCTACTGAAAAAGAATAAACTCCCTTTAAAGGAAAAAAGGTGTTCGAAAAGCCCCCTGAAACACATCCACATCTCCGAAAGTAAAATTCAACTTTTTATTAAAAACATAAACTAGAGCTTTGAAGAAATATCAGCTCTTTTATAGAAAGATCTATAGTAATGAGCACTATTATAAAGCAATTAACTATGAGAAGTATGCAACTGCAATTACGAAAAAAAAAATCACACATGCCAGTGACCTTAATGAAAAATCATACTGGAAATGAACAACAAAATCTCTGTAAGAAAGAACATATCCATACGCTCCATAAAATAAGATAGGCTGATACTGAAAGAGTACTATGTCCTTGGTATTTGCTTATTTTAAGCCAAAACGTGATATCTCAGGAATGCTACAATTAATTACCCATTACTGCAGGTTACCGGGAGAAGTTTATAAAATTGTTAACTTTATACTCTGTAAGGTAAACAAGATGGCTCTACCTCCCAGCCAGAGCCATCTATTTTATTTATATTATGCACTGAAATAAGGCCCAGAAAAGTAATTTCAGAAGTGTAATGGGAAAGCACTGTCGAGATGCTCTCAAAAAATAGTGGACAGAATCTCTTTTTTTCCTTTTTGAAACACTCTTAGTTTTGTAGGCCACAAATCATTCATTCAATGATCTGCTATCAAGCCTTTCTCCACCAGACTGAATTTTTCAATAATCACCTGAGAAAAATCATGAGAAGACTAAAAGAAACAGAAGAGGCAGGAAATGCCCTTAATGTCCATAAATGAAATTATTCTTCACAGCATATTACCTGTCTTCATAAAACTTAGGGATTTAGATCAGCCTGATACTTTTGTAGCACTTACAACCAACATGAGAGCTTTCTTAATGACTTCATGCTGATCCTAGATCCTCAGCATGACCAGACTGCAGAGTAACTGAGAAGCAGGGATTTCTATATATTTAAAAGACAGAGTCTCAGGATATCTTATTATTCTGACCTTTAGTAACAGGCCAAGAAAAAAAGTTCCAACCAAATAATAAAATACCTCACCAAATTTATCAAATTATGTAAAGTCTTAAATTTACAGTAGAGATATGGAGATTACTACCTCTTAGATTTATTTATGTTATTAATTCAGAGGAGCAGACTCAGGCGATGAAACTTGAATTCTCTTTAAGTTAGGCAAAAAACTCCTAAACACTTGATTCTATAGTCTGTCCAGTAAATTTTGTGGGCAAAAGCCTATTATACTGACAATAAAAACCAAACAATGTTGCTTAAAGCACATTTCATTCAACAAAGATATAATAACACACACCTCTCTATTATTTATCCACAGAACCATTACATTTGGAAGGAACCTCTGGAGATCATCAAGTCCAACCCCCCTGCCAAGGCAGGATCACCTTGAGCAGGTTACACAGGAACACATCCACGTGGGTTTGGAATGTCTCCAGAGACGGAGACTCCATGACCTCCCTGGGCAGCCTGTTCCAGTGCTCTGCTACCCTTAAAGTAAAGAAGTTCTTCCTCATGTTGAGATGGAATTTCTTGTGTTTTAGTTGATGGCGACTACTGAAAAGAGTTGGGCACCGTCCCACTGACACCCACCCAGTCTTGAGATATTTATATGCATTACTGAGATCTCTCAGTCTTCCCTTCTCCAGACTAAGCAGGCCCAGTTCCCGCAGCCTTTCCTCATAAGCGATGCTCCAGATCCCAAATCATCTTTGTGGCCCTCCACTGGTCCCCCTCCAGAAGCTCCTTGTCTTTCCTCTACTGAGGAGCCCAGAAATAGACATAGCATTCCAGATGTAGCCTCACTAGGGCTGAGTAGAGGGGGAGGATCAATCACCTCCCTTGACCTGCTGGCCACACTCTTCCTGATGCACCCTAGGATACCACTGGCCCTTCTGGCCACAAGGATACACTGCTGGCTCATGGTCAGCTTGTCACCCACCAAGACTCCCAGGTCCTTCTCCACAGAGCTGCTCTCTACGGGATCAGCCCACAACCTGTGCTGGTACTTGGAGTTACTCCTCCCCAGGTGCAGGACTCTGCACTTACCCTCGCTGAACCTCATTAGGTTTCTCCCTGCCCAGCTCTCCAGCCTATTAAGGTCCTGCTGAACGGCAGAATAGCCTTCAGGTGTGTCAGCCACTCCCCCCAGTTTTGTCAGGAAAGTTACTGAGGGTACATTCCATCCCTTCATCCAGGTCATTTCACAAACAAGTTGGGTAAGACTGCACCCAGTACTGCTCCCTGGGGAACATGACTGACTCTAGGCCTCCTACTGGATTCTCCCTATATTATTACCTCTAGACCACAAAAGCTCCCAATTAGCTTGGATTATGTACTACACCAGTAGCCATCCTGTTCTGTGACTTTACAAGGCAGGAGTCTCTGAAGCAGTCATTCCAGAACTGGGCATCAGTTTCTGGAATTTCTGGCAGGTAACATTAGACACACTGAGTGTTAGACACAGTTAAGTTCATTTTCCATGTCATCTCAAATGTATTTCTACTGGTATGTGTACCCATCACCACAAATTGCACTATCAAATAAATATACAAATATTTCACCTTAGAAAATCCACATTTAAGAATTCTATCATGCCACTTCCCTCTCACGTGCACTAGAAGGAAGCTGTCCCACTGCAGCCTTCACAAAGCAGTAGTTAAGATTTGCTGCTGACAAAAGCAAAAGCAAACCTGCAATTGCATGCAAACACAAGAGGCCCTAAATTAAGTATTTCTGGTCAGCCTGTAAGTGAAGACAATTTTCTCACTTGCACAGTGAGCCAGGACACCTTTTCTGTTTCTGTCCAGTGTCAAAAGTATCACTCTACACTCCAAACCTTCCGGACTACTACCTCTTAGGAAGTATATTGCTCTTGAGGGTATTTTGCCTCTTTCTTCAAGTAAAATGTTACGCTTACAGAACTATAAAGATCCTTATAAACATCCTGTGATAGCCCATAAACTGCAGACTGTATTTAAATTTTGAGACATGCATTTTTATTTGTCAAACTCTTGCACAAACACTTGGTCTTTACTGGTATCTTGATGAAAAGAAAATACAAAGCACAAAAACTACCATTATTTTTATTAAGCACGGTGAATTTTCCTTTAAATTTAACAATGAAGTATTCTAATCCATCTCAGTGGTGACCCCGTGAAATTGGTCCTTAAAAAGCCTGATGTCATATTTACCTTGCAAACAAGAAAAACCCAACATGGGCTAGATTTGTCAACTTTCTAGACTATGTTTAAAACCAGAGAGAGTCAAAGGTTTTCAGGAAAGTCTCAGGTAATGCTTCACTGCTTATGGCATTAAATAGGTCCAAAAAAAAAAATTTGACAGTCCTTAAGTGAAAAGCAGGTATGGCACAAGGACAAGTGGGTTTTTAGAATACATATGCTGTTTCTTTAAGCCTGAGACAGGAAGCCAGAGCCCAGACAGGAAAAGTTCTTAGCAGAATTCACTTAACTGAAGCTCTGCCAGTTTATAATTAGTGACCTCACTCATTATGTTTTTTCTTTTTAAATCTTAAGCAGGCATTTGTTTGACAAAAAAAAAATTTCCATGATTCTGTACAGCTAGCAAACAAAATGGAACTAGAAGATGACTTTCTTGTATTATGTCAAGCTAGGAGTGATAAAATTAATGTGGAAAGTCATTAGAGTCCAAGTGATCTATAAATGATTTACCTTCACAGGGAAAAAGAGACTAGAATAACTATGGCACCGTTTTAAAAGAAAGGATGAGCATCACTGGGAAATATGTGGGAAAAGAAAGAATTGCGACTGTGGTATGAAGAGGAACAAGCAAAAAACTCAGATTATTCAAATGTAGTGCATAATTTTTGGGAAAGTCTGGAGATAAAAATGAAACAGAAAGTGCACTGATTCAGCAGTGTCAACTAGTGAAACTGCAGGTCACTGTGCAATAAAAGAGTCAGTGCACTACAAACGCAAGACTTGTATGTGTGGGGAAAACTAATTGTAAAAGTAAGAAAGAAGTCAATCTGCTGCATGCTGCAAATACCTGTAAACAACATCACCAGACCAGACTGAGCAAGCAATGCATAGCAAAGAGAGTCACAGATCCTGGGCTGCTAATCTTTAAAACTGGAGTGATCTTTAAAATCTGACAGGCAAAACATTTAGAATTTTCAACTGATTCAGGAACAGCACACACTTCAATTTAAACTTGATCAAAATTTACACATAAATTAAAGCAGCCCAAGGTTGCACTTGATAGTGGGATGGACAACCTCATGTGGGGCAGTTCAGGGGGCTGCCATCACCCAGAGGTCATGCACAGGGAGGGGGAGAGTGGGTCACAACTCCTAAGTATGTCGCAAGGGTACTCCCTTCTACAGAGGAGGAAAGTAGGGCAGTGAGCACAGCCCAGTCCTGCATGGAGACAGCAAAATGCTGGGCCTTTCTGGTGCCAGTCAGAAAAACATAACCATAATCTAGGAAACTCACTGAGGGAAAAGAAAAAGGGGTAAAAACAAAAAGAAAAAAGAAATATATTTTCTTGCCATAGTGGAATATATATTCGTGCAGTAGAAGCAAATAAGGTATTAAGCTGTGCTGGGAACCATGTGAGTTGTCTTTGGCACCTTTTTAGCTTTACAAGGATAAAATTAGGAAGTCTTCAGACTCTAGAAAAGTCTCACAGGTGCTAATGTCATCCCTAAGTCTGAGAAACAGCAAACAAGGTTATGAAATCTCAGAAGGTCATAGCTACTGGATTAGACAAGCCTCACCAAAAAGCTGTGCTGTGACAGATCAAGAGGGTCACTGGGCCACTGGTTATAGGAACTGACAGAGGGGCAACACTGATGCAACCCCTCCCCAGTGGAAGTATTATGTTTCCCCTGTAAATACATTTGGACCACTGCTGATACTTTTTCAATACAATTTTGGCTCCTACTTTTGGCCACCCAATTTTGAATAGATACAACCTTCACCTCCCCAAAAAAACACAACACAAAACCACCACCACAACAACCACCCTGCACACCTGCAACCAACCTCTACCTGTTGCTTGAAATCAAGTAAAAAATCTAATGATAAGGGGTAAAGAGGAAAGAAAAGAGAACAGATGTTTTTGAGACTGATGGCAAAACAAGGAATTATTCTCTAAGTGTAACAACAAATTGAAGATGAGAGAAGCAAGGTATATGAATAATTGAAAAATACAAGAAGAAATTCACACACTATCAAACTAAAATTACTTTTCAAGTCAAAGGTCTGCCTTGGGCTCAATTCTAGTCAGTACTTTTTAATCAAGACTTGGATAATAGAAGAGAAACTATACTCATGAAATGAACAAATTACATCAAATTGGAAGGACTGCAAATGTTTAGAAGGAGAGTATCACATTTCTAAATTATATTGCTGAGTTTGGAAGACAGTTTGAAAAGAGAATTTTTATTTGTACAGAAGAAAAATAAAACATGCATTAAAAATATGGAATAACAGACTATGGAGCAGAACATAGGAAAGTTTATTGGGTTATGTAACCGATCATGAAGTCTATACCCATTAAAAATGTTAATATATAAAAGAAGGCAACACCCAATTCAGAGGCACATTGATAAGGAAACTTTACATGTGCAGATGATGATACATTCTACTAATTATCTGCTGAAACAATCCAGTTTTGAGAAATGTACCAAAAAAGAGAAACTTTGGATTGTTCACGGCTGATCAACAAAGTCAAGAGATTAAAAAAGAATATGTAAGAGGAAAGATTAACAGAATAGGGTATTTTTAGTCTAGAAGAAGTAAGTATGGAGATCTGACAGCTGTTCTACAGCATGTACAAGTCAGCTATTAATTGTTTGTTGGAACAACCAGTACTGAATGGCATTGGCTGGACCTGTACCTATTAGAATACACTGGGGAAAGAAAAGAAGTGGACTTTTCAAATAAAAGCAGTATGAAAGGCAAGTTAGAGATGGTTCAATTCCCATTATGGATGTGTTTCAGGAACAAATCATGCAGCCTCTGTCAGGGAAAACAAATGCTCAATTCTCCCTTAGTACAAGAATGGACTAAGATGATCAGCATCTCCTTTGGTCCAAGCTGTAGCCCTAACAAAATCCCGGAGGTTTAAAAATAAATTCTGCTTTCCGTATGCATAGTTCCAGTTTCAATGCTACTGTATTTTGAACGAAGGCCAATATTTATTGCTTCAGTGACATGTTGTTCTACACAGCTCTTAAACTTAAGATGTTTGGTATTTCTAACTGGAGAAAATGTGTTAGAGTAACAGGCTCACTATAAACAGATACCATCTTGCTAGTTTGAAACTACTGGTAGAAATCAGCACCACTAAAGACAGAGCCAATATGGGCATTAACTCCCTAAGAGATTTAAACCTACTCTAGAGCATACACCACAGAATTCCCACCTGGTAACAACATCTACTTGAAAAGTTCTAATTGATCTCTCAGATTATCCAAATTTGTAACAATGACTGGAAGGCTACAGGTCCAAATAGTCAAATGATTCAAGCATGACTAATACTTAACAAGGTCTGAATACAGTTTACAAACTCAATTTGACTATTTGCTGAGTTAGATGGGAGATTCTTAGAACGAAGTCCCTCTTTTCCCTCTAAAATCAGACTTCCCAGGCTGAAAGTTAACAAGTAAAACTATTCACATTTTGTTTCCTGCAGTTTATGTAGGATGGCATGACACATTAGAAAAAAGCACTTACGAGAGCTGATGATCATGCTGTATTTAATTACCTAACATATAGCACTGCAGAAGCACAACCAGATTATTCTTGGAGGCGCACATTAAGGTATGTGGGGCCATGGAAAGTTGTAACCAGTGAAATGCTCACATTATGTTTAAAAAAGAGTTCACAAAGAGGTAAGTCAAGCCCTGGAACAAGTGTTCACAAATGGCCTGGGATTTCCACCCTTCAAAATATTTTTAAAAAGCCCTGAACAACCTTCACAAGGCTATCAAAATGTATGATGAAAAGCAAACCAAAACCCCAAGAACTTTAGGCACAAGATTGAATCACGTAATTTTTTTCAATAACCAAATACAACCCAATAGATCCTGTTCATTGGACTAACTGCTAGATCTTGGTAATTATTATAGAGCTGAGTAAAGAATAGAGACATATTTACCTGTTAAATACTGCATTTTAAAATTTGTTTAGCCTCTATCTCTCTATGACCTGCTACCACATTATTCTAAATGAAGTCAAAAGGCAACTTCCTTCATCAGTTCCAAAAAAGTCATACAGACTAATAGCCCAGGCCACATTTTGCTGGGTCTGAATTACAAACTTCTCATCTGAGGCGAAGGTTTTAGTCAGGTACCGTTGTTCTTATCATCCACAGGGATACAGCTGCCAATGCAAAGAAGGGAAATGGCTAAGGGAAATTGCCATTACAAAGGCTCTGTATTAGCTTAGTTGAGATATAAAGCAATCCTTCCACACTGCTGTAAGAGTTCAGAGGTTTCTGTGTTCATATATTACATATTGCCAGTATTTGAAGAAGCTGCTTAGTGACACTGATTGCACCTATAGGGGGGTATCAGACTGGTCTATTGCATCAGGGTTATGGGCAACTCAGAGATTGTTAATTGGGGGTGGGGTGGTTCAGAGTTATTGCTATATCTCTACCCAGTGTAATAAGGGCTTTTGCTCAGTGAAGAAATCTGCTTGAGTAACTCTCTCCACCACTTTACCAGCTGCTTTTATGAGGAAAAAAGGAAAAAAGTAAACCTTTTCAAGATACACCTAGGGCACGCTTCAGTAAGCAGCAGTGCCAGCTTCAAGATCTTGCTTTGCCCAGTTGCCTGCCAGTTTCGGCCCGTGCTCAGTACGTTTAAATAGGCTGTCACAAATTAAAGGATATGGATAGGAACAAGCAGCCAAAATCATGGAGTGGTAAGTGGGACAGATAGAAGGAAAAATGACATTGAGCAAGCAAGCATAGGGAAGCACTTCTACTTAATGTTTAACCTAATAGGGGGGGAAGTATAGCTGGCTTGGGCTAGGTTGCCTAATAGAAATCTGTGGCTGTATTTCTCCTTCCCTTCAAGAAAGCAGTACAGAATGAAGATTTCAAAGAGGCTGCATACAACAGACTGAATGAAACTGAAGAAGACACTTAAAATTTTCCTACTTTTTGCAGAACTTCACAGCCTGAACAATACAAGAAAAAAAAATGCAGTGTGTTTGTGAGACCCTCTATCTTAAAATCTGTTAGTGCCGGATCTCCCTGCAGGTATCTTTCCAGACTGCAGCTCAGCCTGACACATTTAAAATTAAGAAGTCTCTCTGGTGATATGCTACTCTATAGACAATTGCAACAAAAACAAACCCCACAAAAAAATCACAACAAAACAAAGCAATCCCAACCCTTTTTTTGTTAAAGGGGGAAACAGCAATTTAAAAAATCCTCATACTTCTCTTGCATTCATCAAGCTCCTTATGCTAACTGCAGTTTCAGATGCAAGAGAAAGTCCAGAGTTTGTGCTGCAGAGATCTACCAAGGAATCACGTAAGCCCACCTCTATTCTCTTCCTCAGCTGAGATGGAGGCTAAAGAAAGAAATTACAAATGGCAAAAGCAAGCCCCTTATTAAGATGACCTCAGCTGAAGTTTTAATAACCAGCCTACACAGTTTTTCATTGTCAGCACACTCAGGCATTCAGGGAGGCATAACAATCTGCACGGGTCTTGGTGGGAAGCGCAGAGGTTGCCAGAAGGAAGTGTTTGGAGGGCACATTACCAGAGCTAGGCTATGTGTACTTGACTGAAACATAAGCTGCTTTTCTGCAAGCAAGCTCTTTTAATAGGAATCCAGTTTATTTATTTATTCAGAAGCAGATGGCATCCTCTCAAGATGTTATGCAGAACATGACACACAAAACAAGTATTTTCATCTGAGCATATTTTTTCTAATCAACTCCCTCCTATTCATCATTAAATGACAAACAAAAATTTAGTCTCCAGAGTCTGATAATACTCTAGGCTAACTGAAGCTAACTCAGGATATAGCAGTAAGTGATGAAATGTAATGACTTGTAATGCACTGGAGCGCAGACTAGATGACCTCAGTGTTTTTTGACTTAAAATGCTATATAAAAAAAGCATTCCAACTGTGGGAAAAAAAAAATTACAAATTGCAGCCTCTGTGCTGATGAGCACATTTGATAGACAAGCCCCATGACCAATGGTTACTCAGAAGTGCCTAACACGATATTTTGTATCTATACAAAAGAGAACAAAAGGCAAGAAATCTTGTCAGAAAGCGTTAGTAATACTGCCCTGCAATCACTGTATTGTAAGATTCTGTGTGACACTGCTGATAGCTTTCACACAAAGTTTTTATGTAATTCCTGCTGAATCATGACCTCTAATCTCCATTCACTGCAAAGCCTAAGCAACCACCACGAAGACTTGTAGAAGGATATCATGTTAGGGAAAATGTTATCACTTCATGCAGACAAAATGCAATTTAGAAGGAAGTCAAGTACTATCAAATATTCCCCTCTCTCCTGACCTTTCCTACTCCACACCTCGAATCTGAGACCACTGTCTGCCACCTTTGACAGATACTACCTAGTTTCCTTCTAATAGGGAAGTCGTAGATATCCAAGTATATTGATGTAGTGAGGTTCCTTTGTCACACAATAGTACAATGCAGTACACCTAAAGTGAGTCATCCTCTCATTACGGCCTCATACAACACAAAATGTAAGGGACTCCCACAAACTAAAGTAATTTTAGAATTTTCTGCATGAAGAATGTGCACAGTCCTAATATTTTCTAATAATTTAAAAATGTACTGGTTTTATTTTTAAATAAGAGCACATTGAAAGAATACTAATACCAACTCAAAGAATTTGTAATTATGCACTTTACCAAGGTGGTTCAAATTCAGCAGACACTGAAATCACAATAAACTTTTAAGGTGCGTTTCCCTTCCTGCCAGTGTTTCCAGCTTCTTTTCATGCCTCCCCTGCACCCCTACCCAAGATCATCAGCTTCCATTCTCTGTGAAAGAAGGTCCTTCCCACTCCTCTCCCCTGTGCCTTTCATTTCTTCCATCGGCAAGGCAGGGGAAGGGAAGGACTTGAGGATTTGGACTGCACTTGGTACCATCTCTTTGGGAAAGGGCTGAAGACTCCAAGAATGGATCCTCTGGGATCAATTCAGCCTGTGACCTGACTGATGGGATGAACTACTATATGGAGTTAAAGATGATAAGAAAAAAAAAAGTTGTATGTTTTCTCAAACTCACTGCATCACAAGGCAACTGGTACCCAAAGTTCTCATGATCAAGAATGATCAAATTTACAAAACTGTAGTTGTATTATGAAGAAATATTGTCAGCCTCTTTCTCTTGTATTTATAAAGGTAAATTGAGTAGGTAAATCTAAACAAGTTTCAGTGTGAACTTTCCATTTCATAACAATTGCTTACTCTCACTTTACTTTGTTGTGCCTGAACACGGGTAAGAGAATAAAAGCTAGGTTTTATTTAAATGAGTGTAATTCTTATTATCAAGAGTTTGGGCTATTATTTATTTGGATAATTTTGCCCAATTCAAGTGCCCTTGTGAAGATTAGCCTGCATCATTACTTTCCCCCTCTGCTATATCCAGAATGCTGAAGAGACTTGGCAGGTACCTAAATATCATTGGAGTTTGGAAAGGAACACTGAAAATTCAATTTTGCATATTTGTACAGTTTTTCTTCTATAGTTTTTCTTACTGAAGACAATTTCCAGGCATTGCCACCTGGTCTGATTTTGTGTTCTCTGTCCCCTTTTGGGAAAGAGACAACAGCTGAGATGATGACTGAGCTCCAACAGCTCCACAGGAAGGAGCTACCAAGCTAAAATTTCCCTCCGTAGCCTGGCTCTTCCACAACTAATCCCACTGAAATACAGACAACTAGCAGCTCAACACTAGTGAAAACCTAGCAAACCAGTTGGTATGGCCTATTGAAACCTGTCTGGACTTCTTAACTTTATCCTAAAAACCTCCCCAAAAGCCAAAAAACCCCCAGAACCCCAAACAAATTCTGAATGTGCATCTCATGAGATACTAAGATAAAAAGAAAATGAAGAGTTGGGGGTCTGAGCTTCCTGCCTTTAAGTTAGTTATAAAACCTACTTGCTGGGCCAGAGATTTCCTGTGTTTTTAGAGATTAACCTGGTTACTGTTTGTGAGTGTGAAAAAAAAATAGCTGGAGAAATGAATGGTTACAGCAAATTATGTAATATATATATATAAAAATGTAATTAATGGAAAATAATTCCTTCAGGGAACTGGAATTATGCTGTTCTTTCTAGTACTGTAATTGAAAAAGACAAACCCAACAATAACAAAAAGCATTTCCCCCCCTCATCTACTACAACTGAGAAATATTGAAATCAAGGTAGTTACTTTTTGGCTGTGGTCTTTTATTTGATCCCTGATGAGAATAAAAACTAGTTGCAATTGCTGTGCTAACTAGGGATATTACAATTTACTGTGGTTATAAAAATTCAGAAGTGAAGGAGGGCATTACATCCTCCATGAAGGGAAGACTAGAGTACAATCCCATTTTCATCCCTTCCTCTTACCCTAACTAGATATATTTTTTTCATGAATGTAGATATTCTGCCAACAAAATTTCAATTGCGTATTTTTCTTCATAAATCTTCAGCTTCCTAGACTGCATTTTTAAATATACAAAATAATTTTAAACAAATTAACTAAATACCTTAGTATTAGAAACTTCATCACTGAAACAGTACCACAGATTCACAGAATACCAGATTGGAAGGGACCTCAAGGATCTTCTGGTCCAACCTTTCTTGCAAAAGCATGGTCTAGAGAAGATGACTTAGCACCCTGTCCAGCTGATTCTTGAAAGTGTGCAATGCCGGAGAATACACCACATCTCTGGGGAGTTTATTCTAGTGGCTGATTGTTCGCATTATGAAAAATTGTCCTCTTGTGACCCATCTCCCGAAGAGCAACTTGCATCTACCCATTACCCCTCATCTTTTCCATGGAGTCTTCATCTTCTTTGTAGCCACTCTGTAAATACTGGGACATGGTGGTAAGGTCTTCTCTGAGCCTTCTTTTCTCAAGGCTGAACAAATCCATTTGTCTCTCAGCCTTTCCTCACATGTCATGCTGCCCAGGCCTTTGACTATTTTTGTGGGCCTTCTCTGGACCCTCCCCAGCCTGTCCACAGCTTTTTCTGCATAGCAGTGACCAAAACTAAACACAGTACTCCAGGTGCAGCCTGATAAGTGCAGATTAGAGAGGGACAATGACTTCTCCATCTCTGATGGTGGTGCCCTTGTTGATGCAGCCCAGCATCCCACTGGCTTTCTTTGCTGCAGGAGCAGCACATGGCTCACTCAGATTGAGCTGTTTGTCCACCAGGACCAACCCCAGGACCCTTTCCACAGATCTGCTCTCCAGCCTGGTAGATCCCAGCCTATGACACACTCTTGGATTATGTTTTCCTTACACAGGACACCAGGCCAGACAGTCAGACATTAGTTTCTTTAGAAGGAGGCTGTAGGAGACCATTTCAGAAGCCCTGGAGAGATCCACGTAGACAGTGTCACTGCTCACCCCCGACACCCACTGAGCAGGTTACTTTGTTGTAGAACTTTGTTACTTTGTTGTGGTCACGTTTGTCAAGCATGATTTGCCCTTGGTGAATTCATGCTGGGTCCTCCAAATGACATGCTTCATCTGAACTGCGATGGTTCCCAGCAGAACTCATTCCATCACTTTCCCGGGGACTGAAGTAAGACTGACAGGCCTATAATTTCCTGGATTCTCCTCTAAGCCTTTCTTGTAGATAGGGGTGACATAAGCCTTCTTCCAGTTTTCTGGGACATAACTGATCTCCACAACTTCTCAACGTCTCTAAAATTATGGAGAGTGGCTTTGTGGTGATGTCAGCAGCCTCCTAACACCTCTGGTGAACAGTGACAGGGCCCATCAGTGTGTATGGGTCAAATTCCTGTGAGAGGTCACACAACAACTCTTCCTTCACTGATGGAGGGGCTGTGTTTGCATCTACCTGGATTTTTGTTCCCGAGGCCAAGGGCCCTGTAGGGCTGGTAAAGACAGTGGTGAAGAAAGTGTTGAGAACTTCTCTGCCAGCACTGCTGGTGATTGTTCACTTCTCCTTTAACAGTTCTCCACTCCTTTAACAGTGGGCCAGTATTTTCCTTCTCTTTCTGCTTGTTTTTTTCATACCTAAAGAACCCTTTCTTGTAGTTTTGACATCTCTGGCCGATTTCATTTTGAGCTGAGCTTTTGCTTGTCAGACTGTATCTCTGCACACCCTGGCAATGTTCTTGTAGTTCTCACTGGGTGTCCGTCTGCTTTTCCATCTATGGTACACTTCTCCTGGCTTTGAGCAGACTCAAAAGCTCGCAGTTAAACCAAGGAGGTCTCTCCCTACTTCCCTCACCTTTAAAGGGCATGAATGGTTTTTGTGCTTCCAGAAGAGCGTTCTTGAAAAACTCCCAGCACTTGCTGTCTCCTTTATGCTCCAAGGAAGCTTCCCACAGAATCCCAACCAAGCTCTGAGCAAGCTGAAGTTTCCTCTTCTAAAACTTAAAACATTTGTCTTAATACTAGCCTTCAGTGTGTTCGGCAGGTTCCCAAAATACAATATTGTGACCAGTGCAGCCAAGGCTATCAGTAGCAGAGATACTACAAAGCAGTACTGCATTTAATTTGTTGATTTGTTCAAAACAGTCATCTTACAGTATCTAACATGTAAATGAGACTGATCTGAGGTACAAACACTAGGCAGCGCAGTTCTAGGTTTTCACAGTAATTTCTGAAAAACCTAAACTAAAAGAAACTTAAATAATACTAAACCAATTTGCTACCTAACTTCACCCTCTACAAAAACATTTTACTCCTAAATGAGGTTACAGTACAATTAGTGCAGAGGTGCAAGCGTATCTGTGAAAACTGGACACATACCAAGGAAATTACTGACCTATAAACAAGGTCTGTAAAAGTACACAACGATCATATAACAGTTCATATCACCCTGAAACCAACAGAAATCCTCCCGAACCGCTGAGGATTACCAGGGATACTGGAGTATCTCAGCTTTCACCCAAAGGTTTCAACAGCCTCCCCAAGGGCATTCCCTAACCCTGACACAGTGCTGCCCAACTCACTTCTGTGCAGGAGAATCTAAAATTGCCTCAGAATACCAGATTTTTCTTTTTAGTCTTCAAAGAGTATGAGGCCTATCCAAAGAGTATATGTAGTAGTTATAGGAGAAAGATAGGATAATATTTAAGTATATTAAAAATCCCCCAACACATGAAAGACTGAAACATTTGAAAATGTGTTCAGTGAATTTGACTAAGTTGTTAGAAGATCATAGTATTGCTAATGCTGACACTGGCTAAGTACTAAAATATTAGACAAAATTACAAAACGAAAAGTATAGAGATGTTACTATCAGGTCAACCACAGACCCACTGACTTTTACACAGGTTTATGCTGAAATAAATGTTATTTATTATTATTCCCACCCTTTTAAACCCAAACATATGTGAGTATTTGCCCTATTTGTACTACAGTAGCCTATCAGGGTTGTAATTTATAATACACAATAGTGTGGTGACAATTTCTTTATATTACACTTTAACTGAAGAGACTCTAGAGTTTATTACTGTTTTTTAAAATTGTGTATTACTGACATGCCTAAAACATTTAATAGAGAACAGACTACTCCTTAACATTACATCATGCACCAATCACTACTCTACTAATATAACTTATTAAACTATAAAATGACATTTCAAACTGGACTATGCAAAAAAAAACCAGCAGCAGGGAACCCTTAACTATTACAAGATATAAAAGAGGAACAACGATTCCTTGAAGATGACCACTGTGCCAGAGTTAAACTTAATACCAGAAAAAAGAAAGGACTTCAGAGCAAAATATTTTAGCATATTGTAACAAGTCCATTTTCTTCCTCAAAGCTTCACAGCAAGCTGAAAAATAAAGATCAGTGGGCAATACTGATTGCTTTGGCTTGTTTACTTTATCAGAAGACTTAGTGCTCAATCTTTAATGTTAGCTAGTTACATCTGTATTTGGAAATGCAAAAAGAAATCTGAATGCAAAGCATCAGCACTTTTCCATGAGGTCAATACATATAACAGGTACCTAAAGCCACCAATCTGAAGAATAAAAAAAAGCATAGGATTTATTTTTTATGTGTCTTAAAGGTACTCATACCTGAATAATTTTACTCATTGCTTTCAAAGCTGATTAAACATAATACACTTGTTATTTTTTACTTTCTCTATAGACCATCTAAAGGGTTGTTGAATCTAGCTTTCCAGAAAGAGAAAAAAAATCCTTAAAATAAACATTTCCTCTGATTCTTAAGAGCAGAAAATAAATCAAATTCAGAAACCCCTAATTTTAGCGTATTTCTTTTAGAAGAGGTTCTAACTCCTGACCAATGGTTTGGGCAAGCCCTCCACTTCTTATCATTACTATCTAGTACTACATGATCTCAACATTTGAGAAAACCCATCCCCTTACTATAGAGTTATTATAGAATACATATTTCTTATTAATGGTAAGATTTCTAACTTGTTTACTTTTTACTGTTTTTCAAATGGAAAACTTTCCACTTCCAACAAGGACATGGAATAAGAAATTTTAAATTTCCTTTTTTTCTTCCCCTAACCTATCTAAAAAGGTTTTTTTCCACTGCTCCATTATCTGTCTCAATAAGATCATTTGTAAAAACACCTCCTGAACCTGACTGACTATACAGGACCCAATAAAGTTAATGGAACAAAAAGCACTATCAGCGTGCAAAGAAACAAGAAAACAGAATGCCCCACTGGCTTTCAGTAATAGCAATCAAAGATGTAATTTGTGTTTTGTATAAACTTTTAAATATTTAAAACAGGTTTTCAAGCTAATTGCCTAGCCATGCACTGAAGGTAAAAATAGATGATTCTCTAAAGAATGCAGAATAATCTGTCATCTTGTCTATTCAGAAATTGAAATAGTAAATCACAAACCACATAGTAAGGTG
>WEIT01018983.1:0-21455 GCA_013389985.1 Dryoscopus gambensis | reverse complement strand
TTTGCTGGGTGTGGTCCTGTGCTTTGGTAATTTTCCAGTTGTGGTCTTCAGCCTCTCACCAACCCAGACGGATAAATTCCAGAGGGGGCTCCTAACTTTTTGGAAACCCAGTGAGGGTGGTTTGGATTGTCGCCAACTCATTTTCTGGTGGGGGCAGCAGATGGAGATGGTCTCTTTCTTCTGGGTCCCCAGTGTCCTAACAAGCCTGAGGTTAGTGGAGAAACATGAGCTACCAGGGACTTGAAGTGGGAGCACCTGGGGTGAGTTTCCCAGAACCTAAGATTGTAGTAATATTTTAACAGCCCCCTATGTTTATTTCTCTGTGTGTATGTGAGAAAGATTGAAGGTTTTCTCTCAACCCCGGTCTGAAACTTGGAGACATCTTAGCAGACCTTATACCGATCATTTGAGGTTGATGAAGTTATTCTAATGAGTTGAAAGTATTGCAGCTTCACAATCCTGCCTGTCACAATCTTGTTCATAGTCTGAGTGCCTTCTCAGTGTGTTTTGGAGGATCAAAGACTTCTGTCTGTCCTGAAAAAATCCTTGAGTCAGGGCATTTATCTTCTGTTAGTTAAATCCAATTATTTCATCAGTTCCGGAAACTCCTTCCAACTGCTTCTGTTTTATTTGCGTGACTTTGTTGGAAAACACAATCAAATCAGCATTTAAATTAAACATGATAGCCCTTTCGATTATTCAGTTCCTTAATCAGTTTTCATTAAGCAGTTCTCTGCCGAGCTAAGCTTACCTAAATGTTGTTCCGTCTCCTTCGCTAAACACTGCTTTCATCTCTCATAAGCAGCGATAGAGAAAACATCTCTGGAATACTGAGGGAACATGACAAATACTTGCCCTGCTGTGAATTTTGGTATTTCTCTGATGTATTCTGTTCCCTTCTAAAGGGCCACAGTGGAACTGTAGAATATACCATTCATGGCAATTGCACACTGTTCACATGCAACTTCAAAGGTGTCAGCATATGGTTCTAACACATTATTTTCTACAAGAAAAGTGGAAGAGATCAAAAAGTAGGAAGTTATCCCTTCTTTGCAGCCTCTGTGAAAGCATAGGCTTTGTTCACTGACAGAGGGAGAAATCTGCTACATGCTGGCTCTAAAATTAGGATGCTTTTCACACTGTATGTAAGCATACTTACCATCTGTATCCAGTGGATTTTACCCCCTTCTTCACTGTCGAAATGCCTGTTTTGAGAGGCTTATATTTCATGTCAGATTATCTGAGGATAACTGCAGTTTTGTGTTTATAATACACATTTTTAAAGATTATGTGCAAGGTACTTTGTTGACTCACTGTATGTGAGCAGCTGTTAACACAGCTGGAGGATGTGTCCATAGTGCGCTGCTGCTTCAAACTGTCACACTTCAGCAGTACTGAATTTCTTGGCAAATCTAAAGTAGTATGTGTAATCTTGTTGGCCGAGTGATGGCTGTTCTTTTTTGTTACATAAGAGGCAGTGCTTTCTGAAAGCTCAAGGACCTTGCTGATTTAATATAATTTTTGTGAAATATAATTTAAAAATACTCTGTGTAATTAGTCCACCACATTAGTCCATTTTGAAACTGCATTATTTAATACCCTTCTTCTGTATGTAATTTTTGTGGCAGCAGTACATTAAAATCTAATTACAACACACATCAATGCCATGATTTAAAAAATAAATGTTAATGAAACAGAAAATCAAATATTTGAAGCACATCTCGTCAGTTAATTTGAGGAGCCTGTTTCCAGCTTCTAGACAGCAAATTACTGTTAACCACTCTATTACTCTTTATAAGCCAGTCTCGTTTTCAGGATTGACTAGCCAAGAATAAACTGAAACTTCACAGACATCTCTTCTTTTGATGCTAATAATACATCATTTAACTATATAGAACTTGAATGTAAGTAGCTTTTGCCCTCCTAAATTATGCTTTTTTAAAACTGACACAAAATTATATGTAGCCGGTTCTTTCTGTAAGAAGAGCAGCAAGCTGAGTTTTTCATTTCATTGTGTACTAAACACAGCATATGGAATAAGACCTCACTATCTTCAGGCAAACACTGGTCTCACTGTAGATGGAAAAAAGACTGTTCATGAAAGATGGAAGATAAAAGCAAAATATTTGATGAAGCACTCTTCAGATACTGAAGAATTTATGTATGGCAGTTGTTCCTCCTATTGTAAGCAGTTTTTAGTGTGGAGAAACAAAGCTCCTTTATGGAAAATAATTTCTTCTTATTTAATGGTAGGTAACTGTTTTTTGTTTGTTTTAAAGAAATGTTACTGATTACCAATTTTGATCTTTGACATTGGCAGCGAAATACCTTACTGCCATGGGGCAAACATACTGTGGAAGTAGTGAGCTCTCAAGAGCTGCAAATAAGTGTTCTCAGAAGTTTGTAAATTATTCTCTGCTGGGAGCCTTATGAATGCTTCCCATGGGAGCAGGAGAGATAAAGAAATGCTGAGCCACAGAGTGTATCCCCAGCAGTTTAGTGGAGACACCAAAGGGACCTCATCTCCCCAGGAGATGATGCTGAAGGTTGTGTGTCTGTCTTTCCAAAGGAGATTTTGGATGTTAATTCTCTGGGAAGAGGCAGAAACAGAGGCTCCTAGCTTTGAGACTCAGGATCTCCTGGAAAATAAAACTTCCACTTGCTTCTGTTATACAAAGTGCTTACTATTCTCAAAATGCACTTTCCTAACGTATTGCATGGTCCTGTGTACAACCACTGGAGCTGGCTAGAAGTCCTCAAGGTCTAAGCTTAGGTCTAATTAACTTCTCTTGTGTTCTGTTAAACCATATCTCCCTCTTAAGGTGTCTCTGCTGGGATGTTCTTACTTGGGGACAGTTTTGTTTCTGACACTGTTACAGCTTCCTTGGTGAAGCATAGGTGCCAGGGAGAGAGAGGTGCTTAATAGTGATGCATGGAAGTATTCCTGCAGTGAGGTTTCAGAGGGTTTCTCTGACTGGGTTGGGAAGGGCAGAGAGTAAAATGTGGCACCAGGCTGCTTGCAGCCGCAGCATCTGAGGGCCTGGAGACTCTCACACTTGGGATAAGCTCAGTGATAGTCTTTGCCTGGGCTGGGCCTGCAAAGTGCCCAGCATGATTCCAGCACATTTTTGCATGATTTGAGTAGGAAATGGCAGTAGGACCGATGTATTGATTGTGAGTAGCTGATTGTCTCCATTGCCAAGCTGTTTGCCTTCCTAGTTCCTTCATGCTGTACTAATAGTTGATTTACCAAGAGGGGTGGAAAGGGATCATTTTCCGTGGTTGGATACAGCTTTTGTGTTTGCTGCTCTTGCCAGATATTCAGTGTCTTCTAGCCAGCCATTTGTGGAAAACACAATTTCTAGCCTGTCTTGTCCACTCTTGTGCTTTCATGTTCTCTGCTGTTGAAGTGGCGCTGGCTGTAATTCTGGGCCTATCTGTGTATTCTATGAGACTGAAACGACTGCCTTACTTAGACTTCAAAACACAAAAAAAAAAAGAGATGTGGTTTGAAGTGTGAATGTGTGTTGGCCTTTCAGCATGCCTTTGCTAATGCACAGAGCTCTGTTGGCCTGATCCAGCTCTGGCTGGAGTCAGGAGTACTCTGTTGTCTGCTGTGGGGGCCTGGTCAGGTCTGTCATGGGAAGCCTGTGTGGGGATGCACAAAAGAGTATGCACAGGCTGGCCTCTGGATGGAGACTTGCTGCCAGAATGAGACCTGGGAAATACATCTGAAAGAATGGGATCAATTTTAAAAGATATGAAAGCAAAGAACAGGTGCTTCAAAGCGTGTCCATCAGCAGGCAGATACTTTTTGTTCCCATGGTGTATTATTTTTCTTTTGTTTTCCCCTCAGTCCTTAAATTAGATTTTTCTGGGCAGGGACTTTGTGCTTACATGTATTTGTGTAGTGTCTGCAACAACAGAGCCCTGATATTACACAGGACATGAGAATAATAACTAGTCTGATTTGTGTATTTTAAATCAAGTCAACTGAAAGAGCTTACTCCTTTTCTTTTAGTCAGCAGATGTATGTCAGAAGGGATGTTAATTTTCTTACTGCAGAAATTTTCTGACCTATGTTAACAGCTCATTCTTAAGCTTTTTAATTCCTTTCTATTACTTCATGCATGAACATAAGTTGTTTCATCACTGACAGCAAAACACTGAATGGTATTTTCAATGATAGATCAGTGAGAACATTAATGTATATTCTGGCACTGGGCTTGATAATTTTTTTCTTCTGCCTTCTCCCCTCTCCTTTCTGCTAAAAGCATTCCAGATATTTTTATTTCTATCCAGTGGTTCCAGAATCAAAAGATATCCCATTTATTTATTTATTAATTACTTACTTATTACTTTGCCATATGGGACTTTGAAAATTTTTCTCCACCTTACCTATTGTCTGGGTTTGATAATGAGCTAAACACAGCTTTAAGACTGGTGGTGGCAAGGTAAGGAAAATAGGATCAGTTTGATGTAAAGTGCTGATTTGCTGTAGACCTGTTCTGTGGTTCAGATTGTTTAAAAACACTGGTAGATTAATTCTGCATGAGTCGTCAGTTCCATGACTGTCTCTCATACTGCTGCTGACATAGAGCAGGCATAAAAAGCACAAAGCCAGCATAAGCTCTGTATCGTGTGCTCTCAGTAATTCAGCAAAAATGAGATTGTGTTCCCAGGTCTGGCATGGGTCAGGTTAGTGTGGCTGGATGTTGCTTATGGTGACGTGAAAATCGTGCTGCTGCCAGCTGTATCTCAAATTGAACAAAGGGGGCTGGTTGAGAGGGTTAAACGGAATAAACAGGACTGAGGCAGACAATTTTTTGTGGTAAGATAATGCCATAGAAAATAAGAACCTGGAAAGCATCTGGGCATATAGCATGTGTGCTGAATGAAAAGCATCATATGTCTAATACATGTTTTTTTTTAAAGTGGGTAATATTAGAGGCAACTTAGAGGTGCAACTTAGAGTAGCATAGAGACTTGCAGACATATGTATGTCATGACCTGTTACTGGGTTTCCTCTTTTTAGAGGAAATATATTTAGTTTTGCAGTAAATGAGAAGTATTTTAAAGGCCTGGGGGTTTTTTGTCTGGGTTTTTGTTTGTTTGTTTGTTTGTTTTCCTTTTGTTTTTTGTTTTTTAAAAATTCTGTTGGATTCTAATTCCTTTTCCTGGAGGCAAATCTTGCAGTTCTCAACAAAAACGCCTGCTTTTCTGTCTGTGTCTCTGAAGAGAACCTATGTTGAGGCTAGTGAGGAGGTAGAAGGTGTAACTCATTTTGAGACATCAGCTTTGGATAAAAGCCAGTGTCTGCAATTTCAGAAACTCCTGATACAGCTGATGTATTTCAGTTTGTCACTGAAGGGGGAGTATTGCAATAAGCTTGACTGAAAACCTACAAGGTTTAAGGATGGTCTCCTATTAAACCCCAACAACATAAAGCACAATTGTTCATCTCTCTTCGCCTTATCAAGGCCAAGGACTTGTCAAGCCATTAAAGAAGCACAGAGTATGTACCAGGTGCAGAAGGTGGGAGAGGCTAGACAGGGATTATTTGGGTGGGAGGAAGCTCACAGTGCTGTGTGTTAGGGAACTATGTGAGTGGTGTTTTCAAACAGGGTGGGGAAAATCCATCTCTGGGGAGTAAACTTGGGCAGCTTTGGTCCTGCCATGAGGCAGGGGAGTCAGCTAGTTAACTTGTCAGGATCTCCTCCATCCTTCTTCTGCTTGGAGTGTACCTTTGTCATCAGTTTGGATGTAACAGAGTGCTTAATTTTTTTCCAGTTTTTGTGGGCTACTTAGTCAAAAAGGTGGCTGTAGCTTCTACCAGTACTTACGTTTTCTTTTAAAAAGGCGCTGCATCTAAACCAAAGTGAGGACCTTCTTGCTTTTTCACATCAAGAGGGAAGCTTATTTGTCTTCATCAGGGAATTTCTCTGTTAGTGCTTTTCTATTCAAGATAGTGCTGGGACCTTGCTAGAGGCATCCTTCAGATTTTATTTTTGTGGTCACTGAATACTTTTTTTCCTCATTTTTTGGACAAGAACAGAGAGCTGCCTCAGCTACTAGTCAGTGGACTTTCTGTGTGCTGTATTGCCTTAAGCACCTGTGGGGGTGATGCTTCTTACGTATGCCTGGAGGTGTCTGTGCAATTGCGTCCTCTGCACATCTCAGAAACCTGCCACATGCTTAACAAGTACGTACAGGTAGTTGGTGCATAAAGTTGATGTGGTTTGGAGAACCTGCTGTGGTGCATTTTCCCACATGTCAGCAGGTTCAGGGGATGAAGACCAGACTTGAGCAAGTAAGTGAGGTTCTCGGGGTGCTGCTGGAGTTTTGCAGTGTAAATCAGCAGAGGACTGGCTCTTCTCGAAGCAACTCTGCATGCATATTTAATTTTTATAAAAGTGTATGTGTGGGCTTTTGGACAATACGTAATATTAAATATAACCCCATCAACACATACCTTGTCTCCAAGTTTGTATGTGGAATTATGCTTATTCCTTTACTCTGGGTAGAAAAAATCATGCTCAGTTGCTTCTTCCTGTAAGTTATTAAATGGGGGGAAAAGCCACCCTGTTTTTGCTTTGGATATTTTTAGCTATACAGTTAGAAAGTTAATGCTTCTAAAAATGTTCAGCTTTTATTTCTTATTTTGTTTTTCAGTTTGTAACTTCTTTCCTTCCCGGTGTGTAGTTGCTGTTTCATTGTATGCTGAATCCCGCTGCATTCAATTCAGTTGGTATGCATGCTTTCTTAAGCAAGTCCATAACTGCATTTACTGCAATCTGTAGACAAGATCTGTCTGGTGGTATAAAAACACCACAGAACATTGGAAAGGCATGTTTGTAACTTTTTTCTTATTACTAATGATTTGAATATGGTTGATTTGTGTTCATTTAGAATTTCCCTACTTCTATTTTAGCATCTTTTGTGTAGAAGTGTTAANATCCCAGTCCAATCTCCCAAAAGTCTTGGTCCCAAGTATCCGCTTCCTGTTTGCTCATCCTTTCCAAGGCTCCATGGGACATGTAGTTCTCCCTCCTTAGGCGGCTACTGGGTCTGTGCTTTGATGTTGTGTCTCCTTTCTGCCTGCTGTCCGTCTCTCTTGTAGTTCCATGAAATACATAGTCCTCCTCTGGGGCAGCAGCCAAACCTGTATATTGCTTAGACATACTCAAACACTTTATTAGTTAACATATTTTGCATTGAACCGAATCCTTTTTAATGTTTATAACAGAAGTGTTTACAGTTGCAGCTGAGTTGCAGAAGGGTCATTAAAATTTTATGGCTGCTATTGTTCTTGTCCAAACACAAGTAAAATATAAACATTTTCTGAAGAGTGTCTTCTCAACAGTGAAGAAATATCGATGTGTAATTGCCGTAGCTGACATAGAGTAAAACATTCCCATTATTGCTGGCAATACTTGGGGATTTGCATTTACTTCAGTGTGTTGGGACTTGCATTTTGGAAACAAATAAGCCATTGTTTTACCCCAGGATATAAATATTTTTCTTAGAGAATGTAATTATGAAGCTGTTATTTGTTTGTCCTGTTATATTTAGAGATTATATCCTTGAAAGCCTTGGATAAAACATTACTTCTTGAGCTATTATGCTACATTCATAGTTTGGTAAAGAAATTTTAGAACGTGTTTTACTTTAAAATGGGTAATTTTTATGATAAAAGGCTGCTGGGAAAGTAGACTTATCCAGGCTGTATGCAAGGATAGAGAGCAATTGTTGAAATTTAAGTGTTAGCCAGCATGGTGTCCTGGATCTGGAAGTCCACTAAAGATTTTTTGTGTTGCATCTATTTTGCTGGGGCAGGTTCCTGGTAAGGAAGATGGTATTTCTAAATGATTTCAAAGTGGAAGAAGCTCAGTTCAGGTTAATGGCCAATTATTTATCAAGGCATGGAGTGTATTGCAGTAGACCAAGGACGAGGCACAGTGGAAGTGCTGTGGTCAAACCTTGTAAGCTCCTCCTGCCTGCCTGGGCGCTGCCATGTTTCAGCTGTGAGGGATTGCTACCCACCTTTCCCTCCTCTCCTCACAAAAAGCCTGCCTCAGTCCTTTGCTAGGTTGCAGAACAGGGTCAGAAGGATGTCTGGAGGTGGGAGCTCTTCTCCCAAGTCTGGCCTTTGCTGCTCCTTACCCAGGATGTGGGGTTCAGGGGACCCCGCTGCTGCAAGCCTAACATGGCTCTCGGGTGCCTTAGACAAACCAAGGGAAAACGTGTATGTCTGGAAAACCTGTTTGGTGACAGTGAAAGAGTGCATAGACCTATACATCTTGCCAAAAACACAAACCTTGCTAGTCTCCTCTCTGGTGCCAGAACAGTGTTTTCCCTGGTAATAAAAGGTAGGCTTTACTTTATGGATCCCAGAGAGGTAAAAGCTAACACTTCCTCAGCCATAGGTTTAATATATTCAGAGTTGAATCTGTGTCTCTCTTATGGTGCCCTTAACTGCAGTGTCTGCTCCTCGATTCCCCTGTATGCTTTTCTGGTTTTTATTTCAAGGATTACAGTGGCAATCTTGGCTCTCATTAAATCAGTGTCAAAACTCCTCTTGGCTGAGGGCTTCTCCCATGTTCTTTTTCTTCTGCTTTCTGGTATCTTTTTGCAGTCAAAGGTGTTGTGGCTGACTGAAGTTCTCTGCTGTTACAGGCCTGGATGGTGTTCGAGAGGTCTCCAGTTTCCATGTGTTCCTGCGGTGGTTCTTTAGAGCTGAATACCTTTTTTTAGCCATGCAGGTGTAAATCTAAGTAAGATAATGGCTGGGTGGTCTCAGTAAGTGCCCTTTGACTTTAAAACTTCCTTCCTCTATAAGTCCATCAGAATCAACACAGTATGAGCTTGAGGCAAGGACCTTCTCCAGCATCTACCTGAGAAACCAGCCGTGGCCAGGGACTATGTTTATTTGCTGAGATGGTGAAGTGATACATCCTTCCCCTTGCTTTGCTTAAGTGGGGACTGAACTATCTGAGATTCATGTAGACCCTGGAAAGCATGCTTAAACTTACCTACACATAGAAATCAAGCTCTTAAGTCTCCATTACATTTTCCCAAGTTTGTGAGGATATAGATAATCTTATTAAGGTAATGAAAGAGTTGGGTGAGAGGCTGGACTGCTGTTAAATGAATGAAATGTGAAAATGGTGTCAAAGACATCTATCAACTGGATTGTCGAGAATCTGGCCCTTCTGGACCCGTGCTCTCACAGCTGCCTTGTATTCAGTGTACTTGGCCACTTTTCCAAAGATGAGGCGCCTGTGTGATTTACCTTGTTTGGGTTTTGGTATCTGGAGGATAAACTTAAATTTTATCTTTAGAAGTGTAGAAGAAACATGTTAGTTGGGATGTGTTTCAGTATCAGGAACAAACTCAGACCAAACATCACTCTGTAGGAAGACAGTGTTTTCATTTCAGGTGATGTGTATATTGTGATCTGTTTCTGTTGGTTTTGCTCTTTTGTACTAATACATGAGTTAGGGCTTAATTACTGACTTTTACACGCCGGTAACTGTAATTTTAGTTTCTTTGTGCTTTAGTAATAAGTCAGTGCCAGAGCTTTTTGGCAGACATGAGAAGGTGCTTTGGTCATGCCTTGCAGAGTGGGTTATGAAGCAGTGGGGAAGCCCTTCTCCCACGTGGTGAGAGTGGTGCTGTGCAAATGACTTTCGTGGGTGTGAATTTCTCACTGAACTCACGGAAAAGTGTTTCACTGTTGTTTATGTAGACCATTTAATTGTAATAGTTAAGTGAATATGCTTTGGTTGAAAACCTGGATTGAGCACTCTGGCTCTGCTAGGAAGCAGTGCTTGTACAAAAGAGGTGTCATCTTCCAAAAAACTCTGGGAAAGCCTTGTGAAGCAGAGAGACATTTCTTTGGTGGAGGACTACATTACTGCATCTCATTGCAAGATCCAGCCCACTTCCCTTCTGCTTGAGTGCCTTACTAGGAAAGGAGGAAGATGGGAGCTGGATTTGCTCCCGCTCATGTGACTCTGAGTTAATTTGTCTATTGAGGAAAGATTTGTTCAGGTAGTTCCTGCTGCAGACTGCTCCTGGGGCTGGACTGACCTTGCCTGAGGGACCCAGGATATAAATGCTTCTGCATTGGGTATAAAACTTGCATTACTTTCTCAAAGTATTTTTCTGTGTAGGAGTTTTTTGGGATGGACTGCAAGTGATCTTTGTTTGTAGAAAAAAAAAGTGGTTAAACAGTTCCTGTAATATATTTGGCTTCACACAGAGACAATTTGAAACTAAATGCATATATGTTTTAGTAGCAGCAGCATGAAGAAGTATCTTTGAACATGAAACAATAATATCTAAAGACAGGATAGAATGTGCTGGGGACAATGATAAGAGCTTGCGTGAAATAACTGTTTTTGATGCCAGGTGTGATAACCATACAGCATCAAAAATAATATTCCACTCTTATTTTCTGTGTTATCTCTGAATCATCTACTGTAGTACAGGGTTTAACCCTCTTTTTGTATCATGTGAGATTTTCCAGTTGAATCACTTAATTGTTTGGCCAGATACAAGCTAGCTGCCAATTTGCCTTCCTTTTGTAAAATCTTTGCTTAAATGACCATGACTTGCATTTTGTGGAGTGTTGTAAGGAGTGAGCTTTTTAAAATTTGTTTTTATTATGTACACATGAGCTTTCCACTGTCTTTTTCCCTCTAGACAAGGATTTGTGAAATTCTCCCTTGTGCCTATACATTATGTAATGTAATTAGTTTAGGACGTTTCTCTGTCCGTAGTGAACCCAAGTTAACATTTATTAAAAAGGAGCAGTATGGCTACAATTTGGCTTGAATTTTTTTCCCCCCAACGTCATCTAATTAAGTGAGAAATGTTTCCACAGAATATCTCACTTGTTTCATGTAGTTAGGGCAAAGAAAACATGAGAGCTGTCTGGCTGTATATTCTCTCTGACTCAGGGGCCCAGAGGGCATAGAGATGGTTTGGGAGTTGTGGCTCCAAGTGCCCATGTGCAAGAAATTCTGTTGTGCTCCTGTGCATCAGGCAGCTGTCAGCTAAGAACCCACTGGAGCAGACTGTGGAGGGTCTTCAGAGACTTACCCTATTCCTATCTCCCCAAAATAGCCATCCAAATTATTACTCAACAGACCAAAAGGGTTATTTGTAAATACAATAATTTTTTTTAAAAAAAGATTGTTTTAATAACAACAGTAAAAACAGCAACTGCAATAATAATAATGATACATTCTTGTTATAGTACTGCAAAACCCAAAGAGAAATAGGAGAAAACACTTGGCAGTTGTCACACTTCAGGTTACTAAAAAGAGGTGCGTTATCAGGTTTTGGGGATGACAGACAGGTTTGTGCTTGATATTGAGCTCCTAATGTTGTTTACACCTGTCCATATGAGAACAGTCCTATATGAGGAAGATTCTGTGCTTGAAACCAGCTTTTCCCTCTTCACCTCTGTTCATTCAATGCTCCTGCATTGAAGAGGAAAACAAATGCAGGATTCGCATTGTTATGAGTGACGAGAAAGATGTCCTTGGGGAAGGCAGGCCAAGAAATGATGTTGTTTTGGGTGGCAAGAGTCACACTGCAGTGGAGCGTTTGCCATATAATGAACAGGGTAAGGACAGTCAGAGGCAGAAGTGTGGTTTTCAGCCACAGAATTTTCTGCGCTACCATGTTGTGCTTCGTTTTTTACAAGACTTGTCTATGGAGCTGGTGGAGTCAATGCCGTGGTAACTGTTTTGAATAGAGCAGGGCAGGCATCTTTGGAAATACGGCTGAGATATTCTTCCACAGCATGTTTTCCAGAAAACACTGTTTCTGCCAGATGTTGGGGCAATTCTGCCTTATTTAGAACAACTGTGGCAGTCAGGAACGGTGGTGTAGCACACTGTCCTCCTCCTCAAGGAAATACAGCTTGATCTAAATTTCCGCCCTCAGACTTGTCAGACATTTGTCATTGTTTGCTGCTTCTTAGATCCCTTTCCTGTTCTTTTTTGAAGCTATTGTATGACAGGTTTTTCTTGGCTGGTTGCTTTCTATTTACTATAAAGAAACCCATCCACAGATATCTGGGAACTAGTGTTCTTTGAAAACATTTGTGGAATTGCATTGGTGCTTCTTTTCAAAAACTAAGTCTAAGATAATTTAAATCACTTATGAATTTTTAATTTTTTTTTTAAACAAAACTTGCTTTTGTAAATAGCTAAGTATTTGGATTCAGGTTATTCTGATCCATTTAAAATAAAAAGTCAGTTATATTTGCGGGGAGTAGGATGAAAGGAATTACTTGAAAGACATTATTTAAAAGACCTTTTTTTAAATCAGCTTTGCTTTCACAGGCATATAAACAGTGTTATTTTCTAAGTGGAAGTAGAAAACTGAAGATTTGTCATTGTACCATACTATCTCTGTATAGCAGAGTTATAAAGGTTATAATAAACTTGCACCTGAATTATACATCATTGGGTTTGTTGAGGATGAAAAATTTACTGAATGTTCCTGAATGTACTTTAATTTTTTCAGGGACAGGTGACTATACATGCAAAATTTGACAAAGACATTTACCTCCCAGAGGATGCTGAGTTTTACTTTGTTTATGATGGATCCCTGCAGAGACACATAATGTTTGCTGAGCGAGTTAGTGACAACACTCTTCAGTCCATAGCTCCAGGTGAGCCTTAATTCCTGTTTATATTTTTCCACTCTTTGCTCTACTCCAACCCCATTTCAAAGCTGGGCATAACTGGACAGCTTGGTATAACTGTTTTATGTCTCTGTAATGGAGAAAATGCAGAGATTTGAATGATGGCCTTTAGGATCCAGGCTGAGTTTGACTGAGCATAGGTGATCCTGCCTTTTGTAACAATCTGTGCCAACACAGTATTGGGTTTAGACAGCTTTACTGGACTGGCACCGTTTGGTATGCATTAAAGTGCAGTCTTCAGAGATGGCATAATTTTTGATGTGAGTTGATTCTATGCCACTGGTCAACCTAACACCTGCAAGAGTCCTGTTTTTTCTGAGCCTTCCCTTGGTGTGGCTGTCAGCCTGGCTTGCAAGGCCCTCCTGCTTGTGATGCTCGGAGCTCTGCTGGAGCCGCACATGGTATGGAGATGTCTGGGAGACAGTTCAGGGTGCCTCACTGCGAACGGGACATACGTGCTGCCTCCCAGCTGGCTCTCTGCCTTGGGCTTGTCTCCCTCTTGGATGTAACATAAACCCTGCTTGTCACCTTATTGTGTGCTTTGTGACCTTTCCATTTGTGTGAGTAGGAGGCTACAGGCATGATGTACCTGTGCAATAGGATCTCCTTGTTTTCTCTTGTGTTCTAAAGGGGATTTAGAGTCTGAAAATAAGGGCAGAGTATAAAAAAGGAAAGTTCACTACTGTTACATAGTGGCTCCTTTGATTTAGCCCATAAATGCTAAATGATTGTCATGAATTAGAACTGGTGAAAATGCAATGCTAGGTTTGTTCCAGGTCGGTTTTTAGTTTTTTTTAAGCTCTCAGCATATTCTGTGACACTGTTAAATGGTTGCTTCTGGGCTAGGAACAAAAGCAGAAGGCTAGGGGCAACACTTAATCATGACAGAGGCCATGAACTGATGCAAATAAAATGTGAGGCTAAACTATATCCCTGCTAATATTAGTGTCATTTTATGGTAGCCAAATTAAACATAAGGGAGCACAGAGCACTTTAAAACCAACTGCAGTTGTGGTAAGTACATGCTTCCTTCTGGAGTTACTAGATTGCACGTATACTTGTAGCTCTTCAGAGTATGCTGGAAAACTTAAATTTGTGCCCTCAGTACATCATGGTTAACTCTGCAGTGAGAGGTACAGCTTGCACCTCTTTTAGATGTATGACATCCACCCTCCCTTAGATGTCAAAGGAGTAGGAGGGAAAGACAAAGTGCTGAAGAGGTTAAAGAGGCAAACTCCCTTGGACTTTGAGGGTCCCAGCTGTAAGTTAGAGAGTTGATACAGCATTTAATCAAGTTTGCCAAGAGCCTGAAGTGTGCATTAGTTAAAAGCTTTTGGGTTTTGGCCTGGGTAAATACAAAATTGGTTCTAAAAAATAGAGGTAGTACTCAGAATTCCTGAGCATCTAATTTTTCTTAATGCTTATCCAGGAATCCTCAATTCTTTCCACTGTGGTTAAAGAACCCTCACCTAAAAAGACTGGTTCTAGAATTAATTAAGTTGGTATAACTGGGAGGACTGTCAGTTCAAGTCTGGTTGAATCCTAGTTCATCAGTAGAAATAGTTGGTGGATGACCTATGACAAACAAATGTAATGAAAGGGAAGAATAAAATAATTCTGGATGAACAGCTACAGGTCTTAGAGGTGGATGAGAATGAAAAATAACTGATGTATTTTCTGAACATAGATGATGTTGGTGATTAATTTACCTTATAATTACAGGCTATGGATACCAAGAAGCAGTTTCTGTGTCTGTGTTGATGTACACGGTGGGTTTCTCACCTGTGCTCCTCGGCAGCTGTCCTGTCACTTACAGAGAGAATCTGTTGTGCAAGTTGTCTCGCTTTCTGGTTGATCACGCAGAATGTGTCACCACCATTAGTCACAAGCTGTTGCTGGATAGGTTTGGGCTAAGGATGAAAGATCTGCAGTCACTGGATAACGGCTTGGTGATGGCCATTGCTTATGAAAAGTTGCCTTCAAACTGGAGCATCGTTGGAAGCTGCCCAGAAGGTGGTAGAGTTTTATTTGAAAGCTTTTAACAGTGGTTTGATGCACAGTTCAGAGCAGAGTATCTCCCTGTTTTATGCAGTTTCTCAACTCTTGTGCTTTATTTTGTGGTTGATACGAAAAATTGTTCAAGTGCAAGAGAGGTAATCAGAGATTTGGTTTGTGCCCAGAGAGTTAAAAGGGATAATGGTAGTTATTGTAACTCTGTCTCCCTAGAAGGTTTTTCTGCCTTGACTCACTGTGAATGCAGTTCTTTATTTGTAAATAGGGTTGTCTGTTAAAAAAACCTCAAGAACTGTAGCATGAACCTTTGCAGCCATGATTCTGACCAAGTGAGATATTTTATCTCCAGAGAAAAAAGATGGTAGTCAAAAAAGAGTACGTTACTGTAGGCATTCTGATGTGCAGAGTAAACATAATTTTTGTGACTGTTCTGTCAGTGTTTATCCTTTATTTATGACTATCGTCATTCTTTGTGAAAATATCATTAAAAAAGTTTCTTTGTGGCTTTTTTTAATTGTAGAGGAAGTGGACTGAAAATACATATGAAACTTTACATTAGGGTATGTTTCTGGAAAACTTCATAATAAAATCAGGTGATATTTTCCTAGTTTCAGGTTTCACTGCAAACAAAAAACTTAGGGTTTGCCAAAGAGTATTTTTTTTGCAGACTCAGCTGATTTATAGTTGAGGGTGGAAACTGTGTTATACTTGATGGCTTCACATGTTTTTCATTGAAAATTTGGTAGTTTTGGCTGTTTTCCTTTCAGTACTTTAAACTGCTAAAAATCAGAAGACAGGCAGTTTCCATGTGAGCCAAACTGGAAGAGATTCATGCAAGCTTTTGGGAAATAAAAACACATTACTTAAGCCCATTTCTTTGTGTAAGGGCTTTTTTCACGTCTTAAATCTTTCTAATTCTTATTGACAGATAACTTAAAATCTGAAGAATGTTTTTTGTCTGTCTGTTGTAAACAACCCCTTTAACAGATGTAAAAACAAATGCCAAGTCTCATTCAAATATTGGCTAGACAGGAGAGGCAAAAACCAACCCTATTACTTGTTTAGTTTTGATGTGTAGTAAATATTTGTTGACATTACTCAGCTTCTGGGAAGACTGTTGGATTTTAGCAATGAGGAACTTGTATCAAAGCCTGAAGAAATCAGCTGTAGTTTTGTTCACAGGCTTATCTGAGCTTTTCACCAGCTGAAGCTCAACCCAGAAGCCTCAGCAGGATGTTAGTGGTACTGAGAGATGCTCGGCTAGCCAGCTGGGTACCTGTTTGCTTGAAACATGGGGAAAGGTTATCCTGGGCGTATTGAGGGTCCAGAGAGTCAGAGATCATCTCAGCCGGTATCAGAGTAAGCTCTGCCAGGACAACTGCAACTCGCAGAGCAAAATTCTTTAATTTTTAGTTGTGCTAATTGTTAATTTTCAGCTATACTGCAGCATTTATATGGAAAAAGAGTATGTTGCCCTTGCAAGACTTTTTATAGATCTTGTATTTTTTGTTCTGTGTACTTTTCATACTTTGTTCACTTTTCAGATTAAAATACTATAAATAAACAAAATTTCAACCCAGCAGAAAAGCTGAGATGTGTGCTGCCAGTGCCATACAGAGTCTCTGTGAGCATTTGAAGTGTCAGACAAGCATGGCTTCAGCATACTGTGGTGGGATTGCCTCATGGGCACTGTTACACTTGCAGACGTGACATCTCCCTTTATAAAACAGATGCTGCTCTTAAATGAAGCCAGGGTCTTTTGCCTTGTTTCTGAAAAAACAAAACAAATTCTCGGGGCCTGGCAGCAATGCTCATTTACAGTGGGATCTGTTAGTGCACTCCTGCTTGGGTAGTGCTTAGGGCTACCCTCGATGAATGGGGAGCTCCTGAAAGCTTTCTGGGCAGCTTTTCCTTCAGCCCAAGGGAGGTTAGTCCTTCCCTTTGTCTCTCCCTGACGTCCAGGCTTGGACTGGGCCTGATACCTATTTTGCTCTCCTCTAGGTAGTTTGTATAACTTTTCTTTAACTTCTGTATCTTTCCTCTCTCTGTTCTGAAAGTATGGTTTTGATCCTCTCTCCTGACTGTGAGAAGCACTGACCAGAGTTGCTTCCTTGTGCTGTCCCCATCACTATGTTTTTGTCCTCAAAGCCAAGAAGGCCAAAGCTTAGGGTTGCCTGTGGCTGAGGGAGCCCTGTGCATGCAGGGTAGGGAGAGGGAGGGAGAGGGGGGTGGGCTGAGACAGGAGAGCCTCAGATCTCTCAGCACATGAGAAGAGGAGGAGAAGGTCATTAATCTTCAACGATGATGTGATCAAGCGTTGTTCCTGTACTCTTCTGCATGGTCTAAAAGATCAAAATTGGTGAGAAACAGAATGTAGAAATTTATGAGTATTTAGAAAGAGAATGAGAACTTTGTTCCCTACCTGCTCTCCCTACAACTTCTGGTATCAAAGGTCGGAGGTGTCTTGACACTTGACATTGTCAGGATGTTCTTCTTAATATGAATGTTGTGAAAGATGGGTGCTATTATCCATCACTACTCAGAATGTTATGCTTGTGTGATTCTGTCAGTTTTCAGAGCTGCTGGGCTATTTTTATTGGAAAAAAACATTTTTGAGTGACATGTTGCTGGAAAAAATTATTGCACCATCTGGTATTTTTTGACCTCATTCATTTTTATGAGGATTTAGAAATGTAAGGGTCGATGGAAAGATAGAAGAACACTTTATTCATAGGAGTTGGGTATTCAGGGTAGCACATAAGAAGGATTGAATAAAGAGAGCCAAGAAATTGTCTAGGGAGCATTGCAGATAATTCAGGAATTCAGTGTAGTTGCACAGGTCAGGTGTTATTAGCCTCATTATAGAAAGTTCAACAAAAGAAACAAGAAAGTTACCTTTTGGTAATCCTCACTTGTAATAGATGCCTGTGTGACAACTCTGACAGGAGCTGGTCACTCTCACAAAGTGGTCAGATGTTGAGATCAGCAGCTTGCTGCTAGAGAAAACTGGGGTCTCAACAAAGGTGCTATGTTTAGACATTTATTTGTTGGTGGCTTTCACGAAAGGGGAAGGAGGGGTAGGGAGGAGGGGTAGGGAGAAGCTGATTTTCTTGTTTATTGCAACTTGATAAAGGATATTTTCCTTCTGAACTGGATTATTCAATCTGTGGAGATAAATTATTAAATAATAAGTATTACATAATGAGCTAAATAGATGGTTAGTGCTGCCAAAAAAGGAGAAGAGAATCTTCCCACAGATTTTTTGTTTACCAAGAAAAGAAAAAAGAAAGGAAAAGATGCAAAGCAGGGAGGAAAGAAAAACTAAAAAAAGAGAGAAAGAAAGAAGAAAGGAATCTGAATGAGGAAAATGCTTCCAAGTAACTCTTTCTTAGCACTGTCAGCTTATGGCAGCTTTCCAATACTGGCAGTCCCAAGAACCATCAGACGTAGGTTCAGCATCTTCCCCACAACTTTTTTATCGGTTTACATTTCTCGGCTGTCAGAGGGTGAATGGGAGCACAGGAGGGCACGTTGCAAGCAGTGCACTTTATTGATAAGAAGCTGAGGGCATCTCGGTTTCTGGTTGTTTTAGGGGCACTGCCAAGAGAGTGAGTTCACATTGTCTGGGATAATTAACTGTGCTGGTAATCAAAAAAGAACAGTTGCTGACAGATTTGCCACTATTTACAGTTATTTTCAAGAGGAAGGCTGCTCTTTTAGGTTTTGGCTATTAATAGAAGCAATAACATTACAGCCTGAATTAAGAAAACTAATTGTGGATCATAAAGAAGGGAACAGTGTTTAGTTCCCTTTTGTGAACAAGGAGATTTTCCATTTTCTTTCATAAATGCGTTGTAATTGTTTTCTAGGGATATGTCTTGTGGAATGAACTGAGCTACCCGAACTTGCTGCTTTATAGTCTGCCTTTGGGGGACACTTTTCCATTTTCTGTGGCGCTTTTTACTTTATAGCCCTTGCCCTACTGTTTTCTTTGTAACTTAGGTTACTGCTTTCACCTGGTATTACACACATTGCTTCTGAAGTGGACAAGCTCAAACCTGACTGATGCATGTCAGAGTTTTGATGTAAACTGAAGAAAGTTCTGTCTGTGTCTTCTCTTCTGCTGGAAATTTAGATTACTTTTTTTCCCATGGAAGGAAATGGAGAGGAGTGCAAAGTGCCTGTTCTCCTTCACAGAATTAGAAAAACACTGGGAGCAGTGGATAACTGTGTCTAGGTCTGGTGAGATTTGTGAGGAGAGGGAATTGTAATTCGGTCAGAGAGTTCAGAGAGTTAGAGAAACAGATAAATCTTTGCCCCGGCAGGAGTTTTTCTTTTGGAAGCTGTGTCTGGCAGACGGAGGAGGATGCTAGCCTGTGCATTGCAAAGCAGATGAGTGTCTTCCAGTGCCTGCTGCTGACCCAGAAACCTGCAATGGGGCAAGATACTGTCAAGCACTCTTCAACCTCTGGATTACCAGCAAGTGTATGATTCTCATTTCCTGGTCAGTGGTAATAAGAGCAGAGAGGAGGCATTTGAGATCCCTTTGACCATGAAGAGGCTTTTTGGGAAAAGCATGGAGCACTTGGAAATATGCAGAGTGACAGGAGAGCGAGTACTGTCGGAGCTACAGGAGATAAAGTTTTCTACTGAAGGCAGTGTATAAGTAGTCGGGCTCAGGAGCCACTCTGCTGCTGAAGAGACCAGATACGAAGCTGTGGTCTGACCCAGACCTAGCCTTCAATTGGCACTGGGCTGGAGAACCCTGCTCTTCTCCTGGCTGAAAGGGTGTCCTACCTGGTATTGAGCACTTGGGTGGTGCTAAAAAAACAAGTGTCTTACACCAGACATCTCGAGGGAGTGTTTGGTTGCAGTACTAAGGGATGAGGAATATCCCTCCTGTTAACAGACACCATCTCATGTAGTGTTTTGCATCATAGTTGGGGTCACCCAATCAGTAGAGTCAACTGCAACTTCACCTGAGGTATAGTAGCCTTTAAGGTGTGGGGCTGGTGGATGGAAACCTTTTCTAACCCTCCTGCTGCTAAAACTGCCGGGGCAGGACTCCCTTTGCAATGGACCTTCACCTTCTCTCGTGTCCTTTTCGTCTGTAGGATTGATGCCAGCCTCTGGGAGCTGGTTCATGTAGGTGTGCTCTCTGCTGGTCTGTCGCATACCTGGTTTCGTGCATTGCAGCCTGATGTCCCTTCACAAAACCACTTGTATGGGTTTTTGCAGCAGCGGGCTGCACTGAAGACAGCTTTATAAATAATCTCGTACCTAATGGAAAAATGAAAAAATTAGCAGTAATGTATAAAAGTATGAGGCCAGGAGAAAATGGAATTTGTCAGCCAGTTTTGATGTCTCCCCCTGCTTTTCAAGTACCAGATCTTGAGGTTTTTAGTCTCCTTCCAGGAAATGAATGAAATTCAGAGCCCAGAAAGGGCTTAGTCATTTCTGTCAGAGAGGAATACTTGGTTTTAGTTTATTTTTTTGAACATAGGAAGGGATTCAGGTGCAAGGAAGAACAAAATGATTTTTTAATGATTCAAACAGACTGTTCGGCTCAGCTCTGTGTAACTCAAATAGAATGTTTTGGCTGGAGAACCGGGATGCAATGCAAAACAAAGTCTTGATAGTGCAGATCATTGGCAGCACCACCTGCCTTGCAGTAGCTGACCCTGTCTGAATCAGCCAGCATTGTGTCCTTCAAATTGTAGGAGCTGTTTGGTTTGTGGGTTGATGGAAAATGGCATTTTATATCACTTACGTTAAATGGTATTTTATACCATTTAAATAAAAATATGTTGAAGAAGCCTTGTGTTTTGCTTTTTTTCCTATTTTGTTCCAACTTGCCACAGAATGCAGTTGAATTATGTTGGGTTCATTCCACAATATGGGGGTGTGTGTATGTTTGTTTCTGGATGGTTTTCTTTCTGTTGTGTTTTTTTTTTGTGGTTCCCCCCTCCCTGCCCTTATGCCATATTTGAATTGTTCCCCAAGGGAATGGGAAAATAAAGTGAAAAGTGTAGGAAAATGCCATTTATTCTGTCACAATGAGGAAATATAAGAGAAGGTGGTAAAAGAAGAGAACTGAAAATAGAAATTGTTCTTAAGCTAAAAAATTGCTAAACCCTTGTTGTTTCAGAACTTTACCATCTTCTAATGAAAATCTTTTCTTTATAGGCAGATATGTTTAAAAAGCTTATTGTCAATCATCATGTCTTTTTGGGGTTGTTTTTGTTTTGTTTTGATGTTGCTGATTCTGGAATAGAACAATAGCAGTTTTTGGATGTAAATGTCCCTGGAAGTGACCTGGTCCTACCCTCCACTTGGAGCAGGGCTAGCTTGAAAGTTGTATCAGGTTGCTAAGGAGCAGGTTTTGAACACTTCCGTGGACAGACAGTTTGTAACCTCTCTGGGCCACCTGTCCCAGTGCTTCACCATCATCGTGGTGAAAAATACAGATCTTTGTATGGAAAAGCATACTTACCTTTCCATTTATCCTTCTGAGTAGACAGTTCAAATTTCAGATTTTACTGTCATGAAAGTATTAGTAATTGCTTTATGTCATCAGGTTCTGTTCAGTCCTGGGCAAGCCATGTGGGACTAGTAAGAACAGAGTAGCCCAGCAAACACATCATCTAGAGAGGTAAAGGATAGGGAGGAATGTGAGGGCGGTTTCTGGTTAAGTGCATATCTTGGTTTAGAAGACAGG
>WEIT01018974.1:30141-43063 GCA_013389985.1 Dryoscopus gambensis | reverse complement strand
TAAAGCTAAGAACTGTGTAATTTCAAATCAGAACTTTGTCAGAACAGCAGAACTAACCTCTGTTTTGAAGTGAAAAAAAATAAAATAAAAACGAACTGGACGATGGTGAGTCCCCAGTAATGCATCTAAAATCAAAATACCTGAGAGAAGCAGTAGGACTCACTTTAATACTAGTTCAAGGTCTCATGAGAATAAATCTACTCCATTACTGTAATACGTGCAAGTGCCTGAGAGGTCCCAGACACTGATTGAGCTCGACTTTGCTTATTTAGGAATGGGTGACCAATTCAGCATTATGGAAATGAAGGAAAAATAGGAGAAGATACATGGAGCAGTCTCATCAGGAAAGCTGTATTGTTGTAATGTCCTCTTGGTTTTGTGAACTTTCAGTAATCCAAAATTGTTTCATACATTTCTCGCCTTTTTATTCTGCTTCACTGTTCTTCTGCTCCATTTCATTCTTTTATTTTCTCTTGCTTGCAGTTATACAACAAAGAGACAGTTCTGCATGACACGAACACAAATTGCTCAGGAGTTACTTACATCCTTGGTGTAAAATCATTCCACAGATTTCAGAAACCTTAAAAGGTCAATATTGTTTATAGGGCAACAAGATCAAAACGTGAAGATCAATAAACTAGGCTTCAAGTGCAAGTAATTCAAAATTAAAAAGCACAGCAGAGAGGTGGAAGTCAGAGTTAGTATTGGAAAGTGTATAAAACTGCACCATAGGATCTTGCACGGCAATCGGACTGGTGAGCATGCTAGCTATGTCCAGCAAGTCCTTCATACTGAAGGAAGATAACTCTCCCTGTCCACACTATCCACCAAGCCAGCACTATAGATTGCCACTGAGCCTTTTGTAAGGTCTCAGTTTATGCCTTGAAATGTGAACTTTGATTTCCCAGATTTTATTTGGAATAATATTGATGGCAGTAGAAATTTGGCATTCTCCTAAATCCAATACAAGTACTATTTTGATGATGGAAACATCTTCCACATCTATATTATGCATTGTATAAGTGCTATAAAAAGACTGTGCTTTGTGAGATGGTGCATTGCTCACATGTATAATCACACTTTGAAATACACCCCTTGGATACATCTGACAGATATGTCTAATTTTTTTTTCAGGGTTTGTTTTGTTTTGTTTTTTGTTAAATCTTTTATCCTCTCGCCTCCTGTGCCTTAAGTCCAAGTTTTACAAGACAATTTTTATTTCAAATTCTGGAGAGCTTCGAAGAGTCATCCTTAAAAAAAAATGCCTCTCTGATATACATGTTCTCACTTACTCACTGTATATGCATAATACTATAAATATGTAAAGAGAAAAGGCAAGGTAACACTTCCCTTTGGTGAGTAATCTCTCCTGGTCCTTATCTCAGCCCATGACACCTTTGTTATGTTTTCTGTCCCCTGTCCAGCTAGGGGGAGAAGTGATAGAGTGGCTTTGGTGGGTGCCTGGCATCCAGCCAGCATCCACCCACTCCAAGTTCACATGCAGGAATTAGTAAAACATCATGCCTGCCTTGGTATCTTTCACCCATCAAAAGGTGATGTTGCTTCCATCACCCTGTTAGCAATACTGGCTGTTATTAAACAAAGATAAAACAGCTAGCAGTAAATGTAGGGTACTTTTGCTCTTGAGTTTGTGGTTGCTAAGAAAAATGATATTCAGGCTTTATACCATTTTGCATCCTTTTTTGATCCAAAGATTACACACTTCAGCTGACATATCCTGAGATATCTGAAAATACAGGGCATTTATGCAATACAAAGGATATACAAGGAATGCAGGGTGACAGTCCTGGAAACAATCACCTCTTTTCCCTTCCCAAGGTCACAGATAACACTGAGACTCTCCACTGGAGTCTGTAAAGGCCTGCAAAAGGGTCCCTATTTGCCTTTGTCACGCAGAACTGCATTAAGAAGAAATGCAGTGGTATTTATCCCATTCTTTAATTTCTATGCAAATTATATGTAGGGCTTCAAGTTGTTGGCTGAAAAATGCTGAAATTCTCTTGCATTTGTGTGTTCCTGTGACACGAGTCATCCTCAGTAACCAGGCAGAAACCAGACTCTCACAGATTCTTTTTTGCCCTTAAACAGTAAGGCAAACCTTGCTCTTTTTCTCTCTTGCATGCTCTATTGTTTATAAATTTTTTTTCTAGAAACTAAGAAATAAATTCCAACTGAGTATCAAAATTTCTTACACATTTAGGGGAGACAAATTATATCTTCACATCTTTTTATACAATTCATCTTTCTTTAAGTTGTAAAACTGTAGAAATATAGGCTGATTTTCGAACATCTGAACCATGTAAACAAGGTGTTATTTTTCCACTTGCAGCAAAAACAGTGTCTTTGCGCACAAGAGAAGGGTGTACAATAAAATGGATGATGATTATGGGCTTGAATAAGTCAGGAGAAATGGACTATTAATGGTTTTATGCTAGATGTAATTTTTATGCAGACAGCCATATCTTGAGGCAGTCTCTAGCACTTCTATTCCAATCCGTTAAAAGTGTGTTCATCATCTGATGAAATTGTTATAACACTGTATAAATGTTCTTCCACTTTACCCCAAAGCAAACAAGCCCTTAAATGCTGACTGTCTGAGGCATTCAGAGGCCACACTGCTCTCCTTCAGCGTAACAGAAAGTCATCTCAGTCACCTGAGTAAATGTTACCTACAACAAACATCCATAAAAAATTAATGACAGGAGCTGTTTCTTCTTCCACGGCTGGTGGTCTCTAGAGTTTCAGTCCATGTTTCTCCACTCAAGAAAGTCAGTTATATTCCCTGGCTTGCCCTGCAGGACAGCAGATGTACTGGACTTCTTGGAATGCCCTCTCATCACCCTGAACACAAGCTGCAAATCCAGCTCTTACTTCTGACAGGCAGAGTGACCCTTCCTCACAAGCACAGTGAGGCTCATGGGTCCAGCTTATCACACGGGCTGAGGAAGCTCAACATGTTCAGAAACAGCATCTCACACTTTGCAAGAGTTGAAGGGAGTCTCACCTGGAAGATGTTTGTCTAATAACATGTTACTGGAAATGTCCTTTGACTTAGAGATTTGCCAAACCTGACAATGAAAACAACAAATGAAAGAAGAAACATCTTTTCAATTTTTTCCAATTCAAGCTCTCCAGAAGGGAGAAGAGCAAAGAGGAACCAAACAAAACTGCAGCATTCCTATAGTATGCCAAAATAGAAACCTTCCCGAACAATTCTTAGTTGGTAATGTTTAAGGGCACATCACTTCTTACAGTTAGGAATCCTGCAAGTTGTTTTAATGTGAAAATTTAAAAATAAAAGCAGCTTCTGCTACATTTTAGTGATGTACTCCCTTCAGCTGAAAGTGTCTGATTTCCAGTATTGTTCTCTTACCTTAAAGGAAAAAAATCTTCAAAACTCAGATTTCTGGTCTTTAGTGCAAACAAAAAACCACTGCTTTTTATTTCTTCCTCAGGTCTCCTCTGATTGTACATGAATATATATTAAGGACAACTTGGGCTTTGTATTACCTGGGCAAAACACTTCTACCATGTTTTAGTTTTAAAAGCTGATACACAAAGGCCACAGGTTTTGGAACTGAATGCCTACAGCTTGACATCTGCAATACACGACCCAGACATCTGAACAATTAGCAAGAGGCTCATATTGAATTCAGAGGGAGTACAGGAACTCTTACGATCAGCTCTGTTTTAGATACTTTGGCTGTCATTAGATAACCAATCTAAACACACTTTCAGAGGCAGTGAGTAAGCAGAGAATCTCAGGCTCATGCTCTGCAGTTTTCTTAAATGGTCCGAGGCGTCCTGAAGTATAATATATGCACTCACTATGGAAACAGTTTCAATATTTAAAGCATAAATAATAGGGATAACTCACTACACCACGCCATGGTTTAACCCCAGCCTGCAGCCAAGCCCAACACAGCTGCTCTCTCACTCTCCCACCAGCAGGATCTGGGTGAGAATCAGGGGTAAAAGACAGAGAACTCATGGGTTGAGATAAAGATGGTTTAATAGTGAAAGCAAAAGCCATGCACACAAGCAAAGTAAAACAAGGGATTAATACCCTGCTTCCCATGGGCACGCAGGTGTTCAGGCATCTGGGAAGACAAACACCATCACTCCAAACATCCCCCCTTCCTCCTTCTTCTCCCCACTTTACACAGTGAGTGTGATGCCACGTGGTCTGGAATATCCCTTTGGCCAGTTTCGGCCACCTGTCCTGGCTGTGTCTTCTCCCAGCCTCCCATGCAGCCCCAACTTCCTCACCAGTGTGGCTGTGCAAAAAGGAGAAAAGGCCTTGGCTCTGTGTAAGCCCTGCTCAGCAATAACAAAAAACATCTCTGTGTTACCAGCCCTGCGTTAAGCACAAATCCAAACAGCCCCCTACCAGCCACTGGTAAGAAAATTAACTCTACTGCAGCTGAAACCAGGGCACACCACCAGTTCTGTATCCTAATGTATAGAAAGTTGCAGTATCATTTCAGAGGTAAAAATGGTGCAGCAGGAAGAGGGAAGGGGAGGAGAGGAGCCTTCTTTTATGAGCTGGTATGCTAGGTTTCCCGCAAGTTTAGCCTTATGCCACTAAACTGTGTCGGCTCTCACAATAATGCAGCTTCTCCGCGAACAGCATGGGTGCCCATCCTACACAATAATTCAGTCATCTCTTCTGTCCCTTGAGCCATGCAGAAACACCTCCAGTTTCTTCTCAGGTCCCCAGAGCTTTGGTAGCAAGGGACAGAAAAGCCAACTCTTAGGAAGCCAAGCTAAAGATAAATCCCATGTGATATGCAAATCAACAAATGCGATATCCCAGACAGTTTAACTCTTTTACCTTTCTCTGATTTCTAGAGAGCTTTTTATCCTGGGGAGGCATCCACATCAAAAAATAGCAGAGCAAAATAAAAAAAAAAAACACATGAAACTCCATACTGCAAAATGACTGCCTGGACAGAGATAACCAGAAAAAAATAAATGGTCAGGGAAAGAGAATTATGCACTTTGTGATGAGCTGTCAGGGTCAGGAGGTGATACACTATCTCTACTGTTCACACTTTATCTGACCTCTTAAAGAGGGAAATGGGCTGCAAGTCAAATTGGATGTTCATTTTCCCCTAAATGCAAGAGACACAGGAAGCGTCATAAATTTATCAGTTCTGATCACTATAGAGAAAATAAAGCATATCGCATCTAAGAAATGAAGGTCAATCTTTCAGACCTGCCATTCTTCAGAAAATAACAGACCTTTCTTCATGTCAAAACCTGAGCCTTTCTTGAGTCATTATACAGAAAAACTGAGAAGAGGTGGGCATCAGTCAGATGTGAGTTGCTAGGAAAGGGAAAAGGTGAGGTTTGGTAATTATGTCATGCTCTTATTTTCTGTTCTAGGGGTAAAATGATATTTTGAGGAATAAACTGAATTATTAAAAAGAGCATATTGCTTCAGCCTGCCAAAAAGACACTGCAATATTCATTTTTCATTAACAGCTTTCTCAATATACTGTGTGATATATCCTAACAAAGGTGTTTATCAAATCAGCACCAGAGTGGGGAATTTTAATAAGGCAAGCCTTTACTATCACACACATTACACCCATTTATTATCTAGTACCTCAGCCAATTTCAGTCTCTTTTCCCAAAGCAATCTGCCTCTAGCTACTATCCAAATTTGTCCCTGTAAAATGTTTTAATGAATCCTGAAAAATTGTGGGGAAAAAAAAAAAAGAAAAAATAGTTTGGTACCATAAGGATTGATGAGGACAAGAGAAAAAGGCGTATTTGTAGCAAACAAAAAGTAGGCCTTTCATCTGCAAAGTCCTCTTGTGCATATCAGTATCTTTAACTGTAAGCACATGCTTAAATTCCAGTGGCTTCAGTAGGACTTAATACACTACTAACAGTTAATAATTGCTGAAATATTTTTCAGAACACTGCTGGTTTTAATCATATGCCCCAGTGTTTTACCAGAATCAGTTTCATGTTGGTAAAGATTAAAGTAAATACTGTTGGCTATGGCTTTCCATTTTACCAAACTCAAGCCATGGACGGCAAAATATAAAAAGAAATAGCCTCTGGCTTTTCCCCATGAAACACGGATAGTTTCAACAGCCACATTCAAGTGCAATATTAAGGACTGCATATTTTCAGCTGTTAATAATTATGGTAGGTTGATGGCTTTATCTACTCACCCCTCATCAAGATGTCTTTCTTTGCTATGAGAGATTCTTTCTTTGGCTTTCTTGATGAAATAAATTTCTATTAAAAAAAAAAAAAAAGAAAATTTTGAAATGGAGTGAATACAATTAAATGGAATGGGATGACATGAGGTGCAGTGAAAAGGACCCAAAATGCAGAAATGATACTCATTGAAATCTCAAAATCAATTAAAGAATTGAAACGAACAGGAGAGGAATCACGATGAAATTAAATGTATTCTAGTGGCACAGTGGGGCTGGAGTTTCAGCTGACAGGCATTTCATGGGGTCTGTGCCTCTGGTTTGGCTCAGGCAGGGCCTGGTCCTGGTCTCTCTTCTCTTGGCAATGTTAGGGCCTGACAGTGTTAGAGTTGAGTGAACTCTACAAAAGATTTTTGATCAGAGAAAGCGACAGCCAAAAGATGACACCACGGAAATAATCTGTACATACACCCACACATCTCTGTATTTATCTATGTCTTTCGTTATCACTCCTCTTTGCAGAAGCTTACCTTGTTTTCTTTTCAAAGTTTTCACACTTGAAGTGAATACATTCATTTTTTTTCCTTGCCTGATGTAACATCTGAGATGAGTTAATAGAGTGGTACTTTTCTTGCACCTATGCATGTTGTGGCCAAGAGGAAGGCAGCAGAAAGAGAAAACTATTTGTTCTTTCAACACAGTCCTAAGTCCCTAGTAAAAAATAGAACACTGAAAAAAACATGGTGTCAAAAATATGCTGGTGATGGTGAAAGACTAATTTCCATGGTTGAAGAGGGAATTCTGCCTTCAGCAAAATTCACTGTAACACCTGAAAAGTCTTTAGCAGTTATATATATATATATGTATGTATATATACACACACATATCTATATATATTTATCTATTTAAAACTAGATTTGAGATCTGGTGTTTTAAATAGAACAATATTTTCATAGGATTATTATTTAAACTTTTAACACTTCTAAAATCCAGATAAATGCTCTTCCTTAAATATATACATTCTTAACAAAAGCCCCAATGGTCATATTTTCAGAGGAATTAATTAGAAGACAGAAGGCAATCCTTTTGTCTCTATACCTAACCATCTCTATCGTACTTAATTACCATCAAGCCATTTACTGCTTTCCAGCAAAGGCTATAAATCTTTTCCTATTGAAATCCATGCCAAAACCCTCCCTTGCTTACAAGTGGTCAATGTGCAACCAGGCAGGTAGAAAAATTCAGGGATTGTTGAGTCTGTGCAAAGCTGCTGGTTCCTTTGCACTAAGATCAAGTTAGGCAGCATTTTAACAGTCTGGACATAAGCATGAGCAGCATGAATGGGGGGGGTGGGGAGAATGGGTACTTATTTGTATTTACAGAATCATCAAAATACTCTTATTAAATAGGATCCAAAATCTTTGTGTTTCACAAACCTCTGAATAGCCAGAGTGCATGCATAAAACCAATATGTTTACATAACAGAGTGAAAATCAGTCCTTTAGTGTCCTGACAGTTAATGACTTGATATCAGCTAGTTCCTTGTAAAGAAATAAATTATCAAGAATAATCAAAAAAGAAGCTAGATTTAGCTGGAGACAGATGGGGTGAGAAAAGTCAGTGGTAGAATGAAAATATTTAAAGTAAAAAGGATTACTCAGACAGAAAGAACAGACTTACTGACCTCTGTAAATATGGCAGAGGGATTTCTGACACCGAGGAGGAAAAAAAGATAAAATTTCATATACACCTGTGTCAGCCTACCAAAGAAACGAAGGGAGGGAATGAAAAAACAGCCTTCTGTTTTCACAGTCCATGGTTAATTAGCATTTGATTTTGAACAAATCTCAATGACTAAATCATCTGCATTGCTAACAGATGAGCAGGGTATGATATATAAAGGATATGATATATACAACCACTGTCCTTCTATTAATTCATGTCTATTCTGAACTTCAAAACAAATAGCCATTTACCATTACTAAAAATTTGCCATTACCATTTGAATAAAGTTCTTGTTATCTTATTCTTGGGCTGCAATAAGATAATGCTTTGGAACTCATGCTTAGAAAACTATTATTTAAATAACTTTCAGAATTTTTTTTGGTGACAACGGCTTTGTTGGACCTGAGCCCACTGCTGAGTTGTAGAGAACAGTGCATGGATATGAAAGAGATATTGTGAATCCATATGAAAAGAAATTCCCCTAGCCAAGAGCCTCAGAAAAGCCAGACTGGGAGCATCCTATCACGATAATTTACCTGGTTATATGCAGTGACTGATTCATACCGATTCCTTGCTTTTCTTTCTCAGAACATGCATATTAGAGCAATATTAACAACCTAAATATGCTCTTTGTCCTACTGCAGTCCTTTTAAATACCTTAATTTCTACAGAATCCCTTTTAAAATACTTTTAAATTCAGTATTTAGATAACAGATATTTGCTTCTGAAATTAATGTGTAGAATTTTATCTCTACAGCTTAAATAACACTATTTTGAGTTGGTCTGTTTCACAATTTGCAGTATTATTAGTCAGAAGCTTGCAATACGTGCTTATGGACATTAAAAAAAGATAAAGATTTGGATTAATGTTTCTAAACTTCAGAATAATAGTAACAACAAAGAAAGTATGACTGGATATTTGTTCAACAGCCATGAGGTTGAGAAAAATCCCTAACATAGCAAGAAATTTGTATAGAACAGAAAATTTGAAGGCAGCTAGAGACAAGAAACACAGCATGTGAAAAGGTCACCCTGCTGGGAAGCACCAAAGAGCTGCATGGAGAATAAAAGATTGAGGATCCCTCTGATGTCTACATTACTGCTGCCACACTTTTTTTGATGTCCCAGCTGGCAAGTACAATGGAAGAGTAAAAATGGCCATAGGTTAAGCACAAACCACCAGAGGCAGAAATTACTCCACATCAAAGACAATGTACTATAAAATCAGCAATAGATGGCTCTTCTTTATCTACCCCATCAGCAACCAGATTCCCTCTTTCCCCACACCCTACACAGGAACTTTTCAGGCGACCATGAGACCTGTCCTTCTGTACTTTGCAGCACTAGCACATTAGTTGAGTCTTTTACTTTGAAGGCAAACTAGCAGCCTGTCAATCTGAGCTTCACAGACGGGTCAGAAGAATCTGGTACAGCTGCCAGGAAAATGAAAGCAAACAGAGACCGACCTCTGGGAACAGAGCAAGCACCTGTTAAAAGGACATGAGCTCACGGACAGTTTATGAGGGAAGGATGATAGGATTAGTAACCTTGCTCTGATCCTTGCTCTCTCAAAAAGAACTATTTCACTGATTTGCCACTCATCACATTTTCCCACTGTATATTCAGCACTCATGTATAAAAGCAACAACTTTTACATCATAAACAAGGTTAATTAAGTCAGGATTTTAAGGAATGTATGCAATTTTTTGCTTTCTGCTTCAATATCTAGACACAGCAAAATAGTGGAGACTGCAGCACTTAAGAGTAAAATTGGATATGGCCACTGTCATTTGTCTTTGTCTATACCCTCACATTAATATTTTCCCCAAATCCCGTCAATATTTAATCTCTCCTGATGAATATGCTGATGCCATCTAAATTCTGATTGCTAACCTGTCTGCATCTCTATGCCCATCATCCACTAACACAAAGGCTCAAACTGGCTCAAGCTCACCTGTGATCCCCAGTTCTGCTCCGTGAACCTGTGTCCTGACGACATTAGATGATTGACATGGGTAGATGTATGGCCATAGGACCCGGATGATGAAGTTGCTAGAAGCAGGGGGAGAACAGAAGGTGATACTCCTGTGCATATCAGGAGAGATAGGTACTTTGGGCAGGAAGGGAACGTTGAATACACTGAATGTGGCTGACCATGCTTTGAGGTAGGTGCCAGAGCTGAGGGTGGAGGGACTGGCACAACTTAAACAATGAGATGTTGTCCTATGTGGCAACATGAATCCTTCCTTAACGGTGTAGAAAAGCACTGTATGTTTTATTTTAGTTTATTTTTCTAGTCGTCATTTAGTTTGCTCCTGAGCTTGGCTTAGCTTTCCAAGCCAGTTCCATCTGGGAATACTTTAATGTTTCCTATTGGACTAAAATGGTATTTGGCAATGAAATTCATATGAAATGATGGGGAAGAAACAATTTAAAACCCTGAAATATTGCATTTTTAGACATGTACAATCATGACACAGAATAAACAATTTCATTTTTAGAAAAAGTTATTTTCAGACGTCTTTTTTCCCATTATAATATTCCAACTAGTGTTACTGTTATGCCTGGAGAGTACTTTATGTTTACGATATAGATTTATCACAGTGTAACTAATAAAATATTTTCATTTTCATTTCTCACATGCCAACAGTAGTTTTTACATCCAGAGTTATTCTTATTCCACAAAATTGTAGTGGTAGCCATAGTGCCATGACAGTCTATAAAGATTCCAGTTGTGAATTAGATTTAATTTCCTTTATGTTTTCTACAGAAAGTAATAAACATTTCACTTTGTTCTTAATGAACTTAATTATTCATTTAAAGAACTTCATATCTGAGGCTTCAGAAAATCTCCATAAGAAGAAGATATGGTAGTTGGTAATCAGTTCAAATACTCAAGTATATTACATTTTTAAAAGCCTTTGAGAAACTAACAGTTCACAATAGTTTTGAAACTGAATTTTACAAACTGGTATCCATCAAATTACTTTTTTTCAGCTTCATTTGTGTTTTTCCCCTACTGCTGAAGCTAAAATAAACAGATAAAACAGTCTAGTCTGACAACAGAACTGCTTAGCCAAATTTATGTACCTGAGGTTCTTTTAATATGTAAAGGTATATTTATATTTATATTTATGCATACACACTCTCACAGACGTATAAGTGCTTGTATATCCAAAGGAAATTTCATCAGTAAGGAATGGCAGGCAAGTTATTTACCCGTAATTTAATTTTCTATATTTAAAGCAGAACCACATATCACAAATGAATCTGTAGTTACTGATTTAGTTTCATCCCTCCCTCTTGGGTTTGTCTAAATGAAGCCTTCACAGGAAACAGATTTCTGGAATGAAGGGAGAAAAAGAGAAGGGAAGGGAGAATGATATCCATGCTTGTCCCACTCACAAAAATCAGTTGAAGACAAGAAAACCTGGAGTTATTATTACCAGAAGAAATTCTGCACTGCCCCCTCCCTTTTGCCACTAGACTTCATGAACCCACAGCATGAACTGGTTTAAAAGAGGCTAAAACAGGACTCAGACTCTTGGTTACTACAGCTCTGCTTATAATAAACACAACAAAGCAACAGACCAAATGGCATTTAGTTCATCCAGAAAACCTTTCAGTCAGGATATATGACCTGTAGCTCCGTAAAGACTCAGAACAATTTCCTCAAAGTGAAGTGTTTAACCTGCAGAAATGGCACTAAACATAAAAATGGACTTAACACAACAAATGGTCTACATGTACTTGATTTATCTAATGTATCTAATTTAGTGGGGTTTGTAAGCTAAGATGGATCTAGGTGCTTAAAGGACTATTGCACAGAGTTTCTTCATCAGCCTGTTCCCTCCAATCATACCCTGACACACATTTATTTCAACTCCTCTGGGACAGGCTTTTCCCATGAAAATTTCTTTGTTCCAGAAAATGTTCTCTTTTCACATCCCAAGACCATAAGTGAAACCATTTTACAGCTCCCAGGACAACAGATATAAAATTTCAATGGTGTCATGTCCTGCATCTGTAGGTGGGAGCTGAAAAGATGTAGAAAGTTGAAGAGTTTAGGCAAACAAGGAACAAAATTTCAATAACAGCAGGTATTTCTGTGGGTTGTGAAAAATGTGTGAGAAGCGTTTTTTTTAAGTGTATAACTAAGATGACTAGGTTGTAGAGTCACAATGTTGTTTAACACTTACAAAGTCAGTTTACAGTCTGGTGTGTGTCTTCTTAGAGGTTTCCTTTCCAAAACATGAGCCATCTGTGTATTAGCCACTGCACACTCGTAAAACTAATTCCCCTAGAAGGTATTTTCACAAAACAACCTCATTACAAGCAGGAGAGTATGGCCAAAATGGTAATTTCTACCATTTCAATGTGCTAAACCAATTTCAGACTCTTCCTACTTTTCTGTAAACACCACTTCATCGTATTGACTCTCTTGCAGATAACATGTTGTGAAGAACCAATTTAATTTTTATTTATGCCTCAACATATGGTATAAATCCATTTTCTGAAAATGGGTAAAAAATGCCTATAGGGGCTGTACACGTGCCTTGGTAGGTGCCACTTCCTGAGGAGGCATCTGGGAGAAAACAGAGGGAGCCTCTCTCTGTCCCTGGGGAGACTCCGCCTGACTTTCTCCTCAGGGGAGAAAAAACTTCCACGACTGAGCTGCAAGCGACTTTCCCCTTGGAAGCAGGCAGACCGCCGGACGCACGGGAAAAAAATGCCCATGGAATCGGGCTGTGGGAGGAGCCTTAGCAGATAAACGCAGTGAACTGAGCCACCATTTAGCCCACTGGTTTTGGCTTCTTGTGACCGGGGGCTCGCCTGGAGGTTCAGCTCGGCCCTCCGGCACTGCTCGCATTTTTCTCCCTGCATTCCTGCTTCTTCCCCACCTGTCCTTCCTGTCCACACCGTCCGAGGCAGCCCATCGCCGCGACAGCCTGCTCCGCCACCGCTGCCTGCACCCAGCCCGCGGCATCGCCGCCGCCGCC
>WEIT01018974.1:18399-28847 GCA_013389985.1 Dryoscopus gambensis | reverse complement strand
CGTTGCCCGGCACCAGCCCGCAGCCGCCGCGCCCCGACCCTGCCAGCCCGCAGCTGCTCCACACGGCGGCCTGTTCTTGGCCGATGGAAGGCACACGCAGCCTGCTGCTGGCTGGAAATCGCTCCCAGCCCGCCCCGGGAGCCACTCAGACTCGCCACGGCTCGCAGCACACATGCTCCATCCACATGCCGAGCAAACGCCGACGGGGTGCCCCAGAGTTCTGGCGGCAATGCTCCGTTCCTGTCCTCTGTTTCTCTCTCCGTCTCTCTTTTTCCCTCTCTGCTCTTTTTTCTACCCCCTCTAGCCCGGACCATATCCTTTCTTTATCAATAAACCGTTCTCAGATACAATATTTGCCGCTTTTGAGCTTTATTTTCATCCAAGAAATCGATCAAAAAGAATTCTCCCCAATGCCCCTTACAGCGGGACGGGACACGTATTCCATCAAAATGGAGTGAAATGAAATTTTCCAAATGATGTGTGGTTTTTGGGTTAGACAACATAACTATCCTTTTGGCATACAATTTGAGGTTTTATAGCCTCAAAATTTACTACGTTATCCAAGAACTACCTGAAGCCAGTAGGCCCTTATTAAGTAGGATTTACTAAAAAATGATTGATTGATTTAATACCCAAAGATCTGTGTGAGCCTTGGTACTGCTGAGCATTGTGGTATTTCTCTAAAATGAGTAATTCCTAGAGCTAGGTCCAGACATGGTTTAAGCAAGAGAAGTTACTGTTGCTTCTGTCCCCTGTGCAGATCAGCAGGTAACCTTCCCCGAAGACTGGAGAGAACCTACCTGCAGAATAAATGTCATAACCGTTAGCTATCTTAATTTTGGATTGCTCTGTCCCTGTTACAGCAGATTTCCCTCTTACCTCACTATCTATTGGATCAGAAGAGAGAAGGGATAAGTGAAATTTCAGCCTAGTGATGAGATCTGCCAGCAGGAATATTGGAGTTGAGATCCTCCTGTCAAGTTACGGTCTAAGAGAAATGCTTGCATCAACACTGTGAATTGGACTGTAGAGCTGTACAGATGCCAAGCAGTAGACCTTAAGTACAGTACTTCAGCCCTCGTGGGCATCAGCATTACATATTCACTGCTTTTGGCCTTTGCTTTCTAGCTCTGGTGGACACTCTCCTTTTCTATAATACAGCATTTTCTGTCCATAACTTTCTCTGCAAAAATATTGCAGTCCGCTTCTGTCAGGGCCATTAAAAACCAAAGTGCTTTTAAAAGTTAGGTGCTGTGACAGAAACCTTCTGTAATTAATCCCTAGCATTTAAATCCTAAAAACTTTTGTTCTTTATCCTGCTTTTTAACCCTACGTCCTCAACATAAAGCTCAACAAGGAGGATGTTTCAACCACAGGAGATTGCCAACATAATGATGCTTTGAACTAGTATTTGCATTTGGCTCAGAAGACCACACAGGTGAAACGCTGTTCTCCTGAAACTCAATAATAGTATTGTCATTTCATTACCTTTGGGGACAGACTCTCAAATGCAGCCTCAAGTGAAGAAAAGAAAGCTATATTGCCATGGTGACTTTGAAAAAAAGGGGAAGCAAGGGAAACGATTTGGATGGAATGAGAAATAAGAAAGCATCTCTAGTTTCTAATAATATTGAACTCATAATTCTCGTTGCTAACTAGCATATGTAGTACATATAGACAGAAATGGAGCTCTGTGGAGTAAGGAGGGCCTGGGCAGAAGCTTACTTGTGGCACACATATTAAAAGATTGTTCCCGCATACTTCCACAAAACTCTTCATAGAGAACACAGGCAAAACTCTTTCACTTGTAAAGACCAAGCTGGGAAAGTAAAAGTGGATGGCTATAGTATATATCCTGAGATTGGATTTAATTGCTGGTACTAACCGTAAAGTCTTTCTCCCTCTTAACAGAAAAATGCAGAGAGGTTGGAAGTAGATGACCTTTAAGGTCCCTTCCAACCCAAACCATTATATGATTCTATGATTTTATGATAACCTGGACTTAAGCTTTCCTACTCTTTGCATACAAAACACTTCTTGAAGGATTTATGGACTGCTCTTTCTTCAGTTAATCATTCCCCTTTACAGAACAGCTGACCCTTGAAATTACATTAACATACCATTAACAGCACCATTAATATTGGTATCTTAAAACATAAATTAATCTTATGGTGTAGAATTAAAATAAAACTGCGCTTCTCAGCATTAAATGTGTGAGCTGATATAAAACCAGTCTCATGCTGCGGGACCGTAATCATCATGTCATTAAGACTCAAAGTTTAGCAGCATAAGGCTACACTGCATCAAAAGTGTATTATTTTGCTTAATAGGTCCATTTTGTCAGTGATTTTCAAGACAGATGGTTGTTCCCCTATGTATCTTAACAACTTCTACTAAAATCTGCTTTTATTAGATCTTGATTAGGATATTTGCTTTGTAGGAAACTTACTAACGTGTTTCAGATATGAGTACATGAATTCACATCCAAAGGGCAGGAATGCTTCATATTTCTAATTCTTTGGTAATCTGTATGCAAATAAATACAAGCATTGATTAGTACATCATTTATAATTAGGAAATTTACTGTGGTATTCTTATTGTCCATCCAAATATCTTTTCTCTGAAATAATATTAAATTCCTAATCCCCAACCTGGGCTTCTAAGATGCCTTCACCTATTGAAAAAAACAAAATCTTTTGTTATTTTGAAAAATACTGATTTTTTTTCATTTCCTTGGCTAATCTTTGATTTTAGGCTTTAGAAAAGGTCAGTACTTTTAACTGTTTCTTGAAAAATCCACTTCTACTTTGATTCCTTTCTTTATCCCTTTTCCCTCCGATTCTATCCAATCATTAAAGATATTCTTTCAAAAGCAACCTCTGAAAAGCATTATATTAAAAAAAAATTAAAAATCAGACATTTCAAATAAGGCACATCAATAACAAAAGAGGAAGCTAAGGGTTCCAAACATGGAGCATGTGTTGCTCTTTGTTCTGCAAAGTACTGGATTTTGGCAAGCTTTTGGACATTGTAGAAGTAATAATAAATCTCTTGGGGTTTTTTTTGCTACAGCTGCTCAGTAAGTGTTTCTCTTTTACACATATGATCAAGCTTTTTCTGAGTACATGAAAGCCAAGAACATTCAGAGTCACCTACGTAGGTTAATTGTTCTGTCTTGTGTATTTCATATAGTACATAGTGTTATGATTTCAGTGAACTTATATTTGGCATTCCTTATGTTTAGATGACAGAGGCTGTGTATGTGATTGTGCCTAGCATAAATAAACCTGATTTATAAAAGACAGAATTAAAACAGATTTTTAACTCTTGGTGAATGTGCAACAATATATTAGTTGCACATATTTAAAACTATTCAATATTTGAAAGCTGCTATAAGTAAAATAAAGATTGAAGAAAACAGTGAATTTGGGCTGTATGATCTACTCCATGGAAAGCATATAATTTTCTGGTGACAGCTAAACCAGTCACTTTTCAGGCATGAAAACAGCAAAATATGACTACTGAAAAAATAGTTTTTACATCCTTTCAGACCTTCAGAACTTTTCTTCATGAGGCAAATGCAAACACATAGTGACAGAAGTGGAAAAGCAGTGTTTCACACAGTTGTTGGATGTCTGGTCCTTTCCTGAAGAATTCAGGTCCTTTTAAGAAAGAAAAGACAAGTTTGGGGAAAACAGTTCTTTTGGAAACATGCAGAAGATTGAGGAAACAGCAAGCAAGCATCCTTGGCTTCCTTCCTTGATAACCTATGAATTGGTATTTTCAAGAACTGAAAAAAAACGCTAATATTTTGATAAATAGCAAAGAGAACACAAAAGAGATTTGTATGCCTACCATTCATTAGACTGTTGTTTTGGTGGGAAAAGTTACTGTTTGTAGGAAGTTTCCCCTTTGCAGTCATCCAAGAGAACCAGAAAGAATTATTCTTTCACCCTGAAACTGATACTGGACCACTGGTCCTTCATTGGTCTTCAAGATGATATTATATAGATTGGACAAAATGATAAGATTTGTTGGAAAATAATGAAAATCTGCTCCAGGGTAGAGATTGGACTAAACGAGTGTCATGGTTTGACACTGGACACAATGCCAGTGCCCCATGAAAATATATTTTTTACTAATAATGGTTGTGAGATGTGATCAGGAACAGAGCAGAGCAGGCTCAGACTTAGAAATAGGGAAAAAAACTTTATTAATCTACATTAAAGGAAAGAAACACACAGGAAACAGAATGAAAACTCTTTGAAACATTCCTCCTCCTCCCAACTTCCACCCTTCACACAATCAGACAAAACCTTGGATTTCCTGATCAGTTAACAATACTCAAATAATCAATTCTCAGTCCATCAAAGAAGAGAGGAGTTTCTCTTATAAACCATAGTGTCCTTCCATGTCTGGTGCTCTCACCACCATCCATGGACCGAAACTGCCCTGAGGATTCAAGGATGCTTTGCCAAGTACCACAGGCTCCGTTTTTGGGACAACAGTCCCCCCCATTTTATAACCCCTGGGGCCGAGGGTTTCTTCTGCTCCGAAGAGAGGGGGCACGACCACACCCTCTTCCTGGTCTTCTTCGCTGAAGACAGAGGGCAACACCACACCCTCTTCATCCTCTCTCCTTCTTCTTCCACTTCACACTTGGCATCAATGCAGCAGGTCACCTTATCTGGCATCCAGCCACTGCATCCACCTAAATACAGTCTCATGTATTAAAGACAGATTGGTTCAGTCTATGGCTATACAAGAAAAGTCCAGCCAAAGCCACTCCATCATCTCCTCCCACTTTGGATTCTTCCCATCAATTTCTCTAACATCACAGGATTCCAGGCTGTCTCTCTTCTCACTCAAAACACTGCTCAGGAGGATTACTGTTTCATAAAGCCTTCTTTTCCCAAGGAAGGGTTAAACAGTCTCAGTCTCTACTGCGGTCAGGAAGCCTCACAGCAACTCCAGGACTCCCAGGCCGGGAACCTCCCCCACTCAGCTCCTCGGCCGGCACAGACACAGTCTCTCTCTCTGGGGGAAGGGGGGAGGGGGGGGAGGCAGAGAACCATCTCCTCGTCTCTCCACCCTTCCATCCTGCAGAAGCTGGCTCAGTCCTATTTCCTTCCACCCTCTCTCTCTCTCTCCGGGCTCCGGCCTACCTCTCTGCTCAGGCCGCATGGCTGCCCCTCCCCCACCCAGGCCCAGGCCCAGAGTCAGGCCTCAGCCCGGGCGGGGGAGGGCATCTGCTCCCTTCTACGACCGGAACACAAAAGGAAGTTCTTCTGGGATTCTCTCCCTTATCTCCCTGTGTTCTCAGAGCTGACAAATCTCTTCAGTGGTCATACCAGGTGTCAATATCCAGTCTGACCACTGCTTGGTTTGACTATAACTTCCTTAAAAAACTCACTTCCTCTCAAACCAGGACACTGAGCATATATATTTCCCTGCTGGTGTAGGTAAACATGTATAAAGAAACGTTTGAACTGACAGAGGTTAACAAAAAATAAGTGTAGCATCTTTATAGACATGTGTCTCATCCTGTGGGGGAAGTAACAATTGAGTGGAAACATTAAGTACAGAGAAGCAGATTTCTCCCAAAGTATAGTGGGTCTGTTTGTCATATTTACTGTGGGACTATCTGAAGCACTTCTACCAGAAGCCAACAGGTTGTCTTTTCATTCATAATTCACACTGTTTGCAATACAGTGATCCATTGTCATAATGAAGACATAGATTTCACATCTCTGTAACATCTTTCACCTAGGTGAATCACAAATCACTTAAATTTCAGGCTACTTAAACATATTGCATTTAGAAAATTTTTTTGCCAGCCACTGAAATAGGGCCGTTATTTCTTGTTATGCCCAGAGAATACTGAAACAGATGGAAAAGCCATTTTAGTGACTCCTTGAAACATATCTCTCCCCTGCAATACATTAACTGAATTGCAAAATCCCTTCATTTTTCAAATAATTTCTGCAGTTCAGCAGTTCTGAAGTTCAAACATCATAATATATTTTTCTTGGAAAGTCTTCTGTTGTAAATTTTCAGCCATGATGGGGGTGTATGCATGGTGGCAGAAGATAAGACATTCTCGCTATTCCCACACTGTACATCTGAGACCAGTCTCCTGGAATAACTTAAAACAAACTGCAGTAAATCTGTGGTGATATTCTTGTGCTTAAGAGACTAGAATTCAGACCTTTGATTCTTACATTTTCAGAATATCTAAAAGTATTATTTTTTCATTTTTTCTTCACATAATTTTAAAACTTGCTTTACATCTTGCACCTTTTTGGCAAAATAGGTCTGAAGCACATAATTTTCCCAGTTTTTTTCTGACTTTTATTAATAGGAGAAGTGTTTACATTTCCTTTTTCTGTGGTGTTTTCGTTCAAGTTGGATTTTCAATCTTTAAGCTTTTTTTTTTTTTTAAATAAGTCCAAAACTATGTGGACTTCATTTTTTTCTCTGCCAGTCTACCTACTTTAAAAATTTCTTCCCGTGCTAAAATAGCAGCTAAGGGTAGGTAGCATATGTAACCTTTGCAAACCACTTTGTTTCATCATATTCCTGTATGATAGTTAACTGTTGTACTCCTGAACAATACGGGAGTTTATTTCACAAATCTCTACAAAATACATTTCAGAGGGTTACCACCCAGATACAATTGTCATAGACCTGTCTTGGATTCTTTACCAGTCTTAAAATCATAAAAAGTCACATTGAACCTGGCTTCTGCCTTCACAGCACCGACTGCAAAAGGTCATTGCATCTAAGACGAGACATGTATAGCTGCTAAACTAGATTTTACCTATTGGGATTGTAATAAGCTGGGAAAATACAGTCCAAAATAGTTTACACACAGTTTTGGAGCAAAATTTTATGTTTTGTCTTTGATCATTGACTACAGCAGGATCTTGGTTAACAAAAGCCCAGCAAAAATAATCAGCTTCTAAACTCATCACAGATAAATTATAACACTCTTTTGTTACATTATAGAAGGAATTTACAGCTCTTTCCACACATACAGGGCCAATTTTACTCCTAATTTAACTGCAATAAACTCTGCAGAATTAGATTTAAAATGAGACAAATTAATTCAAATGAAAAGGGCAACTATTTCAATTGTTGTTGAATAAAAGTATTTCTTACCTTTAACATCACCTGGAACTTCCAACAAGTATTGTATTTCAGTGGGCATTTTCTTTTTACTTTTGTATGACAACATAATGTCACAGAAGAAGATTGCTCCAGCAGTGGTTGCAGATAGTTCAGTTTGGGGAATCCAGAAAACAAATATCATATCAGAAAAACAGTTGTTAGAACCTGAGATTGATTAAACGAACTTAATCAAGATCCCTTCTCTTGATGGAATGTTGCAAATAAGAACTTAAAAACTTAGAGTCACCGAGGAAAATTAATCCAAATTATCTAAAAATGCTTTTTCCTAGTGTTTTTTGTATACACCATACTTAAGACTAACTCAGGATAAAAGGGCCTTAATTAAATTTTAGTTTTATTATTTCAAATCAAATGAAAGTGACTACCATTGGAATCATTTCTGTTCTGACTTGGAGCATCTTTATAGGCATTCAACACTGCTTAACTAATCCATGTAGAAAACCAATTAGGCTTAATTTTCCTGGATGCTCTCACATAAACAGGCTGACAGATATGCACTGAGTAAATCCCACCTCATATAAAATATCAGAGTTGAAATACAAGAGTGGAAATGCCTACACCATGTTCTATGACAGGCAAGAAATCAAGTATTGATGGTTGCACTCAGCATTGCTTGAGGGATGAGCAAGAGGTAGTTTATAAAAGCCAGGCCTGTTGAGCCAGACCAAATTCTCTCCAGCTCAGACCTGCTTCGGCACATCCTTCTGTCACAAAAGCAGTAAGAAATTTTGAATCAGAGCTATGCTTCTAACCAATTCCATTGATAAAGAGGAATTTGAATGGCTGAAGTCTACCTGGAAAGTAAATAACATAGATTGCTTGAAGAGACAGACAGAGCACCGAGCACACACACTGCTAGCAAAAGTAAATTCTGCAGTAAATGGAACAGGTTGAAGAGAAAACATAAGTGAGAGATTAGTACTGAGGCTTAGGTATTAATTTCTTGCATGACAATTTGAAGACAGTCTGAAGTAACAGTATATTGATTTTCTGCATGGGAAAAACATAGAGTACATTACCAAATATATTGTCTGAACATAACATAACAAACATAACATAACATAACAAAACATAACATAACATAACATAACATAACATAACATAACAATAAAAAAGAGAAGAGATATAGAAGAGGAATTAGAAGCCCAGCCTTCTGTTTACCAGACCTGTCTTGTTGCAATAATTCAAAGAAGTTTGAATAGCAAAACAATGGACCAAACTGAGCTGAATCGTTTAGCAAACAGAGATTCTTAGCAAAATAAATATTAAGGTTCAATTAACAAGTTTTAATTACCCCACTTGTGATGGCATATTAAGTAATTCAAATTAGAGTTTTATATTTATAATACCAATGCTATTTAAAGAAAGAATAAGCAAAAATTTCACAGTAAGCCAAAATTTACAGGGAAGTATCTGCAAAACAAAAAAAGGGTTACCCAATAACCCTTAGTGCAGTACAACTACTTATTTAAAAAAAACCAAAAAACAAAAAAACAAAAACAAAACAAAAAAAACCAACAAAAAACAAACAAAAAAAACACCCACAAAAAAACAAAACAACAACAACAACCAAAAAAACAAACAAACAAACAAAAACAAACAAAAAACCCCAAACCAAACAGCTGAATTTCTTTACAGAGCGCTTCCCCTGTAACGCATTTGTGATTTCCGTTTGTCCCAGGACCACAAGCATTAATTCCAATTATGTCTTTATCTCTACCATCCAAATGGAAATAACATGGGTTTCTAACACTAAGATCCTTAAGATGAAAATCTTTTTCGCACACTAAAACTGTATACTCTTTATCCAGTGAGGAAATGAAATGCTAGATTTAGGACCCTCTTCAAGCAACAGGCTGAGGGTCTTACAGCATGAGAAATAGGAATACACCTGTTTCTCCCATTTAGGTTAATAAAAGTTGCAAATGTGAAACAGAAATCTAGATCAAGACTATATCCATTAACATATCATCTATTTTTCAGAAGGTCATTGGCTCAGTTAGAGACCAGATATAGTCCATAAGGTGATTAATGTGCAAGCACCAAGATGTCAATAGTATAATGACAGAACGATGATGGACCTCTGTGGCTCTGTCCAGTGTTTAAAGCCAGTCCCAGGCCAAAGTAAGTGCCTGAGTCAATTGCTTCCATGCTGATGTGTCCTTGGGACTGACTTCCTCTGCAAAGGAAGAATTCCAGGCACATTCAGTGCTTAGAGTAACCCCCAGTGTACAATTAGTAATGTGAATGGTGTGACATGCGACACAGCCTCCAACCCTTCTATCCATCTTGTGGGGACAATCTTTCTAGAAGGTGAAACATCATCAATCCTATACATCAGTGCAGGCTTCCTACCACAGGCTCCCTACCACAGATACTATGGCACCAGGGAGTAATTGCATAATTATCAAACAGAAAGAAAGCGTAACACTGCCCTAGCATTATACCACCAGAGGATATGATTTCAATATGATGAACCTCTAGGGGTGGCTAAATTAAACCTGGCAAACCTGAACACACAGTGGACTATTGCAAATCTTTACCATCTTTCTCTTTTTTCCCAGGGAGGCAACCTGGGAAGATGATGGTCATTCTACTTCTCAGAAGTGCATTACTTGTATTCTCATTCCCATGGGACCGCTGCCTACCTGCTCACAATTTGCTGCCACCCATGCAGTCCAAAGGACCATACGGCATGCAATTGCTATGAGTCTACCTCAAGAAAGGATTTATTTCGATCATCTGTGTAATAGTTTAAGAGATAGTGCAGAAGCTTCTTTCTCCCTTCCCAAAGGTTTGAAAGATGAAGAAGAACTACAAAAGTGAGTGAAGAACATGATAACAAGTGTTTCTTTCTTTCGCTGTCCTGTATTTTTGTGGGGATTAGATGGAAATGGTGATTGATGCTATGATGATTGCATTGAAAATAATGTAAAGGGTACCTAGAGCAAAGGAATAGATGTTCTTTTTATAAATAATAAACATGCAATAAGAAAAACATGGTCACCAGAGACTCTTGCTTTTACTTTCTCTGCTAATTTCTTCCTAAAAAGCTCAAGTTTTAAAATCTTATTTCTCCGTCATTTAAACGTCAAGAAAAATTATGCAGAAAATAAAAGCCATAGGCATTGTAATTTCTAGAGAAATTACTGGTGGGTTTTGGACGTTGCAGAAGTTCCATTCAGAAAAATCCCTTCTGTTGAAGAAATCTCTTTAAGTCCAATTCAAGAGAATGGATCATGATGAACTCTACTTTG
>WEIT01018974.1:816-18358 GCA_013389985.1 Dryoscopus gambensis | reverse complement strand
TCTCTGGGTTCATTTTTAGGCAAGGAATTTATAACAGTATATATCTCTTCTTCCACCTGTGTTATGCTTGAGTTACCTTGATCTCACTGGAGACTGAATCAGCCTTAATTTCTTTTTAACTCCTTGATTAAGTATGAAAAAAAAGGTTAAAAGTTCAGCCAGAGGCTTTATGTGTTTCTGGCAATGGGCAAAAAGCATGTATCAGAAATAAGACAAGATGAATCCTAGCTGAAAAGAGAATCAAGTACTTATTTTATTTTTGCATCTTATTTATTTTGCATCCTAAGGTTGCATTTTTTATCTTCGTTATTGCACTGCTCCCATTATTTTCTCAAGCCTCATACAAGTAATTGTGAGACACTGGTTTGTAATGCTAAAATAAAAGTTTATCCAACATAAAAACCTTCAACAAAGTTATATCTGTTTATTTCAACTAGGGAACTAGATCTGCAACTTCATCAACTTCAGTTGCTCATTTACACCTTTGTAAGTTGAATGAAACAAAACTGGGTGTACATGAAGACTTTAATTGTTTGTTTGCTTTTCACTGTTGGTAGAACAACACCGTTGAGAGCTATATCAACAAAGAGATTTAAGTATCTGAAGCAAGGGGCATGAAGCCTAAGCCTGATGTTTACATGTCCAAAACAGCTGCTCTTAATTAACAGCGGCTGAATCCTGGAGTTACTTATGTGCCTGCCAATAAACCCCAGTAAAAAACTTAATGCCACTTCTTCCGCATCAAAAAAAGGCGCACAAGGCATTTTCCTGGTCTCTGTCTCTGGACTCTGAACACCTCGAGTTAAACATTACAAAGCCCAGCCTAAATGTCCTTAATGCATTCAGCTTTTAGACAGAAACTAATCTAGAGAGACTTTACAGGCTGATGACACAGGACTCAGGAATTCATATCCTAAATGCAAGACTGCAAATTCCAGGCTTCAGGAGCTAGAAAACTTGAGGATATTACACAGATTTGGCACTATGTATCATGTGAGACTCCTAAGCAATGACACAGAAAATGACACAGATGAACAGTGAGGTGGTAAAATATCTTGTTCTCAGTCAGAGTCACGGGCTGGACAGCGCAGACCCAGCAGCTACTGGACTTAGGTACTAAAATCTTACTTACACCACATCCTGGTAGGACCTGGAAGTAAGGTTATTTAGCCACTTTCATTGAAAATGCTGCTCACTTGTGCGTGAAATCCCACTCTCCCCACACCACCTTTAAGACCTTTCCTCAATCCCAGGGTCTTCCACTGGGACATGCAGCTAAGAATACAACAGAAAATATCCAGAGAGAGACAAAATGGTGTGAAATCTGCTTCCAGATGAGTTTTTTATGCAAGGTGTAATACATTTAAAGCATAGAAAACTAGAGGTCCTAGATTCTTCCTTCTCCTCTCTCATCCATGGACTTTAACAATTAAGCTGGGTAGCCTAGCTTTTCCCTGCTGAAAGCAATATCTGTGTGTAGCAGGGATAAAGATCATTCAAATGGAGAGTAATACATTTTAAGCTATTAGATCACACGTGCATTTATGATCTAGGTAAGATGAAAGTGAATAAATAAGATCTTAAGCTTAACTGTAAATGTCTGCAGAATCAGAGAAAAGGGAATGTTTAAAAGTAAAATGCAGAAATACAATCTTCTTCAGAGACACAAGCACAAATGCATATTTCATTAAATGTCACCTTTTGCTGTCTTCTAGGGAGTAGCCTTGTCCGGCTGTAATGTTTGTACACACAGTAAGGGATACCTAAGAATAAGCCATGAAAGAAATACAGGTTTTAGCTTTGCTTTTTCTAAGTGACAATGACAATTTATAGGCAATAGCAAACAGTGAAGGATGTCAGCCTTGTCACTCCATTTTTTCCCCATTTTTTTCTTAACAAGGTAACTTTGAGGAACATTTACAGTAAGATCAGAAGGCCCAACATAAATCACTTAAGATGTTTAAAAGTGCATTGACTGGGAAGAATAAGAAAGAAAATATATTAAAACGGCTCCTTTTATTTTATCATCAATATCTACAAGATTCCTAAGGCCCAGTAACAAACCAGATGGTTGTAAAATGAAGCATTTTTTCCGCCAGGCATTCCTCTACTCTTTAAGGCTAATTGGCACTGTGCACAGAAAATTATCGAATCTGAAATTAGCCACTTCTGATAGCATATCACATCTGTTTGTCTGTTATTCTGGTGATACACTGGGATTGTTGAATAATTTGTTTACAAATAAGAGAACAATCTGTGCTAAAAGTTTTGCAGATGAATAGGGACATCTGGAGAAGAGCAATATTGGATTGATTGTTTTGGAGGAGCCCAGGCAGACTGAAAAAAAAAACCTTTGCAGACCATTAGTCGACAAGATGGCACGTCTTCACAGCTCTGTTTGCTAGAGATACAATTTAAATGTTGTTCCCAGCTCCAAATAATGGTGTTTTATTTCATTTACAAGTAGTGTTTCCTCCACTATTATTTTCCTAGTTTCAGTCTCTACTATCAGATTGATTTTTGTGAAATTGCCTGCACAGTTGTATGCTTGACTGGACAGAAAGCTAAGGGCCAGTAAGAGATAAGATCTTTAGCAAGAAATATCTGACATGGATGGAGGAAAACAAGTGTTACCATCATTTTTGAGAGAAGAGAAACATTACTTTGTAGGCAGAGAAAGGAAATGAAGCAGTGATTTCAATATACTCCATGCTTATTTGCCTTTCACTGTAAGAATAATATATCCTTCTGTCTTTGATAATTTCTTATGCCATCCTAAACATTACAGCTGATCATATACGGAAAGTGTGTAGAACATTCTAGGATTTCTCCTGTAGCCAAAGTGTTTCCTTCCAATGGCACGGCCTCTGTTTTGTGAAATTAGCAGCCACAGATATCTTTTCTTTTCCAATTCTCTACTGGGCAGGTGGATATAGAGGACATCTTCATACTAATTTCAGGATTCAGTTAAAGCAGACCTAGAAAAATCTCTTAAATTTATAATAAAGAAAACTGAGGTTCATTTCTCATTCAAAATCAGCTTGAAAATAAAACCAAGTTTTCATAATCCTGTGGATCCATAAAAGAGAGAATATGCTTGCAAAAAGGTCTGGTATTAGTTTATAAGAGCAAGTCCTCTCATAAGTTCAGCTTGCTTTATTTTTTGGAATACCTTCTTGTTAAGTTACCTTGCAAGAACTAGATAAAATTTGACCAGCAAGTATTAGGTGGGAAGGAAGTATTTAACATTTATAAGATGTAGTGGTGAAGGACAGTATGGGAAATGAGCTGAATTTTCATAAGGCAAATCTGATAAAACGTTAGATTATTTCCAAATCTCAGTGTTTTAAAATACAAAATTATTACAGATTACCATGTCTTGACTCTATTCTATCCAGATCCATGCAAGATATGGTGAGTTTGTTTGCTTCTGTTTATATACTGTGATTTTACTACTCTATACCAGGAAATTTTGAGCTCTAATTCTTCTGCTGCTGACAGAAACAAAGCTTCTGAGCATGACAGAATAATGTTAAAGAGTGCCAAGACAGAAATTGGAAAGATAATAAAATACCCAGAGGGACTTAACTTTTCTGGGGTTGTGACACCACAAACCAGCAGCATGGAGGTGGTTAATGAGCAGGATCAGACGCACTAGTGAGAGTAAGGAAACAGTAGATTAGTGGCCAGGAGTTTCACAAACAGTTCACACAATGAAATATTCACAATACAAAAGGCTGCATGTCAAAAAAGAAAAAACTAAAAAAAAAAAAAGGAAAATCTCTACATCTCTTGGATAACATTTACAAATTTGAGTTACTGCTGACCTAGGGGATCTCTTGTCCAACAAAGAGATCAATAAACCCTCTTCCCTCTATATATTTTTATATATATATAAAGCAGCTATATTTATATCAAAGCTGATCCAATAGGTGCTAATACTTAGCACTGTGTGACCTAATCAGCATCTTCATTCCAAGGACATCATCACAAATTGAGATTTATGTGCAAGGCACATTTTGAACATTCAGAAAATCATTATCCCTGCATGGATGGATGCACAAAATAAAGGATAAAAAGACATGATGTGAGAAAAGAGGATAGCATATAACTCATATTTACCAACCTGATCCACTTAGAGCGGTGTAACTGAAGCAGTTATGAAAAAGTAATTTTGCATAGAAAACTGAGGCATCTTGTAAATAAAATATAATAAATTATCTGGTGAAGGAACACTGGGAGTGAAATCTACACACAGCATTGTAAAGATCAAAAAAAGAACTAAGTGAACAGGTTGAGTTACATGTAGATAGAACATGGATTTATAGTCGTTATGCACAGGTGTTAATGTAGATAAAGAAGAGGAAAGATACAAAAGCAACATCCAGGGGAATATGGAAAACTGCTTGATTGTTTTTAGCTCTTCTAGTTGGCTGGAGTTACCATGAAGTCCACTAAACAAGCTCAAGGACAGACACCTAAGAGAGTCCATAGGCTGGACTGCAGGACTGAAGAGATCCTAGATGAGGTAGTGCTGGAGACATGTCAGCAATTCATCAGAGAGGAGGAAGCTGAACAAAGTCACCTGAAGGGACAAGATAACAAATGGATTGGAGGATGACTCCAGTGGATGTGCAGACAGACAAGGGCTACCCCCTTACGGCAGTCAAGCAGCCTGTCTGGTTTCTGTACGTTCTTTCTGGTGTCAGACATGAACACAAAACATGGTATCAACACCCACACGTGTCCTTCTCTCCTTGCACAGCTGCAGCACAGGTGTTTCTGCTCCACTGTCAGCTTTTGAGCGCCACAGGAGCTCTCCTGACGCAGACCCCATCTGAAGTGGCTGAATCCTTGCTATGGACCCAGCAGAAACCAGTCTCCACAGCAATAAGTGCAAGCCTGGGAGAGTGGGACTTGAGCTGTCTGTCAGATTTAAAGAGAGTAGGACCAACCTGCAGTGTGGATTTTGTTTTTCTGAGTGCAGTCTTTAGCACCAAGTTATTGCTTGTTTGAGACTTAGAAGTAAGATAATGCTTTATTCAGAAAACAACTTCAAAATTACTGTTACTTGTCAAATAAAAAATAATTGACAGGAACAGAATAAGATACTTCTTTGTTTGATCAGTACTACTTTATACAGCAACTAGCATAATTTCTTTTAAATTAAGCAAAGCAGTAAATAACAGCCCAATACCAAGAATCACACCTGCTGAACAAATCCTGCAGCTAAGTTTGTGTTTATTAGACAACTGTTTTGTTTGCAGGAAAATATTGGTAATAAACAATCATTACAGATAACATTTTAGAGACATAACAAAACCACTTTTTGCTGTGAAACTAATGAGATTTACCTGTAGAGCAAAAAACATTACTAAAGCTGAGTAGTCATTCTCCACTCCAAGAACATACAAATGACTTGAATTTCACACACATAGACATTATGTTGTTTAATGAAAAACGTTAAATAAAAAAAATGTTAGAAGCGCCTATGTTTCATTTCCAAAATACTTCAAGAAAATGGAAAGCTCCCTGCTTTGGTAGGACATTTTCTTGGTCATAATTACTCGGATTGACAAGAGCCACACACCTGCTAATTAAAAAACTTCCTCTAGAAAGAAAGGCACAAAAAGTCTTATGCCTGTTTGCAAAGAGGAACTTCTCAGTGTTCTGCTTTTGAAAAGATAATCTGTAGCTGTTTCAACGCCCTCTTATCCTGCCACATTATGCTGGAATAGACTTTTAAACAGAGAGCATTTCATTGGTTTCAAATAAATTCTCAAACTTCTTGTAGTTGTTAAAAAATAAAGTTTAAAGTAAAAAAAACTGAGACAACCCTTTCTTAAAACAATCATTTTTCAAGAGAATTTTTTCTTTACTAGACTAAAAAATAATACTTGGTCATACACTAGGCAGATTTTGGCAAATAGAAATAGACACTCATGCAACAGAACAAAGATGCTGCAAATGTTTCTAGAAACAAACACATCACAGGTTTGGTAATAGAAGACAAAAGGATTATTCTTGCATCTCATCTGCTGAGTTATTGCCTAAAGTTAGAAAAAAACACTCTGCCAGCCTGTACCATAGTTTCTCAGGTACAGGCTGAAGACAATCAGTTTCTTAAATTTAGGAAAAATCTTGGTAGGTTCATATATAGGATTTTTATGAGCAGGAAGTTTGAGTAAAATGTAATCTCAATCTCACAGAAATGACACAAAGCTGCATACAAATTGAACCATAACTTTCACAGCCTGCACCTTTCTCATCTGATTGTTGCAAGCCAATGCAGGTGTGTCAGCAGCTACTGCAAAATATACAACCACAGAGAGAAACAACATAAATATATTTTTGTTCCATTCAAGCAAGGATTGCTATTTAAAAATCAATGTGACGGTGACTGAGAGATGGGACTCAGCTTGGTGCAAGCAAAGCCAATCTATTGTTTCTACAGCATGGTTTATATACTCTTACAGCTTTCGGGCAAAACTTTCCATTACTTTAACAAAACTCGCAATATTCATGTTTCCTCACAACATTGATTCACTACAGTTTTGCATGATTTCCTTAAAACAAGGCACAATGTTATGCATCACGTTCTTTATACTTCTACCTCCCTCAAGTTCTCATTTGGTGTTCCCAGGGCTTCTGGCCCACTAGGGTCAAGATGTCCACATCTGCGATACTTTCTGCTCAACTTCCCAACTGCTTCTCCATATCAATGTACACTTGTATCTCCAAATTATATCCTTATCTTGCCAGTGGCTATAATCCTCACTGAAATTAAGCCAGGATTTGGCACACTAATAATCAATAATTAAGTAGCAAAGATAATTATAGAGCCGATGGGGAATTTACAGAGAGGAGTTGTTAGTTTATAAATTGATTTGCATTCTAACAGGAGGTTTTATAATGAGGCCTGTGCGGCTGTCACTAACAGGCACCTGGGACATGATCCATGGCTCTCTGCCACCCTCAGATTTTATACAATTAAAAAGCAGAACACTTGGGAAGAAGGAAAAGGCAAATAGTTGTTTTTGCTAACAAGAGCGATTTCCAACCAAATATCCATTTTAACATCCCCCACAAGTGAAAGAAGAATGCAATGAACCCAGTGAAGCAATGCTGCCTGTCTTCTGTTTTGCCAGTGTGAGTCATTCACTATTATCCTGGTCTGCAGCTGCCTTGTCTAATGAGGCTAATGAACTGTCCACTACATCTCTCTGGCATTATTGACATACTGAATTGAATAACACAGCACCACTTGGAAAAAGTAGATATAAAAATGTGTTGAAGTAAATGAATACTTGGTTCTGAAGGAGCCCAGCAGGCATCATGCTCCTTACTCTTCTCATTTGAACACGCTTTTTTGCATGTTTCAAAAGATTCCACTGACAATGTTTTTCAGTTTTTCAAATCGCTATTAGAGATCTTTTCTTTCCTCTCAAAGTTCCCTCCGTATATCCGTCGCTGCAGTATCTGTGTGTCTGTATAAATGAGTAAATAAGTATTATTCAAAGATTTAATAACAGTGGTTATTAAACACTCACTTCAACTTCTTCTGCTCTATAAAAAGTTGCAATAGTTTCAGTGAATATTTTCACAGATGTCTGTTTCTGGGCTGATAACTCTGTTGGGGGCAGTGTGATTGCCTGCAGTGCAGAACAACAGAATAAAGACCAGCTAACACACACTAACTTTCAGACTGATGATTATGTAAAACCAAAACGACAAAAAGGTTTGGAATCAGTGTTATGAGCAACAGTCTTCTCACTGAGCTGCAGTAAACTGGAAGGCTATTCCACTGACAGGGGAAAAGTCTTTGGACAGCTTGTTGGACACCGTATCTTTTCCTCCTTGGCCTGCCTTGAAGTCTGGCACTACTGTCCTCCTCTCTACTCCAGTCACACAGAACTGACAGCAGAAAGACCAATCTCAGCAAGACCTCAGCTGGTACAGAAACAAGACTCACAAGATAGTTCACTTCTGTCTATCTCATTCCCAGTGAGAAAGCACTACAGTAAGATTGGCAATAAATGAATTTCCAACATTAACACAATAGCAATAATGACAAGTTTCCCCTGGACTCCACTAAAAGAAGCACATCTGATCTGTAAATCCAGGAAAATATACACCATACACATATCACATGTAGAAAAAGTACTTTGAAATATCTCAACAGAACCAGCTAATTTAGCTAGATCCATCTCTGTTTAAGGGCAAAAAATGACTCTAACACAAGCAGACTAAGTCAGCTTCTACTGAATTAAACAGTGGGATTCATTTTTTTCTCCAGTTAGTGCCAACCTTTGTTATATTACCTCTGACCAAATAACTAGATCTTTACTGGTGTACTTATATTTATAAACTCATTGAAAGAGCATTTCTCTAAAAGGCACTATGTCAAACTCTCATTTTAAATTATTTGTTGACCCATTTTTTTACTGGAGAAACCTGATACACTTTCATAGAAGAAAGAAAACAAAAAAAAAAAAGATGGGGGAAACAACCTCCAGATTGAAGTGAGATGAGGATAAATAAATCTGACAGATGTTGATCAGTATGATTTGACAAACATTCCCTTTTTGAGATTCTGAATACGTAACTATATTGCAGGGAATTCAAACCATGCAAGAGTATTTTAAGGCAGAGTAACATAACAAAAAATCACAGAAGAGAATGAGCATCTTCTAAGCTCTTCTATTCTGTTATTGTGCAATTGACTCAAAATATACCATTACTTCACACATACAATAAGGTATAATAAAGTATGGTGCTGTATTTCCTGTAATTTTTTTTCCTGTTTTGAACTATTATTTTCCCCTTAGTTAAAAACCTATGCTGAAAGTATGAGCAATTTATGGAGAGCTATATGATCTGAAGTGAATGTAAAACCACAACCAGGGAAGAACAGCCTTCTCCAGAGGATGGACCAGACAATCTGAAGGAAGCTCCACAGATGCAGCCTGTAGAGACCACTTGGCTCTTACCAAGTCAGCCAGCGACTGAAAGTTAAGCAATCTGAAATGCTACTTTCAACCTCGAATAATACAGAACTTCAGAAAAATTCAGTTGATTCCCAGGGCTTGGACTGCTGATTTTGGTGTGCAGTAGTGTAATCTGATTCCAGAAAAATCTGAAATACCTGAAGTATTGTTCTGTTAATACATTCTGGTATTTAGCTTGCCACTAAGGTTGGTTTTGATTACCTCCAGCTGAAATTAATGGATACCCAAAGGAATAAGCACCGAAAATCTTAGGCACATTTTCATAAAATCAGCATCTTCCACCTGATTATATCTATCTTTACATTCAAAAAAAACCTTTAAAATTCTAGCTCTTATTTTTGTGATTTCTTACATTAATTTGTTTGCAATTGAAATAATAATTAACCATCTTTCAAATTACCCATCTTTCTCACAAAGGAAACTCTATGGAAATAAAAATTCTTCACATTTCTCAACTCTTTTGACACTGAAAGCAAGTATATTTATTCACATGACATTTCCCCTAGGAGCAATCACCTCTTATGTTTCATGATACAAGTAATTAATGTTTTTATTCAAATTATTGAGACTATGAATAGTCGTTCAAGTGGGCTCCACCCTCGTGTATCTGGTATCAGCCATATGGTAGGAAGGAATAATTACTGTTTATTAAGCCTACATTAAACTTTCAGAGAACAATTTTATGAGATGCCATAAGGTCATGTACTTACAGCAGTCATTAATCTTCTCTGGGCATCTTTAATCAAGCAGTTCTGTCAGAATCATTAAAAGATGTCAGGCCTACAGAAATGCTTAAATTATTATGCTGGTTTTTGTCTTTAAGAACCAATGTGCTACTGAATTATTTTCACTTGTTAAATTGCTCTGTTTCAAGCTCTGGAATCAGGTTCCACTTATAAAGCACATTTTTAAAATGGTTTCTGAATTTGTAGTGAAAACACTGTATGAGCATGATATGCTGGTTTTAGAGTTACTGTGAAGTATTCACGTCAAGAGCTCAGGAGATGGATACAACATTTCTAACACAAAGAAAAACAACAGCAACCAAACAACTAACATCTCAAGTCAGTAGCCAATGTTTATGGAAGAGATAGGTATAAATTGTCCAGTAAAATAGCCCTGAAACATTGAATAGAATAATTTTAGGGGCTATTGGCATTGCTGTGTGGTACTTGTAAAGAAAGTGGAGAATAGAACAGTGCTGTAAAGGATATTGATGGCACCTCTGTGGTCCTGAACAGAGCTACTGCAGACACTGATCCCCATTTCCCTGCTGTGTTCCACCGTGGGGGGAATCTGGTAGAAAATGGCTCTGTTATTCCTTACACACACACTTTATAACTTACCTGTGCTACCAGTGAGAGAGTCTGGAGGAGGCAGGTCTGGCACTTGGTCACACGCTTTATTCCACAGAGAGTACTGCCTTTCCTGAGGAGGCTGCTGTGGCTGCCACACTTCCACAGGGAATTCATCTGGTGCAACAAAATATCAGCCGAAATACAAGTGCAGCTAAATACACAGGAATTAACTTGAATGGAACAAGAATGACAGGCATCCAAAACCAAAAAAGAAACTAAGTAAGTAAAAAACCTCACTTCCAAATGTCAGCTAAAATGTCTTTCCCTCTGGGCCCCCTAAGCATTTTAAGAGGAATTCAGGAGGGGACAATAACAGATGTCAGTGGAAAGATCAGAGCCTTCGAAGAGAAGTGTCATCAAAAGAGGTGAAGTATGGCTTCTATTCATAACATAATTCTTGAAAATGCATTATCAGCTCCTTTGAGGAAACTCAGCTAATGTTAAGCAAAGCACCTTTTCCATACTAATGAAGTTCCTAAGGCTCTCAACATCTAGAAGTCATTACCAAAATGTCCTCCAAAGGAACCCCAAATAGAACAGGCAGGAGGAAAGGAAGAGAAAGGACCGAGGGTAGTTGGGCCAGGCAAGGTAGGGAGCTGTTGGATTGGTGATGAAATTGATATCCAAAGGTTTTTCAGACACCTGTAAAAGACTGACTACTTGTCTAGAGGGAGAACATACACAATTAATTACCTTCCTTTTATAAACTGAACCTACAACATTTTCTTCTAACATTTTAGAAGACACAGAAGTGAAAACTTCCACGAGGCATTCCATCGGAATTAGCGTGTGGTAACGAGCAGTAGTATTTTACTGGAAATCAGTTTGGATACTGTTACCAAACAGCTCAACACTTCTTACAAGAGGAAAACAGCACAGCAATGAGGACAAGACAGTCACATAAGGGTTTGTATTTTGACTGGTCATTTTCAATAGTTTGAAGGTTCACAAATAACAAATACAATCTCATCTTAACTTGGAAAGCAGTGGGGTTTGAAAAGATGCAAATGTGATACTGTTTGAGCAAATATAGTCATGTTTTCAGCATGATGCTTCCTTCAGAAGGATTTAACCAAGCACTACCAGCATAAAAAATCATGAGTGCTCACTTGACTCTCTGTGTGTTCTTCTACAGTGCATATGATTCTCCTGCTCATGCTTGAAAAAACCTGATTTTCAAAAAATTGATGAGGTCTGAAGAAATTGTCTTAGAGAGTAAGACGTAAAGAATTCATAGTGCTTAATTTATCAAAACAAAAGTGAGAGAAGACTCAATAGAAAATAAGAATCTTCATGGGCATGAAAAATAGAATATGAAAAAGTGCTTAAGAAAAATTAAGATTAGATAGGTAAAGTGCAGAAAAATTCTTTTTGTTGTACTTGATGAAGTAACTTTATAAATAAGGTTTTAATTTCTATAATTGAGGCTGATCAAGCATTGAAACAAATAAGGAAAAGTTTGTTTCTGTACAGTCTGTTACCTTAATATGAGAAAAAAGGATGTTTGAAAAATATGTTCTGTTCAAATACCATTTGTTATGTGCAATTGTATAAAATATAAGTCTATTCTATACAGAAGCTAGAACAAAATATTAAATTTATGCTCTTTCCTTCAAAAAATATGTGAAAGAAAGTGACTTCAACATGTTCAGCCAGAGTAATCATGCAAAATTCAGAGGCCACTCTTTCTCAGAACCTGTCCTCTCTTAAAGCTGCCACTATCATTTTCCCCATAACTTGAATTGGCTTAAAGTTGGGTACATAGATGATCATCAAGGATGAAGCCACTTATCCTAATATAGATTGTAGATACCTAAAAAGTTCACAATATTTTACTTAGTGCCTGAAATTTTATCTTATTTTGACAGAGTCAAAAATCAACTGCCACTATATGGTCCAGTGGTATTAATTTATATTCTATTTCCTAGTCAGTGAATTTACAACTTTCCTTCCATTAGGATGGACCACATGATAAAAGGATATGCCTTGCTGTCAGCACTGAGCAGCCGTCTAATCAATTTAAGTTCAATTTGTTCTCACGAGGCAGTGTCTGCGAGTGTGCGTGTATCAGCAGGTACAGGGGTGCGCTGGCTGCTGCCAGAGGACTGAGCCGATAACGCAACTGAGAGAACACAGATGGTCAGCTTCTTTTCCCTGGCACTAAGGGAGATGGGAAGGGACCTCTTCAGTGGTTGCACTGAGCATAGCACGAGCACATTACCACAGGAGGGAACAGCAGCCTCACTGTATGCCGTTGTTTAAGCCACATGTCATCCGTTCTCCTCCCTTCCCTCTGAACTGCATGGCAGGCACAGTATGGTCGCAGAATAACACTTCTTTGAGCCACACTGTGCCTGTCGTGCAGATAACACTGAGATTAACACTTCTTCAAAATTACTGCAATTTATTCATCTCTGAAGAAATATAACAACAGCACATGACCCTTTACACTTCTTCCATTTATTCAGTTGTGGTTACATGACTTGATGATTCTCCCTTCTCCAATTCTCAGCGTGGTTCTATTTTTTCAGTGCAATCAATTCACACATTTTCTCTCTATCCTCCTAGGACTACATAAAGAACAGCTAATCAAAACCTTTTGATCTATTTCCGTTCTCAATTTCCAGGATCCAGAATTCTTTAGCCACCCTTTCTGCACTCCAAAGGTTCTTATTTAAAACATATCCAGAGAGAGAGTTATTTAGTCTATATGACTGCAATTTCTACAAAGAAACTTGGCAACTGCATCTTGCATGCAAACTTGGAGCATTTACACAACGGATTGACAGCAAGGACCTTCAGTTTATTTTATCTATGAGGTTTTGAGCTTTCCCGCCTTCCATTCCAAAAAATTCAATATGTTCTTTTCATGAGAACTTTAGCTCAGATGTTCACATCCAGCAGCAAATGAATAGGTTAAGCCTTTGTAACTGCGGATTAGCCCACAGCCATGTTATTACAAAAGCAAGATGCTCATTATCAAGAATTGCCTCAACTCTTGACCTCTACTGACACAGCAGAAGGAGGCTATTTGGCTGCTGGAGATCATCAATAAATGCTGAGAAGAGGGATCTTCAATAACTGCTGAGAAGAGTCTTCTCTACCACCTAAGAGAGACACATCCTTTTGCCTAAACATCCAATTCACAGTATCTAAACCAAAAAGACAATTGTGAACTAAAATGGATAGAAGGAATTGCATGGATATGCTTAAAATGTTATGCAGATGAAAATGAAAATCCTAATCCAGAAAAAAAGCTTCAAAAAACCCCTAAAAAAAGTATGAATGTATCTTTCTGCTTAAATATCTTGCAAATTTTCAGTAAGAAATGACTATAAAATCTGTATAATCTGAAGTTCTATTTGTAACCTAGCTTCTATGGTTTGGCCTGGCTTTAGAGAAGCTGAAGAAAACTGAAAAGGAAGCAAATAACTATACAAATAAAAGGGGCTATGACTTGAGAGAGATTGAAGAAGCTGTATTTATGAGCATAAATATTAGACAGATTTAATCAAAGAACGTACCCACCCATGCTCTTTGTGACAGATGTCTTATTGTTTGACAAAGATTGTTCCAGACACCAGTTTTGTTTTGGCTAATGAACAAAAAAGAATTTAAAATACTCTAGTTAAGAAAATATTATATCCTATAAATACTTCACAGGTGATTATGTAAGTAAATGGAATTATTCAGTGCCTATGAAGATGGCAGGAATATTACCATAGTTATAGAAATAAACATTAATGCAATTCATATTAGTAAGAGCTCTGAAACAGTAGGAAGATGCTAAAAATTAAAATATTTACAACCTAAATAGCACATCCTTGCTATTAGGATTAATCTTGTAGTCATCCAGGGGCCAAGAATATTACAGAAACATTTTCTTCCTTTCTATTTTCTGTGATCATCTCAGTAAAAAAACACAGATAAGCTTCAAACTTTTAGGAAACACATAGGAACAGATTATAGGAAGAAGGTGTAAAAATTGTCAATTCTAAAGGGAACAACATATAAGGAGGTAACAACTTCCACAAATAAATCACACCTCAACCACTCTTCCATCTTAATTTGCTTTTCTGTTGCCTTTCATTTCTTCGTCCCTTTGCTGAAATCAACATTGATGTTCTGGGGTGATCAGTTTTAGAGCTCCTCTCAATTTTTTTGACATTTAGAGACAAAAAGCAAAAATTCTGTCTCTGCTTTTTTCAATAAAGGATGGGACATACTTTATTTTCAATAAACAGCAAGAGCTTCTTAATTTTCAGGATTTCCTCCTGAAAATTACTGTTTTACTGACACAATCAGTAAGTTCAACTAACAGCTGAAAAAAAAAATTAGCATACACAAATGTGTAAGTATAACCTTATCTTAAATATAACACATAAACACAAAACTTTTGAATTTCTTGGATTTAAAACTGCAGTTTTCAAGTGACATGTAATTACCTGCTCTTGTACATTGTGCTAGAATACAGGACACTTGTGTCAATGTTAATTTCTTTTGATGCAACTATTAAAGCAGTGAATTGTCTGTATGGTTGACTGTTTACAACACAAAAATTCAAAGAAGTTGCGTTTTTCACATGAAGTTCAGTAATTTCCAGTAAAACCTAAGAATTTTTTCAACTTTTTCTAAGCCGAAAACAAACAAAATAGTATTAAATTGTATCCCTCAGTGTGTATCATATAGTATGTGGATGGCTTGAATAATATTATCCTTTTTAAAGTGCACATTAGGGGTTTTTTTGTTGAATTATGTGTTATGATAGAGGCTCTCCATGGCAAACTTTGTGCATCAAACAGGAAATGCTAAGTTTCAGGGACTCACTGAAACCCTACAGCCACTGCAGAGGGGACTGCATGAACCAGGCTCTGAAGGTCTGTCAAAGCAAGTTCAAATCCTTTTTCAGCACTGAACACTAATCTTGCAAACTCTCCTGACCAGTTCCTGGATATAGGAATCTGCTTCTGTGAAAGCTATAATTGATTTAATAAACGAAGATTTTTCATACTTAAACGTTCTGCATCACCATGTAATCAGTAGGTCTCATCGTAAAAAAACCTGTCGTGTTTTAGTTTGGCTTCACAAGTATTTGTCAATCAGCATACTGGATTCAACAGGAAGGATGCCCCAGGAGCTCTGGGACTTGGACCTTGAGATTAAAGAAACATGTCACTTTTATTTTGGTATTTACCTACAAAGCCCAACTGAATTTTGAAGATAAAGGAATCTTGAAATATCCCTCAGAATCATTAGCTATTATTTTTCTACAAAATGTGCAAAACCAGAATAGCCTGTGTAGCTGTGCGTCAAACAACTATTCTCATGTTGTACACCCAAAAAGAAACACCACTGCAATCCCCCATTTCTAAATCTTAGACAGAAATCCCAGAAAGGATGAATAAAGGTGCTTTATGAAGTTGTTCTAGATAGGCAGGAAACAGAGCTGGAATGAACATTCCGGTCTGGGTGGGAGTGGTTTAAAAATTGAATAAAAATTGTAGTTGCTGTACCTGTCCCCTGCAGGGTCACCAGCCTGCCCAGCCTCTGGCCTCAAGTCTTGTACAGTTTGAGAAAATTTTACCAGAAACGTGAACAGGATACCAAATTCAGCTATATTCACAGAACTGAAAGCCTGGCTTTTAAGAATACAGCCTTCGCATTTTTAAGTGATTATTCCCTTAGTTGTATTTTTTTTTTTTAAATTATAACTGAATATTGATACAGGAAATCTTTTATGACAAAACTGTGGCCTCTAAAGAAATGAGGGAGAGCAACAGAACAGCAAGAAGTCCAGGAGAAAAGACCAAAAACAGTACCAAAACCTTTCAATAAGGAAACTAGCTTAATCCTGGTTTGAAGTGGTTGAAATTAATTTAGGGATTGATAAAAGGACTCTATAACAAAGACTTCAGATGCTACCAAAACCAGCTTGTTTCCATTCTGAATGTCTCTTTTTATTTGTAAAGACTGGCATTACAATTGAAAAGGACTCAAAATGGAGTAATGTATACATCATTGGTGTTTCATGATGCAACTGATGGAGTCCCTGAATGAATATTGCTTCAGCTTTGCTTTTAAAAAATAATTTAACAAGAAAATCTTCAACTCCACTATTGATCACAGGTGGCAGAAATGAATGAAAGAAAAAAAAAGAAACCAAAATTACTGTCGAATTCATAACATATACATCGTTTGTTGATGACACTTGTTCCAGATGTACAATAAAGCCCACAACACTTTATTACTATGGATATAATTACTGTGAATGTTTTTTCATGTTGATCAACTTGTTTCTGAAGGTTGTTTTTTGATTGTTTTAAACTTGCATAATAAACATGCAATGAAACATTTCTTGTTAAAGTGTTTTTTGCAGCTGTCTTGTATTCATACAAAGATTTCATAAAGTAGCAGTGTTGTATCAGAGCATTACCAAAATAAGAGCAAAAGCTAAAGAGGAAGGTAATTGTGAAATGAACTTGATGAGAATAACCTAATCTTGTCCTGAGACACTCCAGTCTTACTAAAAAGATTCGCACAATCAAATCCCTTCCTCCCAAACCCACCAAAACCACAAAATAAATATTAAACTGGAAGGGAAGACATAAAGAAAAAAAAATTATGTCATCATGCACTCATCTTCTGCATAGCTCAACCCACATATAGTAAGGCACTATTTCCCCACAACTTAGTGTCCACAACAATCTTTTACAGTGCTCTGTGAACTATATATAGTTCCTTCCAGGATGATGAAATAAACAGACCGAATGAGTGTTGCTACCATGGCACCCCATGTGTGATTTTTTAGACAAGGGGATCATCTGGCAGTTTCAAAAATAAGCTGTATCAAGTCTCTACTTGTGTGTGCATGTTATGTATAGGGACATCCTTTGTCTGTGCAAGTGGTTGGTTTGGTTCCAAAGTTGCTGTAATTTTTCATTGTTCTTTACTCCAGTGTTCTCAAAGCAAATACACAAGAAAATAAAAGTGCAGTTGGGTCATTAAAAACAGAGCTTTGGTGCTCCAAAATGCACACAGCTTTCAGGATTTAAGAAATCTTTTAGACGTTCCCAAAAGAGCTGGGAAATACAGGACATTTTTGTCCAGAAATCCTCATCTCTGCTTAGTTGAGCTGGTCTTCATATTGTTTTCGGAAGCAATCACCAGCAGGGAAAA
>WEIT01018972.1:1794-43839 GCA_013389985.1 Dryoscopus gambensis | reverse complement strand
TGACCAAATTGTGCTCATGATCCAGCAGAATGTGTGGAATATGAGGAACAATATTGCAACAAAGGTCTTAGAACATCAGACAGGAGAAAACTTCTATTCGGTCTCTCAGTGGTTCAAAATCTAACCGCATTAAGAATTTTTGCCACACTTTGTTATTAGTGTGTTATGACTACAAAATGGTAACTGACCCAGTGTAGTATCCAGCAGAGGTAATTACACAAATGTTGTTCCACTGAGAACATTGTGCTTTTATCACTGCATGTAACAGTAGGATAATTTTAGTCAGGGAAAGCTGACTCTTGTATAGGACAAAAACTTATTCATTCAGCCCTCTAAGTAGAAGGCATATCAGAGAATTAAAAAAAAAAAAAAAAGAAAAAAAAAAAAGGGGGAGATTTAAAATTTAAATATTTAGTTAGGAGCATATGAAAGATCTTTTTTTTGTGTGTGTCTGAAGCTATTCAGAGAGTAGAATTTTTGAAAACAAAAATAACCATGGATGATTATTGGCAGTGTTGTCTTCTTCCAAATGTACAGAGTATGTTTATGTTATGATTTAATTTTCATATGTTTTTTTCACTATTTCACGTGTCAAAATTTGTTCATCTAAACAAACACACACCTTGACATGATAAAACCCACCTAGGCTCAGTGAAAAGCTACATCATACATATTGTTTTTCTGTTATGTTTGTTTTGCATTAATCAACTGTTGTTTTTATCTAATATTGCTAGCTTTATTTCTATTTTATTTAAACATTAAACATCACTGTGAAGACAGAGATCTCAAAACTCTTCTTTCCATGAATTTGTACTCAGGAATACGTACCTGGCACTTGTAGTATGCCACTGGACATCAAAGAGTTTGCCTAGAGATTGTTTAGACTGAATTAACAGTAACATTGCAGCAGTAATGTCTTCAATGTAAGAAATATTTGTTGCTTATTTTAGGAACAATTCCCACATCAACACTGCCGCAGCATTAAGCAAGCAGAATTTGGGATTATGCCTATTTATCCTTGCTCAGGTTTAAAAAGCAATGAAGTAAACAAATGTTCTAACCTCCCATCTATAAATGCCAAGTAGCTACAGAATCAAATATTACAGCTGTAAATAAATTGGAAAAGCTCTTCCCTGGAAAATTAGGCTGAAGCCATTATGTTTGAAATCGAACAGTCTCAGTAGTACAAAACAGTATCAAACTTCCTTTGCCAACTTGATCTTTAAGCAAGCTTGGGCACAGAAGGATGCTGAAATTGCTACATCTTATTTCCCTGCACATTTTGAATTTTGAAAACAGATACAGAATTAACTCCAAGTGAAATGTGATGGAGGCTAAATTGCTTCACAATGGCCTCAGCCAAATTAAGAACTTGGTGCTTCAGCAAGGATGAGCATGGAATAGAACAGCAGAGTAAAATTTACTGCTCTCTCAAGTCTAAAAAAGGAAACTCCTCAAAACCATAAGCTTTATGACAAATTACAAAACTTTAAATTATTTTTATTTAAAAATATTATTTTCATGACAGATTTGCAGAGACACCCTCTTCTACTTGATGGACTATATTTTCAAGTTCAAAAGGTAAGATTGCATTACTCATGCAGATCTAAGGTTATCTTGCCATAGTTTGAGCAGAGCCTCCCATCACTGCAGGCGTGATAAATTGCCAGATGCCTCCTCTTATTGCAGTTTACTACATTGCCTCCAGCTCTTCCCCATTAGTTTATTGCACACAGTATTTTATTGATTTTGGGAAACAAGCTAGGTGGCAAAGGCATGAGTTTTCAAAGATGAGTGGCTTCACGCTACTGTGAAAAAACAGCTGTAATTCACTCCTTTCCAGAAGTGGAAGAAATGCTGAAGCTGAGCTGGCCAGCAGGATACTCAGACCCTGAGGTGAAGCACTAACACAGCAGTCTGAGTCTGTTCCCAACTCTACCTATGATCCTAATTTGAGATCTTCAATACTCCGGACCTTAGTTTTATGTTTATTATTTGGATGTGGAGAGGAGGGTGGAAGTGAAAGAGGAAGCAGAATTGAAGAGGGCAACATACAGCCAATCTTTATGGCTTTATGGGCTGGATATGAGCAGTGAGTACAGCACATTTGAAAACACATCTCTCAGTGAGGATTTGGTTTAGTTTGAAATATTCATGATCATATTTTGCTGTTGCCAGGCACATGGTGCCTGAAACAGGATTAATACTGCAAATAATCTCAGAGACTACAACAACAATTTCTTACAACAATGATTTCTTACAAATATAATCTTACAAAGATGACACCTATAATTTCTTTAAAGAAATGAAGTGGGGAATGAGACAAATTTGAAGAGAATGAGAAGAAAGGAACGACTACAAGATAGTTGGAGTGACATGTCTAATGACATATTTTGCTTTGTGTTTCTGTGCTATACAGCTGGTTTTACTGTAGGCTTAACACAGTGCTCGTGATAGCTTTATCATTACTGAAGAAATTAGTACTGAAACAGTTGGTTTACCTAGGTTTGTTTGAGATATACACATTAAAAAAAACCCCAAAAACCAGGTATTTCTGAACTCCTTTGAGGGTCTACCTGGATTTTTTCCCTCCCACACTTTTTGGGTTGAATCCTGTAGATGGGTCACCTTAAAGTTCCTCAAATTGATGCAAAAGTGTTCAGGAATTGAAAAGTCGAGCTATTTAATTAGAATACCTGGTGGATAAGATTAAAATTTGCAATAGCACTGTATGAAACAATTACTACACAGGAATAATTTAATTTTCAATGTCTTTTCTGCAACCAGGAGCAATGAATTCAACTGAAAATTAATTGTAAATTTAAAAAAAAATGGAGAGAAGGAGCCAGGAATAACTTCTGACTGAGGCAGGCATACCAAAGTGGTCCTGGGAACTGCAGGGATAAAAAAAAAGACAGATGGTTTCTCTGTCTCAGGAACCAATCACTGAGGCCTCTTTTCTTGTATTTTAAGCAAGATGAATAGTCACAAAACAGAGTTATCCCACAAAGATCACTTACTGCATGTGGAGTCATCGCAGAAAATCTCATCAGAATACTGCATATCCTCAGACAAGGAAGCGACTCTTTAATTGTACAACAAAGTTTGACAGCAGTACCAATTTTTGAGAAAAATCACTGCTGAATATTACATTAATGGATTTTTAAATGAGAAGAGGGGGTCAAGATATGAGAAAAACACCAGTAGTATAGTTTTCCCAGTGAGTCAATACAATGACTCTTCATCTTTTGTAATTGAGGTTTTCAAAAATCAAGGCTAACTCATTCTTGAATTACTATACACAGAGAATTACTGTACACAATTCAATAGCACAGCTGAATTGTCCTGTATGTTCATTTCTGTAGAGAAACAGTAAGGCATTACTCAGGACTTGAAGTTTGCTATTCGCTGCTTCAGGACTCAGTAATAAATCACTTCTTGCAGCATTCTCCCTGCTCACTGACAACCCATGTTACTCCGAATTGAATTTTTGAAATTGATTATTCAGAATCCAAGAATACCTCAGTTCTGTATCACTAACAAGATGAGATGCAAAGAGCTCTTTGATTAATGATCTCAATGATCCTAAATTTCTTTTCCTACCTAAACAATTCCATGATTCTATACTTGCACCTCCCATTACAAAACTGTGTGTATCCTAATTAGCATTATATTAAGCTGTATCTTTCAGCAAGTCCTTGTATGATGGACTGTGGTATTATACAGAAATGAAATACGGACAAAGCAACTGCTTATGGTCCTTGGACTTCTTAAACATAAGAGGGTATCATAACCAGCAATTTCTGCTGCTATAAGTCAAGATGACTACAGAAAAGAAACAGAGCAAGCCATTTTTGTTCAGGATTTTGGTTATTTACAAGAAAGTATGTTTATAGCATCAATGAATGATGCAAAACTACAAAATGGTGCAGGTCCATTAGATGGGATTAGAATTTAAAATCACTTTCATATGGAGTAAGACACTGAAATTTCATAAGTATAATAAGATAGGTACACATAGGTACAAAAATCAGCTTCACATGCAGTGAGAACAACTACTTTCAAAACCTCATTGACTTTGCTGAGAGCCCTGGTGAAAAATATGTTTAACATACCTTGTTTGAAATTTCTTTCAGAAAATTTCTTTCAGTATAGGTAGCTTAGAATTTTTACTTAATATTTTAATTCTTCCCACTCCTCCCACCCAGATGTGATGGCAATGTGCCTGTCTGGGACAGGCAAACAGTTCAGCTGCTTGGCTCCAGGGAGCTGGAGGCAGTGTGTGAGGCAGGGCACCATGCACCTGGCTGTCCTCCATGGCTACAGGAAAACTACTGAGGAATAGGAAGCCTAGTTTCCCCATCTGCCATGAATCAGCAGCTCCGGAGAGCACCTCTGAAAAATATCCAGGCTGTAAGTAAGGTGACAATACCAGTAAACAAAATGTGCTAGAGTGGATTTTCTCTCCCTGTGGTCTTCACGCACAACCAAATGGGCAAGCTCTCTCCTCATAGAATATAAGAGCCCCTTTCCAGACTGTCCCAGGCCTGTGCCACCTCTGAGCTGTGTCCAAGCACTGAGTGAGAGATGCCAGGACCATGCTCATGAATAAGCAGCATGGACAGGTAAGTGCCCATGCAAACCCTGGCCTTACCAAGTTCACGGTAGAGGTAAAGCCTGAAAGCCAAGTCAAGACCACAGCTACCATCCAGAGGGACTAGGAGTGATAAGGATCAAAACAGCGTGGAGAAGTGACCTATGTGTATGTCCTGAGATTTTTACATTTTCAAGCCCGAAAGCCTGCTGGTAGTGCAGCTTGCACAGTACACTCACAGAAGCACATGTTTCTCCCAAATTAGGGCATAAATGATTTCTGAAAAAACTTGAAAATTCTTCTAAATTATGTTTCCTGCATTAAGTCACATTAAGCTTTTCATAAGCTCCGTTGGAGCACACATCTACCTCTCCTCAGCAACAATCTTTGATAGATCATATACATCCATTTGTACACATCAAAATGACATGTACAAAGAAGTTCAAAGCAGGGAAAGAACTGGATAAACTGATAGCATATACAAAGAAAAATGTGGCCCATTCTTCTTTCTCTAGCAAATGATTAGTTGAGTGGCTTTGTTAGCTGAAGCAGACCTGCTGCATCCTCTGCAAAACATGTAACTTTCCTATTCCTGGCTCTCCCACAGCCTTTTGTTTGGTGTGAGCACTGCCTGGGTTTCAGTGGCTACAGGTGCTAGACACAAAGAGAAGTCTCAGCCACCTACCACAGTTGTCTTCGTCAGCCCGATTCCCGCAGTCGTCCTCACCATTACAGTGCAGTTGTTGGGGCAAACACTTTGTGATGTTGCCACATGGAAAGTAGCCCAGGGGGCACCTGGTGCCAGCTCCAGAAACGTGATCTTCCAAAGAGTCACAGATGACTAAAAAGAACAGAAAAAAAAATGTTTACTTTATGATGCGTTTTAAGGTATTCGATATTATGCCTTTGTAAGTACTCATTTGAGCGTGAATATCAAGCAGCAAAAATGTAGTAATTCATTGGACATGAAATTTCAAATAATACATGAAGTACTTGTTAAACTTGGCAAAAGTCTCTCATATTGTTAGCTAATTAAAATTTCCTTTGATATAAAGCAAACAGGTAATTCCTCCCTATTCATCCTCATAATAAGATCAAAATGTTAATTATACAAGACAAGTGTCCTAAGGCCACTACTTTAAAGGATTGTTTAGCTTTGCACTAGAAATTAATTTATGACAACAATATACCAGATAAGCTATAGGTATTCCTGCCCATGGAAGGGTGGTTGGAACTAGATGATCTTTAAGGTCCTTTCCAACCCAAACCATTCTCTGACATTAATTTGTGCTGAAATTTTAGGCCCAGATAGATAAGACCTTTCATACAAAGTCAGATCTATATATGTTTGATTATATTCTAATTTTAAAGAAATTTCTTGGTGTAAATGGATCAAGAATCAAAGAACAGAGTTTTGCTGAAAATAGAGTAGGACAACATGAAGGGGCCAATTATGAATCCTTCAGAAGAGCTATCAGTCTGATCCAAAAACTGTGGAGATATTGGTTAGAATATATGAGCGCGAAGTTTAGACACACAGGTGCTTTTCCACTGAGCCCATCCTTTATAGGAAGGAACTTCAGAGAGCACAGGACTTCATTCAAGAATGGCTGAGGGAAAAGGTAGAGGGATGCTGATGAGGGACAGCCAGGGCAGCTGTAGGACTCTGCCTATCCTCTGTTCTTCAGTTCTCCGTGCTGCGGCAGCAGCAGCTACCCAAATCTGCAGATGCACGATGCCTTATCCAGTCCCACCAGTACCCCTGCGGGACAAATTCTGCCATCACTACTTTTCCAAAAAACCATGACTGATCTACTGCTTCTGTAATGGACCGCAGTGTGCCAAATGAGATTTACTGGAGTAGGACATCAACTTCTTTTCAAAAGCATACTATGGAGAGGGTTTAAAATTACTCCCGAATTAAATTTGTTCAGTCCGCAATATATTGGAAATGGAGAAAAGCATCATCAGCGTGGAACACTATCCAGTGTTCTGCACTTCCAAAGCTTCAGTAAGCCTACCTAGTACCATTCTGCTGGGATCTTTTAAGTTTTGAAGCACTTTCTAAAAGGAGTATCACTTTCTTATTTGAGCTACCATTTGATTTAATGGATAGTGTTACCAAAAAAAAAAAAAATATATACAAGTTCTATTTTAAATTTCATTCCTGTTTTAGAACACTTCAAATAATCTCTAGAAACTTTATTAACTGTGATGTGATGCTTGTTCAAATAGTAAACTGCTAATTCTGAAACATGCAACTATTTTTCCAGGCTATTTTCAAAGACAAAGTATAAATCTCTCACACAACTTTCCCAGATTAACAAGGAATATGTTCTTGGACAACACTGGATTTTTTCACTCATTTTTCTCTTGGACTAAGAGAAATCACCTGAAATTCAGTCGAGTAATTCAGATTCATAAGAAATCTCTTCCGGAAGAATTTTCTTCCAGTTAAGCCCTTGACAATGTTTACAACTCTGAAAAATTGAAATGTAAGAGCTGTAGCTGCAGAAAACTGACATAAATATTCTGTACATGTACAGGATTATCTTTGCTGTTGGAAGCATCCTTCATAGAAAGCCAAATCTTCCAGCTGACAACCAGTGAATGATTTCGAAAAGTTGATTTGTTTTTATCCACAACTGTATAACCTATAAAATTACTAAAAGAGCTTTATTAAAAGGCCTTAAGCCTTTTATGTATAGGTATCAAAAATAAAGCTACGTCCTAATCCCAGGGTGAATTAACATTTGCATATTGTTCAAAAATGTCTCTGCTGTTCTGTGCTTGTATTCAGAACATGATGATTAACTTGTTCCACCCAAAAAGAAGTAGCAAGAAAAGCTTATGCAGGCATAGTGTTAAGCAAACAGAATGTGTGTAGTACTCAGTTTCTTAAGTCTCTTTCTTAGCAAAAAAGCTGAGCATGGAGCTGAGGCTCTCTTTGGTGCAGTTACCTGTTACAATCTGAGGAACTACCAAACCATCTGGTAAGAGACACGAGTATGGAAAAAACCACTGTAAATGAAAACATCTCAAACAAAACCTCAAAAAACCTCTTACGCTTTGTCAAACTTTTTATCCTACACACTAGAAACATATTTAGACTGGTCTGAACCTTGTGCATAAAGGGACTGATCTCCATGCAGTTTAAATTTCAAATGAAAGTGTTTATCTTCTCACAGTACCATTAAATGGAATTTCATAGCGTATTCCAAAAATTATTATTAATCATTCAAATAGTGTTAATCCCTGAACTAATTAATGAATTTGCTGTTGCATTTTAGAAATCTGTGCTCTGCCACAAAGAATAAGTCAGTCATGATGTTTAATATTTTGAATTCTCTGTACATTTATAGCTTTGATGATATCTATTTTGAATCTCTGCATTACTCATTTTCTGCTATGTTGGATTATTCTGGCATGTAAATATCTGCCTGGGAAAGGAGATAACAAGGCTTCAAAACTCAACAACTTCATCCTAGTTATAAAATCACTGAAAGCACTGGTCTCTTTCCACTGACTTGTTAACATCACTTTGTTTATGCAAAAAAAGAGAGAAGTTTGGACTCTGCAGATTGCATGAGATTTATGTATGGAAAAGCCCCCAACCCTCTGAGGAAATATTTGGCAAAGCTGACAACGGTAGACAGGAGATAAGACAGTAAAAACTGTTGTAAAATGCTAGATAATATTCAAACAATTATCTTTTGGATTGAGGAAATTAAAATTCAGTCTTTTATGTGAAGAAAATGGATAAAGATAGCTCTGCAACAACAGCAATTAAAAATTATGGTTATTGTTTTGCAAATACAGACTTTACTGACATTGGAGTTTACCATGCCAAGATAAGGATCTATCACTCCATCTTTGTGATGTGGTATTAAAGGTGTTGACTTTTCTACATCTGATTGATTTTTCACTACATGAAAAAATTGAACCACTCTTCTTGTATCTTGTTTGTTCTCTTTTTTTTAGCAGCTGAAAGAAGACAAAAAGTGATAAACCTGTGACAGACTTGCTTATATCAGAAGGTTTGCTTTTACAGATACCAAGTAAAAAAGCTTTTTTGTATACCTCATACAAAAAATCATCTCCTGCTTTCCTGTGACATAGAGATAATTGCACACACTTCAGCTATTCTGTACCAGACAATTTCTCTTTCACATAATGTTCAGCATAAATATTAAAATATTTGCAGTGCTTCAAGAACAAATAGAAAAGATATAGGTGAGCTGGTATCACTACAAACAGCAAAACCACAAACAAACCATTTTCTGACAAGACGCTTGTTGTCTCAGTACAGAAAAATGTTCTGCTTAGCAGGGCATGTTGATGATACTGCAAATTAAATATTTCTAGCTGTCATGTACTTAGGGTCCCCTACAATCACCCAAATTCATCTCAAATTTTCAAAAAGAAAACAAGAATTCCTGTCATGCACCTCTTAAGGTTGTCCAGACCGGTTGCTTCGAGATGCTTATTGCTATAACAGATGCCTGCGGTGAAGAAGAGAGTGGATAACTTTTCCTGCTTGTCTCTAAATATAAGACTAAGTTAACTTTGCTTTCCTTTGCTAGAGGAATAAGTATGAGTTGGGTTGTCATTTAGTATAGATGGTAAGGCTTTTTCCTCTGCTGCATGGATGCAGAATCACTGGGGAATGAACATGACAGCCCCTCTTCAAGCTCTCATAAAATGAAATCGAAAGAAGGAACGCATTTGGGAGCGCCAAGAACAAAATGTTCCCAGGACAACATGGCTTGGCTTCCAACTAAGTTGATTCATTAGGATTGCTGGTTTTGCGCCTTCTTTGAAACACAGAGATTGGGTCACAAGTGCTGTTTGAGAAACCAAATAAGGGACATGTGCACTATAAGAATGTAGACTTAACACAGTTACTCATAGGTTTCGTAGAACAAGCGAGTATGATTCTGTAATGGGAACAGTTCTGGGCTAATGGGACTGAGTCATAAACACTTAAACTAATCAAAGGGATTACTCATCACTTGGTACCTCCTAGTCACACCAGTCTCAACTGCGTCGTGCATAGGTTCAAATAAAGGCATATCATAATACCAGGAATATATTTTTGTGTTTTCAAGAATCTGACTAACATTAAATCCATTGTCATGAATCCAAAATGACTCATGAGTTCCATCAGCCAAATAAGCTAACACGTTTTTCCTCACTTTGAGTGAGTTAGCACTTAAAAGTGGTTGAGGAAATCCAATTGCTTCTAAAAAAGGCTCCTTAGATGCCAAGAACCGAGGAATGATTATGGTACTGAAGAATCCACTCTGTATTTTTCTGATGGAAAGTTATCTTACCTACAAAAGCCCAAGTCCTTCAAAGAGACTCATGCAAAACTGGTGGCACTTTTCCCATCTCACATAACTTATTTTTAGTTTCTGTACTTCTGGACACAGTGGGAGATGGGCTGGAGAAACAGAAGACTGAAAATGTTCTTGCTTTGATGCAAATATTTTGTTCAAATGAAACAGAGCCAACACAGAAAGTACTGAAGCTAAAATCGATTTCACCTGTAATTTTTGTGCTATCTTGAATACTTCAAGCTGACAGTTGATTAAAAATACCCCTTTCTGCTGAACGATATGTTAAGGGCAGGTGAAATGGCTTTGGAAAACCTTTAGCATAATATAGAACAGGTCTCATAGGCCTATTACCTTCATTTTTAAAGATCAATCATCAGAGCAAGGTTATAAAAGTTTACAACTATGAATTACTTTAACTTACTAGATGTTTAATTAATTATTAACAAGGAATAGTAGTGACTAGTGACTGACCAACTTTGATCAGATGCATTTGAATCATCAAATAACAGAAAAGAAGATAAAACAACTTAAAAAGATCTTTATAAAAAACAATTTGTTGTCTGAATTTGACCATTACTACAATATGTAGAAAGGAATGAAGAGATGAAGTTCATTCTTAGATTAATTTTCCTGGTTTTGTTCAGAATTTTCAGCTTCTTCCCAATAAACAAGGGATTTTTGAGTAATATAGGACTGAGACAAGGATGAAGTTAGTCCACTGTATTTCAGGATAGAAATAAAAAGTTAACTTTTGCATAATTCCATTTAACTTATTTTAACTTTATCACTGAGAATGCATTTTTTTCACCATGTAATTTAAAAACTTAGTAATTTTATACTCTCCTAAAATTTTCTTTCTAGTGATATCTGGGAATATGTAACAGGAATCCCATATTATTTAAATGTCAATAAAATCAAATTTCAAACTGTCCATAAATAGCATACTGAAAATAGATTCCAGTTTCATACAAGAACAAAACAGAGTTTATACACTTTTACTTTAGTGCTGTTAAAGTACACACATTTGGAGTAACAACTTGGACAAAAATTGTCGATCAAAATAGACCTTGGTCTAGTGGCAATAGATACTTTAGCATTAATTCTTGAGGCAAAGTGTCTGATGCTTAAAGGATCTAAACATCTGTACAGGGTACTCATAGAAGTATAATTAAATTGTTATCACCCCACTGCCTCTTCTGTAATTTGCTCCTCTGCTTTGGCAATTGTCCAGCCCTGATGTCTATAACATTTTCTAAATGTACGTATTGCATATGCATTGTGTTTCTAATTTTAGATTTGATTGGGTCCAAGTGACACAATGTCATTTATTCAGAATGACAGATTCATTTCTAAAACACAGGCAATTTTTTTATATTTAGCTGTTAGTTTTGCAACCAGAAATACACCTTAGGTTTTATTGCATTACGCTTATCTTTAGTAAATTCTATTAGATGTCAATCTAAGAATATGTAGTACTTGAACTACACACTGAAGTTTATGTTTGCTTCCATTAAACACAATATGGTGCAATGGATTTTAACAAAAATGGTGCATATGATAACTGTTGCATGCCAGTCTGGTAATTATCTTGGATTTTAATTTCATAAAGCACCTTTGTATGTTGCTGCGGGTTACACAAGGCTTTCATTTCAGAAGCATCTTCGAAAGCACAAAATTTTTACTATCCTTTTGAAAACATCACCTCCAGTCTCATAACAACATCACTAGTTATCAGTTATGCCACACATAATTCAGTCTAATTAATCCAGTTGTAGGGTTGGAAGATCCTTGTCATTTAACTGCCAGATAAAACCACTCCAAGAGCCAGAAACTGCCAGCAGAGCAACTCAGACTGGTGGTATGGCACCTTGCCAGAGGATTTGGCTCTTACACCTTTTATTAATTTGTCGTTTTGTTCCGCTTGCACAAGACTTAGAATAAAAGATTCTGATGCACATAAAGAGCTGAAAGAGATAATACCTCTAAAAGCCCCAATATGAAGTAAAATAAGTTGCCTCAAACGTGGTAAGTCATTCCCAGAGGATGAGGGTTCAGCACAATGTAACAAAGACACAAATTAATGAACAGAGCCAAACTTTTCTGTTGCTCCACTTCCCCTTTTCTTCCTCTCCCATAATAAACAGAATTTAAATAATATCTGACTATTATTTCTGTTTAAAAACAAGTTCTAGCTCCATATTCTGACATGATTTCCAATAGAAAATACATCAAGGTAAGCTTTCTTTTGCACCTGTGTTTTTTTTGCATCAGTGTAACTCCTAAACTTCACTAATTTGTGTTTCACAGCAGAGCAATATCGAATTCAAAGCTGGATGTATGAAACACTAGGGTTTTGTTCAAATGGTGTTACGTATTGACTAGAAATGAAGGCATCAATCCAAGTGTGTTAAATACACTGTGCTAGTCGGTACAATCACACCTGGAAGGCCTGGAAAGGGAATGGTTAGCCATCAAAATAAAGGAAACTCCTCTCCCAGGAGCTGATTCTTTCTCACAACCACTATTGAGTGTGTTTGGCCTGGTTCTTTGAGCCCCAAAGATAAAAGAATTTTGTTGCAAGTAATGGTCTTTTTTTTCTTCATTTGAAACACACCATTTATGAGCTAATGATTTAAACACACAAAATTTAAAAAAAAATTAAAAAAGACTTCTGAAGCTTCATACCTGGAATGGTATTTTTTAAGTTTTGTAATCCTAGGGAAAAAAGCTTCTTCTATTGCAGTATTCACCATGTATCTTACATTTATTTTTGTGTTTCATAACATACTCAGTAGTAAGCTAATGAAAGTTCCTTTTTAAAAAAAATCTGAGCATTCCAATAACTGAAAATTTACTTTAGCCAGAAGGATTAAGGACAGATGTTTATCAATAAATTAGCATCCCTCAAGCATCAATCTTTCACCTCATCTAGATAACCAGCATTCTGAATTTAAATACACAAGAGCAGTAGTTAGAGATTACTGTAAAGAAGTTCATCTCAGACTTGCTGCTTTCGGCAAGTTAATCCAGTCAGCCATGCATAAAGTAAGCAAAAGTGAAACACTGACTAGTGAAAACTAAATTATTTAAATTAACAAACAACAGACCTTTGTAATATTTCTCTTAAGTTTCCATAAACAAAAGGGAGATTTAAGTGACTTCATGACACAGTATCATACACAGGAGGAAGTTTGTGTACATGTGCATCATGCATGGAAGCAAAAGGAAATCCAGCAGATGAGACAGAAAGTACTTGTAGCAAAGCCTTAAGAGAAAGCTGCAATGAAAAAGGGAATGAAATTAGAAAGGCAATGGACATGGAAATTGCTTGCTGATATTCGTATTGTAGGATGTTCTGAGAATACATTATTTGCAAAAGAGTAGAACAGCAAAGAATTACCTGGGTACCATTAACTTGTCCTCACGGTAGAAACAACCTAAAAGATCATAACCCATTGCCTAACTTTTCTTCTGTCGAAAAGGGCAAGCCTTCCATTTTTTTCCTATTGAGTATCTACACTCTCACACCCACCCCAAAACAGAAGTTACAGCTAAGTTATGCAATTTAGTCCAACTTTGGTATGCTCTTGTGATGGGGACAAAAATCCCACAAAACTCCAACAACCCAGTAGAATGAACATCTTGCAGGGCTGATAGAAAATTAGCTTTGGGAACAGCCAGCCCAAACAGTCTGAGGAAAAGAACCTGAAGGGTGGCAGTGGGAGATTCTATTATCTCTTTCTGCATCCTCCTTTGCTCTCTAATCTCTTATTTCGCTACAGAGTCACTAGAACTAAGCAAGCTGCCCATCAGCCACAATTTCAGATTCCACTATTTTTTTTCTTCTCCCAAGTAGCACAATCTTAAGTAAATCTCTTAAAAATAATCTCAGTTACTCTTTTGCTAAGACTCTAGACAGAGAAAGAAAATATTTTGGGAGCCCCAAGGAAGTATTTGAAATATGAAACATAATCTGGGTGGTTTTTTTTACTTTTTCTTTTTTCTCCCTTTATTGTGGTTTTAGTAAAGACTAAAAGGATTGCAGTGATAGTTCTTACAATGGAACTAAGCCAGCATAATTTGAAGTGAAGCTCTGAAGAACACTCAAGATTAATTTTGTAACAATGAAAATATATTATTTGTTGGTGAGCTGGAGACAGGATTATCTGATATGCTTTATTTATTCACATATTTTTGTTACTAAGAACCATTTATAACTATTAAGAATTTAAATGCAGTATAGAACTACAAGTTCAGATTTGGGAGGTGGCTGTACCCTGTGCCCTCTAAATCTATGAGATTCCACCCTCCTGAAGTATTATAAAATATGGAACTCTTTGTTGTTCTATTTTGAAGTAAAATAATTTGAAAGTATTTTAGCAAATCTGTTTTCTAAGATGTTCACAGAACTATTTTGTGAAAAATCAATTTGCAAAATGTGCTTAAATAAATGCATTATTATTGGATTCTGACTCATTAATCTTTGGTTCGATTTAAAAATCACTAGTTTTCCAATCTCTGCTGTATTCTACTATGAGTACACATAACTCATCCCTAAAAGTTGTGGCACTCCAGTTGAAGTGCATAAAACAGAAATTATCTCAAGTTAATAAGATTTCTGACTTAGGAGAATGAATAATGTTAGCTGGTCAAACCACAGAACTGGGGAATCATTTAGGTTGCAAAAAAACCTCTCACATCATGTAGTCCAGCTCTTTGGACGCGATGACCACAGACATCTGACTTATTTCTTCTTTTGCAGGTTGTATCAAAATGTGCGTGCAGATTAAGAGCACTAGAGTTTTAAATTTCAACTTGCAGGCTTTACACATTTATTAATGTACATAGAGAAATGTCGCATTAGCAGCACATATTTGTAAGTTGTCTGGATATCCCAACTAGAAAATATAACAAGAAACAACATCCAGAAGTGTGCCTCCATTTTAGATGCAGTTTGGCTAAGCAATATTTTTGCATGTGTTGCTGATTTTGATGGGTTGCGTGATTTAAACCCCACATAGTATATAGATCCTCCTTCTCTTCCTTTCCTGCCACTTGATCTAAGCTAAAAGAAGATGGTGCCTGCTCCTGACACTGTGTTCTCACTGTCAGCACTGAGAGCCTGCTCTGTGGACACAGCTTCACTCAGAGCAGTGCTCTCCAGACCCCTCCGTGGTGCAGCACACAAGGCAGGGCTGGGAGGAGGAGAGCTTTGCTCCAAGGGTGACCTGCTGCATCCCCTTGGTCCTGTGACACCTTTCTGTCAGGTCCCTGTTCACCCCACACCTGATCTGCTGACTCAGAAGGTTTTCCAGGGCAAGGCAGAAGAGTGCCTAGAAAAATGTAGGCCTGGTCTCCTCAGGACTCGTGAGAGGCTGCTGCCACAGCTGCATCATGACAGTGGGAAGGGGATTGAGCAGAGGAAGGGTTAGAACACAGCTTATCTCAAGGCTTTGAAATCATCACAGCCAAATGCTTTGACAACTCAAATCGCACACAATGGGATGCAGGAAGACATTTATGATCTAAAGTCAAGGTGTCGTCGAACTTCTAATGTCTATCATATTAAAGACTGTACCTCTTTAAAAAAAAACAAACCCCAAACCTGTTAGGTCCTTACTTTATTTGACCTATACAATTACCTTAAGTTTACCCAGTAAATGTCTATTAAATATTCTTAGCTTCCCTACATAAAATGTACAGGATGTTACTAGTCATATCCATAATTTTTGTTATGATACCTGAGTTCAATAAATTTTTTATGTGTTATCTGATGTCACAATCTAGCCACATTTTCTTTTAATAACCTGAGTAAGAGAATTATGTCACAATAAAATATTTGTTACTTTTGAGATCATATCCCAGTACTTAAAACACTGTAAACTATCTGTAAGAGTCTTCAAAACTGCACATCCACAAATACAAAAAATATTTATCTGGGCAAGAAACCAATCTAGTTAAATGACTATGTGAAAGCAGTGAATATGTAAATGAAAGACTTAAAAAGACAAAATGAAAATAAAATCAAATAGTGATAGAACAGAAAGATGTACAAGGTGTTTTATTTTTTGCTAAAAGGTATTGAGAAAAAGAAAGACCTCATGTGACATATAAGTCTTAGGCATGTAGAAGAGTCAGCTATTCAATACCTGTTTCTGATATGTTTTTGGAAAAGTAGAAGGTGGCTGTACTCTCTCCGCACAGTGCTGAGAATCCATACTCAAGATGAAGCAGGATTTATAAATGCATGTTTGCAGTGTTATTTGATTACTAGAAAAGGATTTGTGTCTGAAAACCAGTGTCTATAATTTCTAGGTAAGACTACATAACAGTTGATTAACATGTTTTAACATGGAATTGAAGTCCAGAAAATGACATCAAGGAGTGTACTTTTATGGTAGGTGGGCCTTCTTGAATCAAACCTCTAAAAATGCAGATCATCTCTGTCAACTGTATTGCTATTAAATACTCCAGACTAATCAAGGCATTTGACATACAATCATGTGGCTTTTAAATTCATTAATGTAGTCCTTTTCTTCCCCATCCACACAAATTTTGGCTTTAACTGTGAAGTGTGCAGAACTCAAGTTTCATTAAGGGATGCTTTTCTTAGCTTATTCCAAAAAAAGAGCTGATCTATTCCTGGTTTGTTTGTTTTTTTTTAATTGTAACTTAAAACCAAAACAAAACAGGAGAAAGATATATTTCTAAGTTAAAAAAATACCACTTCCACAGTTCCAAGCACTATGCCTTTTTCCCTACATGGAGCATAATATTGAAAATCAGGTCTGTGACGAGAAAAGCCTCTTCTCCTGGGTCAAGTCAGTTATTTCTTCTGCAGAACAGAGGAGAAAGAGGCAATGTTCACCTGCTTTGACAGATCTGTGCATATCTTCGAGCCTCAGCGACTGTACAGTCTCTCTCATCCCTCGTGCCGTATTGACACTTGCTCTTCTCTGGAGGAAACCGTTACTGGACTGAGAAAAAACCACTTTGACCAAATAAAGACTCAGGATTGGTACAGGGCAGATGAGTGGAACACAACGACCTGTGCTATAGGGGACTGGGTGATTTAACAACCCTCTGGATAAACTCTGCTAGGTGATCTCATGTGCACAGATCCCTCAGGATCAGTGTAACTGCTGCTGGGCTCTTCCTCCCACTGCCTGCTCACCCTCTCCCCTCGACATGAGGTCAGCTTGTCCTCCCAGGGGTGGATCCCCTCTTTAGGCCACAGCTGATGGCTCCTTAGCCTCATTTAAACCCCGGGTTTCCCATCAGTCTTTCTTCCTGGTAAATTTGTCTTGCCCTGTCACCCCAGACAGGTGCACGCTGATCCCCTGAGAGCACTGGGGGAGACACAGCAGGGAGTGAGCACAATACTGAGCATTACCTCTTTGCTTACACACAGCCACTTTATGTGCAACATCAGATATTAGCAACGTATAATCTAGAGCTGAATTCAAACTCAAGATCTTTAAATTGCATACATTTCTGATAACACACCTCCATATGATACTAAACGCATTTTATCTATGCTTTGATTAGTCTTCTAGTGTATTACTGGGATCTTACTGCTTAGTCTACAGTTTAACCACTTAGAAACTACAATAATAAATTCCTAATTAGTTCCTCATACAGCTACAATAATTAGACTTCCCACTTTTAAGTCTTCAGAGATTGCTTCGATTACAGCTTAGAATATGATATTATTTCCCAGATGGGGAGCTGAGACATTAACATATGTATGGCAAGGGTTTCTGCTAATTTTAGGTTTCTACTTTCAGAATCAGTTTCACAGACTACTTAAAGCACAGCTTTTACAGATGTCAGTGGTAGCTGTGCAATGAACACATCAGGATGATCAAGCCAAAAACCCCAGAAAATCTGCTATATAATTATTATCCATTTGTAAGGCATTTAGAGCAAGAAACAGGAAGAGAAATATTTTCTACAGCAGTAGAAAAAAATTTCTTTCAGTTGCCTTCATGAAATGGTCTTCATTTTGTAATCCCCAGCCTCATCCACACTTTATTTTAATCTTCTACAGCAAATGAAGAAGGGGTCACACAGGCAGCATAATTCACCATAATTTTTGATTCATCCTTTTAATGCAGGACACAAAGCATGCATTTTTGTGGAGTTATAACATGAAGAAAATTCAGTATGGTCACATAGGACAAATTAAGATTGTGTCCTTTGCCTAAATTCCTAAGCACTGTATTTACAAAATTAATAACTTTCTCGGACATAGATAACTTTAACTATTAGAGAAGAAATCAGTTTCCCTCCAGCATTTTATAACAGGACACCATGCTGCATCACTAGTTCCTTAAGCTCTCCAGACCTTTGTTTTTTGGGAGGGTAGAGTGATCTGACAGCGCTAATTACCAGCCTCTGAGCAGAGGTGTTACTCAGGAGGAGACATTTTGAAAGGAGACAGTAAGTCACAGGACAATCTTGGGCTTCGTTCTGGCTTTGTAACACAGTACTCACCCTACGAAGCACAGCTTCTTTTCCTGCTGAGTCTCATCTTCACCTTGCCCCGGCTGCTTCACTCCCGTCCTTTCTTGCCTGATCACTACCTGCTTCCCATCATCTCATCTCCTTCTTTCTGTAGAGAATCCTAGTTCTGATCTCACCATCCTCTGACTTCATTCTTCAGGTACTCACTCCCCTCCCTCAGAACTCCCTGTCTTTCTCTTTTAATTAATTTACTATTCCCTGCTGGCTCCCTGTCTCACATCCCTTTCCTCAGTCTCTGGTCTCCCAGGCTAATAGCCCTCCTGATTTCCATTTTCCCTTTCTAAGCAGCATTAGTCTTTTCCCTCACCTCTCTGTTCCATTGTCCCATCTACCTGTCCCTTTAGTCTCTGCTTTTGTTCTCCTTTTTCAATCCTTCCCAATACATTTTCACCTCTTCTGTCTTTTAGACACAGCAATTATGACTTCCTGATCCTCTCAGCTTCCTGTGCCTCCCAGCCTTGAACCAGCCATTTCAAAGTCTGATTTGATGACTTCAAAGTCATGGCACCCAACAGAGAATCCATGCTGAGATGACTGGTGACAGTTCCTGCAAGTGTCACACTGGTCTCTAGCAACAGGTAACATCTATTAGAAAAGGTTATTTTTACATTACTGCAACCAGGCTTTAACAGCCTCATCAGCTCTAGCGGGATGGCCCGTCAGAGGATTGTCTGTCAGGCACAGCGATATTGTAGAGGAATGCTTCAAAAGTACTTATTTGTTTAGAGAAAAGGCTTTGCTTAATACAAGATTACCCAAATTGATCAATGTAGGCAAAATATCAATTCCTCACATTCTGAAAAAAATTTGGTAAAGTTCTGCGTGTCTTCTTGCTCAGGGTCCACAGACTGCACATAAAGTTTTAGAGTAAATGGTTCAAGTCTGGTGGAGTTTCTCTAAACAGTCAATACAGCTTTTCATCTCGGGTAGCTCATGGTGCTGTTAATAAAGGGGTGAAAAAATTCTTGCTCAAATAGAAGTTGTAGGATCTAAATTTCAAAGCTTCAGTTTACCACTGTGTAGATTTTTAACTTCCCTCTAACAGATATTAGAGTAAATTTTCCTCAGGAAATCTAGCCTGCATCCCTGATGGTCTGTAAATATTCTGATTTTCATGTTATGTCCATATATACACACACAAGATGCACATTGTTCTTCTAACTACAGGAAAGCCAGTCAGATTAATGCCCAAGTTAAATGAAAGAAATAACCAAATATTATTATTACACGATGATTATTTGAGCTTGTCCAAAGGCTGAAGTAATTTCGCTTTCTTATTTACAAATCTGGAAGGAATCTTAAAATATGTTACAAACTATGTAAACAGGAGCACAATCATAAACTCTCAGTTTTCCGAAGGATTCAGAATTCTCTTTCTCACATTTGACAGAAAGCATTTGCTATAAAAGATCTTGGCCTTGAAAACAGCTGTCACCTGCATGAAGTACCAGAACAAGCAGTGAGATTCACATGGTTTAAAGAAAGTTTTCCTTGGCATTATAAAGTGAACGCGAAGGAAGGAAAAAAATACGAGGGGAGAACTGAAAGAGGAGGCTACAGGAACTGCAGGTAGAAGCAGAAATAGGATTGGAAATATCAGGTAGAAGCACAGAGCATAAAGGGTTAAAATAGTGAGAGTTGTAATTGTTTTTCACAAGGAGCCTGCCAAATCCTTTTTGGAACTCCCTTGGAATACTTTTCAATACTAATGTTCTTCTGTTTTGCTTAATAATTGATAAATGAATTGTCTGAGATTCTGTCACTTAGCCAAAGTCCAGGAGGATAAAATATCTTTTGTCCCCAGAAAGCCAATCAGAGGGACCCTAAAGGCACAGCCGTGCACTACAGTGGTTGCAGCAATTATAGCTGATTATTTTGCTAAGAGAAAAGATGCAGCAACAGCCAACGCAATGCCAGCCACACACCTGAAGTGACCTGCTAGCTTTGAAGGGAGGGGAGCCAGCCAGGCAGAAGTTCATCCTGGCTACACATCCAGAGTTGCCTGTTCCACAGCCGGAATCTGAATTTACTTTTCTCCATGTTATAATCACTGCTGTTGTGCTGACAAAAAACATGATATAGATGCTGCTCTGTTTTCATAGAAACCCTCTACCTGGGACAAGGTATTCCACATGGGAAGATAGTCAGGCGGTTGCCAGTGCATAAAAACCTCGATTGCTTGAATTAGTTTAATTATTTAGGTTTTGGAGGGAAAGATTTTCATATATTAAAAAAAGATTTAATGAAGAATCTCAAGGAAGAGAGTAAAATAAAAAAGTGATTGAAGGTATTTTTGTAGTACTTTAGTCGTTGAATGGAAAACTAAAGAGACACAACTTGGATGGATATGGGTAAGTCAGACAAGAGTAGTGTTTGTATGATATATATTCCTTGTTTTTATTTTTAAAGAATTAGGAGGATCTGAGACATTGTAGAAATAAAAAGAAAAAAAAAACCCCACAAAAAAGACAAACATAAAAACCTCCACAACTAAATGCAGCTGAACTTGTAGCAGTCCACCAAAAAAACCCAAACCAAACATCCAGTTTCTGAGGACAGCTATACTTACTCCAGGAATGTTTAATACCAGCTAGCCTAAAAGCTTGAGCAGAGTTTAAGTCTATTGAGCAGATGAAATCAGCCAGCTTGTAGGTGTGGTTACAATTCACATTGCTGGCTAAAACTCCACAAGGCAGTGAAGCTGTGAACCGTGCACTGAGCAAGGTGAGGAGATGTGACTCTAAGCAGGAGCTAATTTTGGTGCAAAACAGAGCTTCAACAGGTGGCAGAGACTCTCGGCATGAATGTGCTTTAATCTATGAATTCACTGGTTCTGTCTTTAACAAATCTAGATGAGCCATGTGGTTTTCTTATAAGAATAATACACTATATATGATGAGCCAATGAACACCTAAAAAGGTAATTGCCATCATAACTAGTAGGCCTGTAGTCATTCACAGTCCTCATCTGCTATCCTGTTTTGCTGTATGCTTTAATATATTTCAATAGGTTTTATAAACTCCATAGCAGAGATGAACTTAACAGCAGAAATTATAATAACAATTTGCACATCTTTTATGAATGTTTCTGTGTTTTAATGTTTTGGCATAGAAAACAGTAATGTAAAAAAGGCTTAATTTGTTGAAAACAAGTTTATTCTGCGTAACTGGAAGTACTACCTTGAAATATTGAATTATAGCGCATGGAAAATGCAGGTGCCTATGAAGCCAGACCTTGCTCACAGGTTTGATATGATGTCATTATTGTTACTTTCTTAATTCCAAATACATAAATGTCACTGTTTTTTTCATGCATGCAGCTTGCAATTATGTATTGCTCTAAAACATAAAAGAACTGCTTAGAGTTTTTCCACTGATTTAACTAAGCTGTGCAACTAGAAAAATAACTGTTTATGGATCTCTATTTCCCAAACTCCTAGTAGGGGCAATACCCCTTACAAATCTTAATCAGCATTGTATGAACACATGAACCCAAAAAGGTTTCATTTAAAAGCAGGAGAGAGAACCAGCTGCTGCAAAATACAGAAGGTGACAGAATTCAGTCTTTTGCTCCTATTATTTTAGCAAAACTGTTCATATTATCAAGAGTATCTATTTTCATCTACACAATTAATGAAACACTCTTTTAGTATTGACATTGTGCAACAGGAAGCAATTTATAATAATTACAACTAAAGGAAAGTATAATCATTAGGAATGTTCACCATATAGATCAGCATCACAGCAGCTTCACAGGGACAGCTTTACTGAGTCACAAGAAGCACTTACAAACAGGGTACTCAAATGAAATGAAGAAAACACTACGAAAGTAAGCAGAATGTCCAGTGTAACTCCCACCACACGGAAGTAATTTACATCTGAAGGAAACTAAAATTCAATTCAGTCTCCCTCTTGCATGCTGTACTGCCTATCATGCTGAAAATTCCTATTACGTGGACACAATCTGCCCTTTGAGAGCTACCAGTTCTAGTAGCACTTGCACAGTATCACTTCAAACTACTGAACTGAGTCTAAAATGCAGATTTCAGGGCACCTGAGATGAGTCAGTTCTGTAGGTACCTCCAATAAATATTTACAGCAAGTATTTATGCAATGTTTGAGCTCTTTCTCGTTTTTAAATTTCAGCTCATAACTATTAATAGTAACTCTCAAGGCATTAAGTGCAAAAGCATCTGATCCTGACATGTAGCTAGTAACCTTGACAGACTGCGTCACACTTCGATTCTATAGAAAATAATTGACATGAAGAAATGTAAAATAACACTGAGGTATCACAGTATTTAAAAGAAAAGGGCTCCTAAAGTTTATCAGCTACCTGCTTTGCAGTGTTGAAAACAAGAAAGCAAGCCAGGGACACTTACCCTTGGTACCAATGAGCAAGAACATGTAGAAGCAGCAGTTGGGTGTCATATCTTCCAGCGATTCAAAGAATAAAGTCAATGAATGTTGTCCCTTGAGCTGCACATCAGCCAGAGTGCTGCTCATACAGTCTGCCTCTGAGAGCCTTCAGCAGCGAGTGAAGCAAGCTCCCTTCTCTCCCTGCCTTCCTCCCTACTCGCCTCTGCTCTAGGTCTCCCTCTCTCCCCCCTCTCTGGCACACAGGCACATGAAAGTTTCCAGGATCACACTGTCTCCTCAGGCTCTGCCTTACAGGATGGGATTGCTCTGTGGCAGGCAAAGGCTGGGCCGTGTGCATGGACACAGCTCTGCCCCAAGGAAAGCTGCTGCTGCTGCTGCACATAACACAGCCAGGTCCCAAGAACTGCCGTCAATAACCCACTCTTTTTTTTCTCCCTTTTTTTTTCCTTTCTAAAATTGCAGTGCTGCAAGAGGTCTGAGAAAGACACTGTTATTTAGTCAAATCTGTTTGAAACCAAATGTTTTCTGTAGTTTAGATAAAAACTGGAGGTTTTTCAACTAAGGGGAAGTGAAATTTATAAATACAGTCCCTTTGTAGCAATCCAGTCACTCACTGAAATACAGAAAAATGCACAATCTAATTTATTTCCAATATCAGCATGTCACTACTTTTACACACTAACCACTCTTCATGACTAATGCTAAGAAAAACAATCTGGAAGAAGAGAGGGGTGTTTGAAAGTATATTCTTTATGAGGAAAAGTTTTTTCACAGATTTTTGTCTTACTTGAATACTTTGAGACATTCCTATCTGGCCCTTGATTTTACTGTCACCATTAGATCATGGTATTCCCCACCACATAAAGTGTCACACATTTAAAGTCTGGTTTATGATGTCAAGGCTAACATCTAGCAGCACTGCAAGACATGTTTCAAAACAAGTTGGTCAGTTGAGATGAACTCGAGAAAGGAGCTAAATTTTACGTGGACTCAAAGAGTTTCAGACTTTTAATTTTTTTTTTTTTAATTAAAAAAAGCTTGTTAGATTCAACAGCTTGTCAGGATGCCAATGGTCAGAAAGCACTGGTAACCTGTGAGCATCTATGTCAGGTACTGAAGGAAAAGAGCTTCTCAGACTAAGGAAATATGTGCATATGTGAACACATCCACAAAATGGTGAATTTAGAAAATGAGAAAAATCTCTATCACAGTCGAAAGCTAAGTCCACATTGTTGCTATGGCAAAGTTGTCTACAAAATAGACATTATGAACAGCCAGTCTCTTGATTTCTAATACAAAAGAATACAAAACAGAGAGGGGTTTACAAAAAGGTTGTTGTCTATGGAAACCCCAAGAAGCACTTTGACATCTACTATAACAGCACCAATAATGTACATGCAAAAATGGATCAAATGGATTAGACAGGCACAAAATATTTCTTTTATAGGGTGGGGACTAGCTTTTGAGTATATCAAGTAAGATCATACTTGCTTCAAACAATTGTTTAAAAGTTAATCTAACTCCTACATACTCCAGGGCTAATGCCTAAGCTGAAAAGCTCTTCTAAGGTGAGAAAATAGAAGAAACAGAACCAAGAAAGTGAAGAATAAGTGAAATATTCTTTCAAGAAAAAGTAAAATAAAAGCTTTACCTCTTCAGTGCAGGGTGAGACAGAACTTACATTCTAAATAAAGGATTTTCTTTCTTGTATAGTTTCCTCTGCGTCTTTCTGCTTCTGATCTAGTCACAACTACTTGAGATGTGTAGGAACCATACATGTGTTTGGAGTAGATCCTTTCACCTGATAATATAATAAATCAAGCAAGCTGCTTCTTAAAAAAGCAGTCTGACCCACTACAAAAGTTCAAGATATTCTACCTCAGCATAAACAGGGGAAACCCCCAAATGTGGTACATACCACTCACACATATTTTCTGAAGCTCGGCCCCGGTGGGAGTTGTCACTTTTCAGCCTTCCTCTTTTTCAAGGACCTTTAGCAAGGATACTCATTAATTTTGCTGCAAATAAATACTTGCTCTGTGGAAAATCCACTGAGATCTTCCCTCTTCTAAACTTCTTACACATTCATAATAACACATAAAGAAGCAGCAGCAGTTTCCAGCCCATTCTCCCAGTATAATTATATTTAAATCAAGAAGCTAGAGTTACAAACACACAGGTTGCTGAACCGTGGAATGCAGAACAGAAAAAAGGAGGAGAGACTAGCTTTTGAAAAATAGTTTTGGCTTACCTTACTCGAATGCATTTTTTCTTCTTAGTAGAAGAGACATGTCTGTGTATTAGAAAGGCAATAAGTGTTTCCGTCCTGACAAAACTGTAAAAAAGTTATGGCATGTTGGTGTTTAAGATCTCTTTTCAAGAAAACTATAGGCTTTATACACTACTTCCTTACACAGCAAACAAATAACTCATCAGAACTGCATTTTTTTAAAAACTGCTTTGAGAAGACATTGGACTTCATTGGGATGGTCAGTATTTGCTTTTAGTTCTACTTACAGCAATTCTACACTTGAAATTCAGTCTAAAGAGTGTCTAAACTGAAGGAACTTAATTGTCAGATCTGTGGGGGACAATCCCCTCCAAACATTTACCCAACATTGTGTCACCAAACCGCAAACTAACATAATACTTTAATGTTTTATTAAATGCAAATAATTGCCGTTTGCTATCAAGAAGAGCTACCTCATGTTTTTATGACAAAGTGTTCAAAATCAAATTTTGGACTTAGAATTAAATGAGTGCAATTATTAGACACTTTCAAATAAGTTTCTAGTGAAGTTCTAGCACCTTGTAGTCTTTTTTCTATTGTTCACATTAGATGCTAGGTAGAAGGAACTTCATAGAAGTAGACAAATCATATCTTCCTGCACCACGATTGTAACTGTCATTATTAAAAGTAAAAATATACTAAGCTGTAAATCTGCTACTATGGAAATAAGTTAGAATTCCTTCTCAGCTCGAAGAAAAAGGTTTACTTATCCACAGGCTGCAGCTATTCTTTTGAAAGTTAACAAGTATTGTACACCAAACTCTGGCTCAATGCTTCAACTGATAAGCTTCAAGCAAATGTTGTATAGGTAAGAGAAAAGTTGTATCTCTAGGTTTTAGCCTACATCGAGGCAGATAGATGCGGTCAAATGCTTCTCCAAATACTGAGTAGCATGGATCTCAGATACACTTCTGCTCTTTCCTAATGCTGGAATTTTCCTTGGTTTAATTAGGAATGATTTCAAGGATGCTTTACCTCATGCATCAAATCAAAGACCCACAAGACAATTGCTATGCCAATGGTGATTTTATTACAATGAGTTGCTCATTAAACAAAGCAAATTTTCAGCTGAAAATGCTGACTAGATTGTCAGCTGTTTTGCTGTTCTAGTGAAACACGAAAAGTGCAGGATGAAGCAGTGGAAGTAAAACAGGGCCCATGTTGCCGTCTACAGTCATGAAGATTATGTAGTTCATATTTAGAAATGACAGCCCAGGAAATGACCCTCTTGTTTTCACAGCCATTTGATGACCAAACTCTAGGTTTTGTATTATAGTTACGTGAATAACTAATGTACAGATAAGGCTTCAGAACACAGCATTTGATATCTAAATCCTTCATTGAGTACATCAATCCCACAGTCCAAAAGATTTAGCTCTGCAAACGAGCTTAACTATATTTAATTTATGCTGCTTTAAAAGCTCTGTCAGTGTACTTTGCAGACAGTACAACTGAGAATAAGACATTCGTATTTTTCAGGGCAACTCTTACCTTTAGAGGATATATTCCTCATTTAAGACCTACATCCAGGTTCCCTGAGTTCAGAGCAAAGCAAACTAAAGGACCTCTTAAGAGAAGCACAAGAATGTCTAAGCACAGAAAGATAGAAAAGACCTCATTTACAGCAGCTCTTTCCAAACGTTAAGCTGTACTACAGTACCTTTATCTATCTCTCTATCTCACATACTTGTGCCTCAAGCAGTACTGTAAAAATGGGCTATTTTTTGATAAAGATTACTTTTCCCATTTCACAATTACAGAGATTTAATAGGATCTACCCCCCAAAACCTGAAGAACCCGGGACACCTGACCTAATAGGCCAGGCTAACTGAGGATGCACCTGTGCTGTAAGACCTCCTGACTTCTTACTTCCCTCTGCAGACCCTTTTTATCAGCACAGCTGCAGCTGAGCTGGGGTTACTGACACTTGCCTTTGGAGAAAGGGGAGAGACATTCTTCTGCTGGAAAAAAAACAACCCCGAGCTAGATATTCTTACCTGGAGGGCTTTACTACAGGAACAGTGCAGAAACTTTTTTTCACTGCAAATGTGTATCCACCAAGAGTCTCTAAACAGAAACCAGTTCCGCCAAGATATTTTAAGCTAAAGATATTGTACAAAATTTGGCTCTAGTGACAGGTCCCAGCTGCAGAGTGATCATAACTTCCCTGCTAGGTCTCAGGCTGCAGCTATGGAGGGGAACACAGACAATGAGTTTCACTTTTCCACAAGACAAAGGCAGAGAGAAGAGCAGGGATTAATGGATGACTATTTCTCCCAAGCATGTCTTTTCTTTGTAGATGGGACAGTAGATTGGCTGAAGAGAATGGTGTACAAGCAGCAGTAATTTAGCTCTGAGATCACTGAAAGGCTTTCCTCTCTTCTGCAAAGGCACCCTCTGCCACTGGGTGCTTTGGTGACCCTGTCCAGCTGTCCTGCAACAGCTGGTGTAAGAGAAGGCCACTGTCAGAGCAAACTCGCTCGTTGCCTCCCTCATTTCCCCCAGTTTTCTCCAGCTGCTTGTTCCAGCTGGGTGTTTTGACTAGATCAAATAAAACCTCACCAGTGTGCCTGACTCAAAGCTGCTGCTGGAATATTGAAAGTACATTTCTAAAAACAACCAAACATATAAGCATTGCTAATGATATCTCTTCCTAACCAACCATTTCCAGTCTTTTGACTGATTAAAGATTGCAACAGTATTTTTATCCTGTGTATGATTACAGGTATGATGTTAATGGCTTTGGTAGGCTAAAACATTTGGGAATGTTATAGTAGAACTGTAGATGACATCCTGCTTTTTCAATATGACTCTCTCCAAGTTACCTCTATCTTTCATATTTGAGGCAGTGAAATTTTTGTTTTACAGCATCTAAAATTCTAGAAGAAAAAGCAGACCTCCCAAGTATGAATAGCTGAATATCAAAAGTGCAAAGTTCATAAAATGTTCACTAGGAATTTATTTACATATTTGAACATGAGATAGTACCAAACCCATAAACATTGAAAATTAAATCATACTTTGATAGAATGTACTCTAAAAAGATACAGTTTATAAAGTTTTGAGAATGGAAGGTGTCTAAGTAACTCAGCTATGAAACCTTTGTGTCAGAGAATTATCAAAGCCAACTTTAATGTCAGAGAGAAATTGGTGTGTGTTAACAGAATGGCAATACATTTGGGCTGTCTATCACCTGGATTAAGAAATTATCCTCAGTGGACACCAAGAGCCATCTGAACTGTTTAGTTCGCTTACTCATCAATGCCTTTACATGTGAACCCACAATACTCCCTTCAAGGAAAAAGCTGAACTGAGGAAATATTTAACTCAAAATCAAGAAAAGGAACAGCTAATTAGACATGTAGGATAAACATATGTTAAAGTGAACAAAAAAAATCCTCCACAAAGCAATAAATCCCCCAAAACTTAGAAGTGAGGAGGAAGAGGATGAGAGTTACAGTATAAGGAAGCAGGGCTTATTAAAGGGCAAATATGCAATATAAGAAGACACTATCAAAAGTGGGAACCACTGAAATGAAGAATACATTTGAGACATTATTTGTAGGACTATCAAAACCCTCAGTTTGCCACTGCACTGCTGTGAAGAAATTAAATTCTCTAGAATGAATCCACATTTTGTGAAGCAGGTAGGGTTTCCAATCCAGTGCCTTTATGTAATGCCTTAATTTACAATTCTAATCTTGTATTTCTGAAACAGCCTACAGAAAACAGAACACAGACAGCAGAAGGGAGCTGTGAAATTTGGAAATCCCAAGGTCACTGTTATATAATTACAAGTGATCAGTATCACAATATTCTCCTAATGTTGGTAAATATTCAGGACCTACATTCACTGGGGCTTTGAGTTCATTGTTTGCGGTACTATTTAGATTGTTCTTTTACATAGATACTCATTGGATGCAATCAGAAACCAAGCATAACAGTTATCTGTATCTAATACTGCAGCTCTTAAGTATAAAACAAAAATTGCTTGACAGAGCTAAGAAAAATGTTTGGTTTGGGGACAGCTGATAGCCTGTCGTGAAGGAGCTTCTATTAGCAGAGCTTTTTTTTTATTTAGGTGAGCTTTTCTTCCTTTCCTTCAACTAAACCATGTATGAAAAAAAAATCCATATTTCTATGAGCAGCTTGAACCAAAATGAGAAATTGATTTCAATATTAAGCATACAGTTCTAAAGCCCTGGGAGTAATACAAGTGGAGAAAACCTTTACAAAGTAACCATGCAGAATGTGTGGTCAAACCATAGGAAGCTATGACCTCCAGGGTTTTTTTTCTTATTTTGTTTTCTGATTTTATTTTGAAACACAGCTGAAATTTACAGGTTTGCAAAACCAAGCAACAGTTTTACATTTCAAGTAAAAATATTTGGTATTTTCCCCAAGTGTTTGGTTGACTAACACTATAAAAATCTTTTTTCCCCTTGATGGTATTTATTTCCAATTATCTTGAATTTTCTGATCTCATTGAGAATATACAGTATAATCTTAATGAAGAGTAAGATAACATTAAAGAATGCATTTAGCCTGGTTTTGTGTTTTATCCCAGGATGATTTCTGTGTTAATTTTAGGAAATATTTTTGTGGTAGGGATAATAAAGCAAACATTCTAGACAAGTGCTGTAGCAGCTAGAATTGTAGTGGCATACTGTGTTTTGTACTCTCTTTCTGGCTGAGTCTGGGATTATTTTTTGTTCAGGAACGCGGCTTCATTAAAAGAAACAGCTCACTCTGTTACCCTTGATCCCCTGTGTACTCCTCGCAGACATGAGAGCATTGAATTAAATTTTTCTCACCTGGCTCAAAAGCCACAGACTCTGGGCTCTGACATGAAAGGAGGCAACACAATCAGTACTGCTCGGTGCTGACACACGCTCATATTAAAGGAAACAGCAGGGGCCATCATTATGTTTTGTATGGGGTCTGACTCCATTTTGTCCTACAGGTGTGCTCTGAAATTAAGTCTTCAGAGGGCTCAGGCAGATGAATACCTAGTTTCTGCATTCTGTTGAAGTAAAGTGAAATAAAACTTGCAGATAATGAACTGTGTCTCCAGTGGGCTGAAAGCAGCAATTTGGCAATGAATTTTACTTGTATAGATGCTCTGTGGTTTCAAAAAAGTGGATCCAGTTTTTAGTTTCAGCCTTTATTGCTTGCTTAAAAGATGTGGTGCATATCTAAAGGTTTTGATCTCGCGCAATTTAATGTATGTGTTTTGATCATCTACATTTCTAGCCATCAGCTTTAATCATCAGATCTCTGAGGAAAAACAGATTAATAGTTATAATTTTGTTTCTGACTTTGTAATTGCTCAAAATGTTAAAACAAATAAATAGGAACGGATGGGCAGAATTCTAAGAAGGAACAATTATTGTATTTCTCATGCTTTATGCAGATATCATTTGGATGCCTAATAGTATTGTCTTCCTCTAGGTCTCTATTTCTTTATAAATATATGAAGCCTTTGAATTTTTTATTATAAAAGATGAATCAATAACTTGTGCTGAAGTAGTTTTAGCTTAAATAGTTGCATTCCAATAATAGAGAGTATAATCCAAAATCCCAAAGCAGAAAGCATTCAGCATAAAGACCATTGACATTGAGCACAGCTAGAGGTACTTTCATGTGCTTCCAGAAGAAGGGAAGAAATTTTTACCTTTTTAAAGAAGTATTTGTAACCTGCAATCTAAACCCATGGTGGGAATCCATGCAAACATCTATCTGGTTTTGAAATCAGATAGCCAGATTTTAATACTGCTGCAACCAACAACAGTTACACTTTGAGCTATCTACTCGTTCTTTTTCTGTGGAATCCCTTTCACTGACAAGTGTTGCAGGTCAAATCCTTCTTAGGACATCTCATCATCAAGCAAGATAATAAGTCTGAATAATTTTTACTAAAAGTAAACAAGTCACAAGATTTTTCTCAGAGGTTTTCTTCATGGCTGGATCATGGAAAATCATGGAAAATCAAGGTGAGGCAGGCAACTGGCCAAATATTTTCGAAATACTTTTTTTGTTTTGCTTTAAATGAATTTGGTGTTTCTTTTGGCATAAGATTCCCAATTTGGTCATGTGGTTTTAGCTGTATTACTGCATGCGCTCTAAAAACGTTGCATCTTGGCTGCAACGATGCACAAACTTTTCCTTTGGGGCAAGTTTCCTCTCCTGTTTATTTCCTCATGAGATGAAATAACATATATCACCAAGTCCTTTGACAAGCTGCGACCTTTAGGCAGTCATTATTCCCTGCATGCTTATTGCATGAACATGATTTTTATTTCTTCTTTATAGCATCTGCATGTAGTTTAACAAACCCCAAAACGGTCTGAAACTTTTGACATGTTTGGATAAAATACAGCTGCAAGAAAGCTTTGGCTCAAAAAGCTGGTGCAGTACAAAAAAAATAAAAATAGCAGACCTCAAAAAGCAGACTTCATAAATCAGAGGTTTCATAGGTGAAGTCTTCTGGGATACTGATCTAAAAAAAACCCTGAGGAAATCTGGCAGCTCCTTAGCGATGCAGTATTTAGAATAAAAGTGTAAACAATACTATTCTGGAGGGAAGAAAGGCAGAGCAATGAAAAAATCAGATGGGTTTAACCAGTAGTTCTTAATTCTCTAGTTCAGGAAAGAACTGTACTGGAAATTTAAATTAAATTGGATTGTTGAAGATGGTCTATACCTATACCTATACCCAGGCATGCTGGCCAAAATCAAATAAGCAAAGGACAAAACCAAGATGCAGCTAATGAGGGACATCAAGAGGAACAAGAAATTGTTGGATACATAACTTAAAAGAAAGAATAGAATTGGGGCTGTGCTTACCTTTACATGTCTTGTGAAGGCTCTTTACTGTAACTGCATTTAAGAGTTTTTAATGCTCTTTATCTGGATGTTTTCACTCAAAAGTTCAAGGTGATCAGCTGGCCAACATAAGAGCAACAAATAGAAGCAAGTAGGTAAAGAACATTTTGGGGTACATATAAACAAGTTTAACATCTTTCTACTTCTTTGGCCCAAAGATCTTCACCCCAAGGTGCCTTGAACAGATATCTGGCTAAGCCAATTACAAAGTTTAATGATTATCTTTCCACACAGTCAGGTTCATGAGCACTTGACCTACTTTCCTAACAGTTTCTATAAATTTAAATTAGTGAAAAGGAAAGTTAAAAACCAGGAAAAAATGCTGAGAACATGCTAAAAATTAATATCAGATCTTTAGTGAGTTGCTTGCTCTACTTTCTCAAAATAGAGTTCAAAAGGTAACTTGATTATAGTTTATAAGCACTTTCCTGAACAGTTACTTCTGCTGGGTACTAATGGGATATTTAATATAGCAGAGACAGATGTAATATGAAACAGCAGTGAAGAGCTGAAAGCCAGATAAGCACAAACAAGAAATAATGCATGACTTTGTAATAGTGGGGATAGTTATTCAGTAGAATAAATGACCACAGGAAACACTATATAAACTACACTTTACATGTATATAGTTTGGGCTCATCTGGGGGAAATTTCTGCAGAATTATGTGTGCTGTATTCCCTCTTCCCTACAGCTATTGCTTTCAGACTTAAAACTTGCAAAATTCTTCTCATTCACATGGTAAAAAATGGCATTGGTACACTTTCCATTTGGAACCATGATGGCACACAGAAGCCCTAGGTTACATTTCAGAACAGAGAATATGTATTTATTACTTATTGCCTGATCAGAATTTGAGTACTTTACAGCTAAGACATGCATACTTTATTCGGATTATAATGAGTTTATAAAAGCCAGAAATGTCATTTTTCATGTAAATGTATATAGTTTGTGGCATGGCAAACACTGTAATGTAGAATCACATTCATCCAGCGATGCTGTGCAGATGCCACTGAGAGTTTGGGAAAACTCTGCTCCTTTATCTTAAAGACTGAAAACATCATAATAAAAATGATTCATATTTTTTCAGTGTGGAATTTTAAAGTCCTTTTTCACAAAAGTCCAACTCAGTACATGAAACTGCAAGCTAAAGTTTAGTCCACATAGCAAGTTCGTGGGTATTGCTACTCAATAGTTCAAAAGTTGTCAATTAAAAGTGTGAACAAGAGATGAAGAAAAGATAGGGGCATCTTCAGGTGTGAATGTGTAATATATCTGGAACCAGCAGGGAAGGCTGGTGTAAAAATAGAACAAACAAGTTTAATCAAGTCACAATAGAGCTATTGAAAGTTTGCTCTGAAGCAGAATTTGCCACGATAAGAGCTCTGATAGTGCCTATTAACCAGGCCACTGAGGCAGCAAGAAGCCTTTTTCCCCTTGTATATACTTTAAAGACGTAAATACAAAGGTTGCGTTATGACAGCGTGATGAAGGGGTTACTGAGCACTAGCAGAGGCAAAGCTTGTGACTTCATGGGAGTGGTTCCTTCCCTCGGAAACAATCAACAAACCCTGTTTGTTTCAGCAAAGCTAAGGTGTATCGCAGCTTATCCTAAGATGAACCAGTAGCAATGGTCAGATCAGTCAGGTTTTGTTTTTCCTCTTCATCCAAAGTTTTGAGAATGAAACCAAAGGAAGTCCAAGTCAAACAGGACTTATTTCTTTGGTTTCATGTTTGGGTGGTTTTTTCCTCCCCACTTTGACAGGTACTATTTGCAAAATATTTAACTCCTTCACAAGCTAACGAGGCAATTTTTACTTGAACACCACACTAACAATGGTCATCGGGTTTGAAAAACCTTTATGCAAATAGAGGAACGAATTTACTTGTCTTTGGTGCTGTACAAATACTTTTATAAATGCTTAACTACCTGTAAAGGATATTGCAGACTTCCATCCTAGTAGTGGTGCACTACTCTTATCCCTGTTCAAAACCATCAGGATTTCCTTGGGACACAGATCAAGAACTATACATAGAAGAAACAGTAATGCTTTTCTGTCAGCTTCCACATTTAATTCTGTTGAGAGTCTACTTTTGTGTATAGTTAAAAAGTCCCAGCAAATCTTGGAGTTTTAGGTGTGCTTTTCATAAATCCTTATATTGGTAAATGGAAAATTTGAATACAATTGCTAGTAGCAACGTCTCTTTCTATTTATTTGAAGGCTATGGTTTTGTCAAAACACTGCATTAAACTAATAAGCAGTTTCAAACGATCAATGCAAGCCAATTAAATGTGACTCCACATTTCTAGACAACAAGCGGAGAGTTACATTTAAATTGAAATTTTATTCAGCAAGGACATAAGCCCCTCTTCCACGTGGCCTATAAAATTAACTGGGTACAATATGCCCCATGCTGATTGGCAGTTCCCTCTCTGTAGGGGCTCAAAAAAAATACAATCAGCAGGCACTTTGAAAGCTCCAAACCGTGTTAGTACAATGTACTTTGCCATATTTCAGGATTGGCAAAATTGCACGTGACATAGGAGTTGATCATTCAAAATCTCCCCATGTGGCGTGGCCAGTGATTATGTGCTGTATATCCCACTTCCTTTGCCACCCTGAGACTCACTTATGGTTAGAACAAGGACACTGTGGAAGATGGAGCATGCCACAGGCACGGAGAAACCCTTTGCCACTACTCGTGTGGTTTACTTCCTCAGGCTCCTACTGTTGTGCTCTGTCCAGTGGTTTTCACAAGGGTGCATGGACTTTCCATGGCATCTACAGGAAGCTGCTCCCAAATGCATTTGTTGGTCCTGTTGGAAGGGGCGTGGAGTCAGCTGATGTGTGCCACCTCGAACAGACCCAGGCATTCCCCTCACAGCGGGAGTGAAAATACAAATGCAGCAGTGCAACAGACCCGCACACAGTTCTGAGACTGCTAAGCCTCATGTGGTTTCCTAACTGGGTTTATGTTGTGGGCCACAGGGTAACTGTGAGTAACTATTATGCTGAGTAACTATTCCCAAGCTGTGAGATGATGGGACAGCCATCAGGCTTGCCCTGATAAAGTAATGCCAGTTTATACAAGGAGTTAAAGTAGAAATCCCTACTTTGAGCATTCCTTTGCATGTTTAATGTCAGCATCCTTGCTCTCTATTTGGTTGGTAAATTCCCCAAACAACAATCATAAAAAGTGGGCTGCTCTCACACGACACTTCTAAAGAGATCTCAGGCTTTGTCATAAAACCTCTGCAGAACAACAATGCCTAGGAAGCTCGTATGTGAACCTCCCATAGCTTCTTGACAAAGGCCACCAAGGGATGCTCAGTTGCTCTGTAATGATTCAGAGAGCAATGCCTAGAGAGGTTCCCATCACTAGTGCAGAGACTGGAGGTGAAACTGAGTCACATAACCTTTACTGGCCTCTAAACAATTTTTTTTTTCCCTGAGAGTTAAGAGATTGGATCACTTTGGATGTTTCATCTAGGCAATTTGATTAGACAACAAATACAAGTGAGCCAAAAAATGTGGGTAGCGGGCTTCCTAGCGTCCCTGATTACTCATGTATAGAAACAATGAGAAGACTGTTTCTTTGTACTGCCTTGTATCACCAGCTCCTTGTCTCTCAAAAAAACCCCAAACAACCAAAAAAACACCCAAAAAACCCCCAACAAACAAAACCAAACAAAAACCCCAAAACCCAACCAACCAAAAAAACCAAACCAAGCAAATTAATGAAATAGAAAAAGCTAATTCACATATTCCAGCTTTAGGCACTTAATCTAGATGTCTGTAATAAGAACTTCATGTTGCTGTGTTTCCAGTGAAATTTACAAGGATTATTCTAAATTTCTTCATTCTATTGGAAAGCTCTTCAGACTATAGGGAGCTGTGATAGGGTACTTGGAGTTAGCTTCTATATTTGCACTCCCAGAAGTTCTAAACAGCCACTATAAAATTATGGAGACTGCTGAAGACTGATGTTTACATTTTTATTCATAGTCACCAAATATTCTTGCTAACATCATATTTTAAGTCCGCCAGACTGCTTTCAATTTGGCTTGAGTTAATCTGTTTGATGAAAACAACCATTTCAGCATTCCTGTGATGTTTCTTCTTTTTTGTGTCTCTCCGCTTACGGCCTCCTTTATTACATGCCACATGTATTCTCCTAAAGAAAGAATTGCAGTTTAGAAAGTATATTGCAGTCTCCTTGTGTTGGAAACTATATAAGCTCTTGTCCAGAACTACCTTTAAATCAAGTATTTTGCTTAAAAAAACATCTACTGAGTTAATCTTGAAGTTATTTTTAAAATATACATTGAGTAGTATAACTTACTGAAGTTTAAATTTTAAAATATTCGGGTGCACATGATGGTTTTAACAGCAAGTAATAAAAGAATGTAAGAAAAGCAATGCATTAGTTTATATTTTCTTTTAAACAATAATTGGTTTCTGGGAGCATATAACTTCTCCTGCTTCCAACTGCATCATTTTCTAATTGCACCTCAGTGTTTTCATCTCCCCAGTGAGAAGTCTGCAGTAAGTACATTAAAAAAAAAAAAAAAGCATGATAAAGAATATTCTAGGTTATGTCATTCACTTAAGTACTACACTTTGATAAAAGCAGCATGTAACTTTTATTTCACGTTGCTCCCCAGAATTGTTTGTATGTCAAATATTTGATTCTTTTTCAGACTCAGTAGCAGTAAAGAGTGAGAGAAGCACATGCTTCTCTACCCTGAAATCTGCAGCTTTACATGATATATGGGATTGTACGCAATTATATTTTTTCCATTTCCCCACTTTTTCCATTCCATTCCTAGCTGTTAGCCATGGTAACTATACTACAGATAAAAAATGTTGGATAAAATAGCAGAGGAAATGGAGGAAAAATGCTATCCTCAGAGCATATCTGAACTGAGAGTTTGTTCAGCATCAAGATACCACCTGCCAGTGAAGTCATTAAGCTGTTGTAGTTACACTAGTCCTAGGGATTGCCAAGAAGAATTTTTAAAGAGTGGCTGCATTGTATTCTTATTTATTTCTTGCACAGGTTTATGTACACAGAATTACTGGAAGGCTCATGGCTAATTACAGACACANGGGGGGAGGGGGTGCACAGGGAGGAGAAGGGGGAGCGCAGGAAACCCACGAGGGAAAAAGAAAAGAAGAAGGGAAAGCTGCCCAGTGGCTACCTGGGGAGAGAAGCAGCAGAGCGTCCCTGGCAGATGTCCCCGCGGGGGTGGCCTCTGCAGTGCAACACACGTCACCACACTGTACTTCTCACACAGGAACTGCACAGTCTCTGCCAAGACCCATTCAGGGCAGCTGTAGGTGTTTCAGGCCAGTTTGTTGTTCAGTTCCTTGCTGGGTCCCTCTGTGAAAATTAAGAGTAGGAAATAGTAGGGGAAAAAAAGGAGTGATTCTCACTGGTGGCGGTTGCTTCCCTAAGGACCCACCATAGCAATATTATTACTGTTTTCTTGAAATTATATTGGGGTCTGCAGGTGAAAAATGCCACGAGCTGCTCTGACTTAGCTGAAGAAATTTTTGAGTAAAAGTGCTTCAGTGAGTTCCACGAAGAGTAGATTTTTTAAAAAATTTTTCTTTCTTTTGTAGAACACACCATTTCAGTACAAAGGATCGATGAATGAAGATTACATCTTGTGCAATACTCTCCCTGAGGGGAAAGTTATACAATTACGACTTTGATTCTAAAATCAGATTTGGCACCATGAAATTCTAGCTAGCACACAGTTGGACAACAATACAAAACTGCAGAACTGGAAAATAGATTTGTTTTGGACTCTTCTTTAAAAAGCACAGCACTCTCCGGCACAGACATTTTCATCAGCCAATTCATTCAAAGACTGAAGAAAACCCATCAAGAAAAGTCACTTTGTCATCTGTCTTTCAGCATGCTAGACAGTCAGCACTGTTTATTGATCATTTTTCCAGATTTAATGCATCAAGATTTAAATAGCTAAATATATCTTGGTTCTGGCAGAGGTGTGAAATACTTTGATTTTGTTTTGTTTCCTTTCTAGAATATACCCTTCCAATATTAAAAGCAGTTAATGTTTTTGTTTAATATTATTTTAAAATATGACATAATATAAATGGAAGCAAAAAAAGACTCCTTGGTACAGGAATTTCAGAGATTACTTTTATAAACTCAGGGAACATTGATTTTTATTGCATTATTTCAACAGAAAGATAGCAAGTGTGTTGTCATGATGTACAAGACTAACTGAAAATAGTGCCCATGCTTCTCACTGTGATTATTTCTCTAATTTTATTACCATCGCAAGAAAGAGGTAGAGCTGTTACTCTTTTTTATTCTTTGATTTTCACTTATATCTGGCTTTTCCACAGGATCTTCTTTTCTTACCTTTGCAAATTCTATAGATTTTCTTACTGATCAAAAATCAACTCACCATAACTCAATCTTGATGTCTTTAATTCAAATCCTTTACTGTGATCCAGCTGCTGGGTTTAGTGGTAGTAGCTTCAACTGGACTCCATGACTACTCTGTTCACGTTAACAAAAGTAAGAGGGGAAAAAAGGAAAGCATTTTAATATTGTTTCAGGATTTTAGCGTTTGTCTGCTGAAAATCCTCCAGTACTCATGCTGTTTTTAATAGGGAATGACAAAATATTTAGTTGTTTCATAAATGCAGAATACCGTGTGTCTCAGCCTGTTATTACCACAAAACTGCTGACAATATGGTTTATGAAAAACTATACTGAATTGCTAAAGGTAAAAAGATTCAGCATCCATGCTGAATACTAATCACTTTTAAAATGTAAGCAATTTAATTTTCACAGGATAGCTGATATTAATACCTCTCTCACACTAATTAACAAATATTCTGAGGAAAATATAATTTACTGGAATTTATCTTCCAAATGAATACAAAATGTTTGGGTTTTTTTTTTTTTTTTTTAGCTTTACTTTAATTTCACAGATAATCTTATTCCTTTTTCATTCTTAAAATGTTCAATACTTGTGATAAGGTAGAATGGGTATTAAAAACTCTATCTCTTATTTCTATCATAATTTTGATTAATAGTGCATGTCATTAGCCAAACTTAGCACGTCTTTAGTTTGGGCAGTGAGGTTAACACCTAGAAAGAAGACACCCACATTAAGAGCTGTTTACATATTTTTACTATTACTGAGATTTAAAATAAAGACAGTTTTCTTGTGCTTGATTAAAAATGAAAGCTAAATAGCACCAACTTGACATGCAAGTGATGAAATTAACTCAGAACACAGAGGAGATCTGAAACAAACAGTAAAAATTCCAAATCCATGTGGGTCTTCAGTTCAAAGTTAAAGGGTCATTAAAATGCAAAGCCTTTTTAAACCACTTGCGCAATTTTTGTGTACATTAACATGTAAAGCCATTGGAAAAGAATAATTTTATTTGCAACTCTTACAGGAAAATGTCTGAAGGAAATAATTTTCTGATCAGTATTTCCTTCAGTGTGGTCTTGGCATTCCTTGCAATAAGGTTTCCCTTGTATTTTCTGGGCAAATGCTGCTTCAAGTCAGTGACAGTTCATATCACTTAGTGGCTCTCTCGCAGTTTTAGATTTTTAATGACTGTTTAATGCACAGTGTCTGACATCAGAATGTACTTTGAACAGAATAACTTCCAGTAATAGAGGTAATTAAAATGAAAGACCATGAACCAGGAACACTGAGCATCTGATAATTGCACATTTTGTCTGAATATTGTTAGATCTAAAGTAGTTATGTTAATTTTTATTAACTTTCCTTTGACTGATATGCAAATAAGGGCTGTTGCATTGAAAAGTGTTTTATTTCACCTCCAGTAGACAGCTTCTGATATCACCTAACATTTTAGGGAGTAATGCAAGTACTTCCTCAAGCAGTCTGTTCCTGTAACATTACTCAGCCACAATAGGCTTAAATTGGGGAGCGGGTCCTCAATAAAACTGTGCTTGTGGTTCTTATAGTGGAAAGTAGAAGTTATTTCTGATGAAGTTAAGAAGATCAGTCTCCTGCTCTCCTCCCTAAAACCTTCCATGATCTGCACAGAAGCAGAACGGGAGCTATCATGCATTTTGCAGAACAGCCACTGGGACCAGTGAACAAAAATACCAGCCTCAAAGCCTTGTGCTTATGGCTGATGGCCACACCAACTGTTTTTCCACCTCCTGCTTAGGGAAATAGAAATTCAAGCTCTGTGTCAGAATCCTGTTCAAAGTTACTCATAAATTTACATTTTGCTACACAAATTTAGACAGTGTAGAACTTGAATGCTTCTGGCTATATGAGGCTCCCAATACTGTAATACAGTTTATGTGTAAGTATTTAGAATAAAGGCAGCATACATTTTGCAGAGGAATAATTTTTCACACACACCTACACAACAGCACAAACAGATGTTTGTGATAGCCCCAGAGGTAGCTATCAAATCCACATTTATTATTTTATTTAGCTGAGGTGCTGCAGTTTCCTGGTGAGTAGCAATGATGACTATCCCTTCCAGAAGATAGCATTTTGGCCTATTGAAAGAACAGTCAGAATCATCCCAAATTAGCTATTTTTATGGCAAGAATATGTATGTTCTATGTACGTAGACGGATTAATTTTGTTTGCAATAAACTTAGCTTAGTAGTGTATGAAACATTGGTAGCTGGAAAGGGCTCATAATTCAGTACCTAAATATGGCTTCAGAAGGAAAGAGGAAAAGAAGATTGATTCCCTATATTCTGACTCAGGCATGGGCCAGTATGCATACAGAAACGATATGATCAAAGCTTGTTATGATAACTGATGGCCAGGAAGAATTCTGGTCTGAATATGTGAGCTACCCAACTCTATGTTAGCCATGTCCTTGGCTTGCAAGATTTCACTTATAATTTCACTTACATAAAGACAAAGGAGGTGAAAGTCTCTGATTTACATGGGAATTTAAATTTCAGATAGTCCCTTAAATCGATTCATTGAAGTAGTGTATGAAAAATATACTGATCCCCAGTGCTATAGAATGCGTTAATATGTCATTAAAAGCAAAGGGAACAAAAATACAGTTCAACGATTTAACAAGTCAGACTTGCAAAGCTCTTCTTGAATGAGTATTCTTTTTCCTTCCCATTATAACTTTTCCTCTAAACCATTCATAGATTTTCAGTCCCCAAAGTTTATCTTATAATTAACATGAAGTTTTGCCAGGAGCAATAACGCTCCTTTCTCTTGCTCATCCAAGAAATTCTGTTTAAAATCTCTGAAATTTTTCTGACTAAGTCAAGGGACTGAAATCAGAGAAGATAGAAACCTTGTCCTTTCCATTCTCCTCTGAATTTCTAGCTACCTGCTAAAAGTTTCTTGCACTGAGGAACCTCATTTGATGTTGCTCATAAATCTTCTCTTTTTTTTCCTTCTGGGACACACCATCATTTCCAGTGCATATTATAATCTCTTAATAACCTCAAACTTCCCCTTAGACAGTGAAATCCCTTTCTCAATTACTATAAGCATACCTAATAAGATTAACTTACACAGACACCTTTCCTTATTTTTTGCAGCTTGTTCCATCTTTCTCTTTCCACGGTACCTCATCTGATAACAGACTTGTTTTCTGTTTCCTTGTCACCTGCACAAGTGGAGTAACATCCTTCCAGTCCTTAGCTGAACAGGACTCATCTTTAATTTCAGTGATGTCTCTGTCTANAGGCAAGGATGTTTTTCTATCTACACTAAGCCTTAAAAAACTGTAAATTTTCAAACCTCCCTTCCCCGTCTCCTTTGTTCGTAGAGCCAGAGAAAAAAACCAAAGTGCTCTAAAGGTGGTATAATGCAGTTCACAGTCCTGGGACTGAAAAAGACAAAAAAAGTGTTAACAAAAGGCTTATGCATTAAAATGACAGAGACTCTCAGTTCAGGTAATTTATTATAATGATGGTCAGGTGTCTGTCTGAGTATGTGAAGTGAACAAAGATATCTTAGTGTGATATTCATCCTATTGTCTCTGCAAGGTGCACTGATAATA